>JAPTHN010000043.1:2210487-2692987 GCA_026936325.1 Platynereis dumerilii | reverse complement strand
CCTGTGCAGTTCCTCATTTTTTTACGAGATGAGCAATATCTTGGATGATGCCATATATACCTGTTATATTTCTTCAATTTAATTGGATAAAAACTACCAGAGAGAAAGAGTAAGTACCTTCTATCATACAAAGGAGAAGACAGAACCAAATAAACATTGTACAACCTTTTTCTGAATGAAGAAAACACAAGTTGGAAGACCTAAGAAAAGAAGACTGGACAATGCCAAAACAGACCTTAACATGAAGACTGAGGTATCTCATTAAGACATGGTTAAAAAGTTTGAGAAAATGTATTTACAGGGTCCCAGTCATTAGTTTAGGAAGTTGTGAATTGGCTATGAATGTTTTGAATATATTCAGTTCTATATCTCTTGTAATTATTACATATTTTGACAAGATATATCAAGTATTACATGGTTTATTGACCATTACATGGTTTATACTGTTTTGTACTACTCAAAGGTTACTTCAAAACAGAATACTTTTAGATTCAGGAATTATAAGAAATTTTCGGAGACCAAATTTTTGGAAAGGCTAAGGGCAAATAGGAATATTACTGATATAAATTGGACTGTTGACGAATTTGAATTTAGATGGGAAAAATTTAAGGAAGGCTTTTTTGCTATCAGTGATAAACATGCTCCGTGGCATACCAGGAGACTTAAGAAAAGAAACAATCCTTGGGTAACTACTGATATAGTGAACCTTATGCATGAGAGAGATCATTTAAAGTAACAAGCAGTTGTAAATAAAGATAATTATTCCTGGGATAATTATTAAGGATTAGCAAAAGGAATTATGCAACTGATAAAATTGATGAATGCAGTGGAAATTCTAAAAAAACATGGAAAGTATTACACGAGTTAACTAGCAATAAGCAGAAAAGGTCTGCACATCCAAGCATTAGTGCTCAAGATTTCAATGAGTTTTTCTCTTCAATTGGTTCTAATACTGTTGAAAATATTGTAAATGACTCACCTGAAAGTTTCTATTGGAGAAGCCCTGAATGTTTGTATAATTTCACTTTTCATCATACAACTTATGATTTTGTACTAAAAAAACTTCTGCATTTAGGCCTGGACTCTTCAACGGATGTATTGTGTTTTGATAAGAAATTATGTTATGCTCGAGAAGTTATAGCTCCAATTGTATGTAAGTTTATTAATGTATCAATTGATTCAAAGATTGTATTAGAAGACTGGAAAATGTCACGTGTAACACCAATATATAAGGGTAAAGGTAATATGGAAGATCTTACTAATTATAGACCCATTAGTGTAATTAGCCATGTGGCAAAAATTCTTGAAAAAGTTGTACAGGCTCAAGTTATGAAATATTTGGATAACCATCAATTAATTACCTCTGATCAATCAGCTTATCTGAAAAATCACAATACTCAAACTTCTTTACATCGAGTTGTGGATGACTGGTTATTTAACATAGATGATGGCTTAGTAACAGCAATGTGCAGTCTTGATATTAAGAAATGTTTTGATACTATTAATCATAAAATTCTTATTAATAAAATGAAAATGTATGGATTCAATGATGATGTATTGCAATGGTTCAGTTCCCACTTGTTAAGTAGAGGTAGTAAAGTTTTTTCTGATGGTGAATTCTCCGATGTTAAGCATACCAATATAGGGGTCCCGCAGGGCTCTGTCCTCGGACCAACTTTGTTTTTAATTTACATTAATGATATCAATAACTATTTAGGATCGGCTATTTGTAATTTGTATGCAGATGATGTATTGATTTATTGTAGCAGTGAAAATGTCCAAGAGGTTAATGATCAGTTACAAATTTCTTTAAATAATGTAAAACTATGGTATGATAAAAATTCATTGGTTGTCAATGCTACAAAATCTAATTCAATGTTGGTAACTACTAGACAGAAGGAGATGTTTTTGAATGATGAAATGGAATTGTATCTTGGTGATGTAAAGCTAGATGATGTAGACTGCTGTGATTATCTTGGATTGAATATTGATAAAAATTTATCTTGGCATGCCTATATAGATTCATTAAGTAAACAGCTGTGTAAAAAAGTCTGGATTTTATCAAGGTTAAGCTCTTTTTTACCCCGCCATTCTCTTATCCAACTATATAAAAGCTATATGCAACCTAAGATTGATTATGCCATTACTGTTTGGGGTTATACATCTGAAATCAATATTAACAAAATACAAAGAATGCAAAATAGAGCTGTTAGAGCTATATATGGAAATTATGACTATGTAAATGTAAGAGGAATTGACTTACTGATTGATATGAAAGTTATGAATGTTAGACAAAGAAGGGATTATTTCATGGCATTGTTGGTTTTCAAGAGCATTTATGGTTTAGCACCAGATTATTTAAGTAATGAAATTATAATGAAAATTGAAGTTAATGACAGGACAATGAGGCATATTAATGAAAATGACATCTTTGTACCGAATGTGAAAACTCAGATCGCGAAAGGTTCTTTTGTGTATCAGGGTCCTATTGTATGGAATGCTTTACCAAATTGTATTAAGGAGTGCACAAACATTGAACATTTTAAGCAGAAAGCTAAAGATTACTTTTTGAGTATGTTTTATTGATGGATTGTGTCAGTTTTAAACTATTTTTAAACTGTACATATATATTCTTTCTATTTTTAACAGGGCCGTGTTGAAAAACAAGCTTGTCTTGAACATGTATACCCTGAATAAACATATTTCAAATCAAATCAAAAGTATGTGTCTTCTAACAAGATCTCGGTCGCATTTCATGACTTTCGGTTTCCATAGCAACAAATCAACAATTTATTTTTACTTCTATGATCTGATTTTTTGGGGATCTTTCACAAATTACTTCAATATCAACTGACCCTAATTTCATTCTTCTGCAGATAATCTAGCAAAAGTTATGACAGGTTGGACAGAACTTATGGAAAACCCATCGTAAAGCACAAAAAGTCTGCAAAACACCAACGGTGATCTCAATATGAGGACTATGAGGCATTGACTTTTAAAGGGATATATAAAGTTAGAGGAAATGTGCTTAGTGTCAAGTTAATTATTTTAAGAATTTGTGAAATTTTAGGGATTATTTTAAATACGTTTCTTGCCCTGTATCCCTGGCAAAAATGAATTTTTGACCAGATATAATGAATCTTGAGTCTCTAAAAGTGCCCTGGGCCGCATTTCATGACGTTTGGTTTCCATGGTAACAAATTAAACATTTATTTTCATTTCTATGACATGATTTTTTTAGGATCATTTGCAAATTACTTCAATATTATTTGACCCAAATATCATATTCCTGCATTAAATATTGCAAAAGTTATGGCAAGTTGGACAGAACTTATGGAAAACCCCTCGTAGATCTGCGATAATTTTATGGTGGGGAGGGTGGCTTAAGGGGGCAAGCATTAGATTTCCAGGAGGGGAGTTTTCATCATGGTATTGTTTGATTTAGCATGAAATATTCTAGCATGTCATGTGCCCCCAATATCTAAAAAATGCCCCCTAACTAGGTGGCACCCTCAGCCTTCACACGCTGTGGGTCAGGTTTAGCAATGACATCCTCTTCAGCAAGTTAGGAAAAAAAGGTTTGATCCAGTATGGAAACGAAATGGCAGACCTTAGATGAAATAACAAGGATAACAAAGTTTTCTGATATACAGAGGGTTTCTAGCGTATATCATATTTTACTAAGGGGTCATTTAGAATTTGTTTCTAGTGTCAATTACAAATTCTGCGCTAGTCATTAATTCTGAATGGTCCCTAAAACGGGTCTACTTCAATAAACTCTTTTTCATAAGGTGTTCCAAAATAGAACTTCTTACTGCATTATCGATGTACGAGTAATTTGCTCCTTCCAAAGTTGCATAGGGATCCTTGAAGACGGTCAAGTTGGACAACTCTTTAAACAATTCAGAAGTGCTTGTACTCCCACACTTGCTGACTTTGTTGTAGAAAAAATGTTTCCTTCCTCTGAAAGACAGCGCCTGTCTTTTGATTTCGTCTGGTGAAAAGTCTGAAAGCAAGTATACAACAAGATGTACATACTGGTTTATAGCCTGTACAATTGATGTGCAAACAGAGTGGACTGTAGCACTGTGAAAATGACACTTCGTGAATCATCATACTGATATTTTCAATGCTAATTTGATTAAAGGAGACTAATCCCACTTGTTGGTAACAGGCAAATAAAATAACGTGCACAAGGCACTTTAAAGGGCATTCTGCACATCATCTAACTACTGATCCGAAGTCATGGTTATCTTGTTTAACTGTTGCTCCAGGGCAGGTTGCAACATATTGATGAAGCAGGCAGTGGTGTTTTGTCCTAATTGCTGACCTCTTGTTGTTTTGACAAATTTCAGTTATGACAAATCCAATGACCTTCTCTTGATCATGACTAACACAGCCTCTATGTTTTCCATGTTGAAAGTATAGAAGACGACATTTCGTCTGCTATTATGACTTAAAGGGTGCCAAAATCTGCGTGCAGGATCACTCATTTTTTGCACATTAAGTTTACATGCTGTGATAACAAAATTTAATTAATATAAAATCATATTCGATAGTTTCAGGCTCTGTTGCAATGTCATTTAAATCTCAAAAGATTCTGTCATAATACACCCTAAAAAATGTCGGGACAAAATTGGTTTTTTAGATTCAAAATGGTTTTTTGAAAAACCAAATTTCAATGCAAAACCAACATGGATTTTTAAAAAAATCCATGTTGGTTTTTTGCATTGAAATTTGCTTTTTCAAAAAACCATTTTGATTCTAAAAAACAAATTTTGTCTGAAATCTTGTAGAGTGTACAAACAATTGATCTTGCTCCCAGGTGGATATCTCTCCTTTCTGTGTTGGGCAATTGGTGGGGGAATCAATTCTGAAGAGAAAAGAAAGAGGTTAATATTTGAGAAATAATAATAATGATATAGTAAATTTTATAAAGCACCCATTCCAGATTAAGTCAGCGCACCAGAGCTAACCATTATGCTACGGATCTATGTTTATAATATATATATTACATTTATTATCAGATTTCGATATTAAATGGTGATTTATAGACAAGGGTTACATGTTCATTTGAAATTTAGAAAATAAATGACAGGCGTCCCTACTTTTGGTGTTATAATTACAAAAAACTGACTATTTATTTTCATGGTTTACAGGCAATTTCATAAGTACGCGATTCTAAGCCTCTTTACACACTAAATACATAGCAGTTTTGCTTAATCTGATTGGTTTAGAAACAACAGAACGTCACACAGCTAATTTATCAAACGTAGCAAGTGTATACATTGCATTGATCCCTTACAGGCAACTGTGAATGACCAGAATCGCATGGTAATGAAATCACCTGTAAGCTAGTTTGAAAGAAATAGCTCAATTGATCTATAGAATCATTTGAGTGACAAGCAAGTGGAAGGGAGGCCTATGGAGTGCAAAGGCATGGACCGTTCTCTCTAAAAAAATTCAGACAAAATTGGTTTTTTAGATTCAAAATGGTTTTTTGAAAAACCAAATTTCAATGCAAAAAACCAACATGGATTTTTTTTAAAATCCATGTTGGTTTTGCATTGAAATTTGGTTTTTCAAAAAACCATTTTGAATCTAAAAAACCAATTTTGTCCCGACATTTTTTAGTGTGTTCCCTGCCTTGCCTGATATCAGCCTTTCAGCAGAGTGACAGATTAGAGACTTGCATCATGACAAGTTAGTAAAATGTTTATCCACCCCTGTAAAGTTCCCGTAAAATACCAATACATATACATAATGAATTTCAACTACCTTTCAAAAAATCTTGACGACCGGTATCTTGCATTTCGATTTGTTGCTGTTGTTGTGGTTGTGGTTGTATTTGAGAAAAATCAAATTGTGAAAAATCCAGTTGAGAAAGGTCAAATGCCAAAAACATCATAAACATGAAGACAATGGCGGTTACCAAGAGTGCCAGGCTCCGTAACATTGGCACTATCTTATTGTGACAATGATTTGTTGACATCTTTCAGCCGGAGTAAACTTTCACCCTCCTTCTGCGGCAACCGATTGTATTGTGACTTCTTGACAGGCGAACAATTAAAAATCTGTAAAATATATCAGACAATTTTTTCAGTAATGCATTTTCATATACATATTAAGATTGACTAATCAAGAAGGGAAAAATATGACAAGGATGAAAAATATGATAAAATATTCTAATTGAACTTTTTTAAAAAAGGGAGAAAGTTCATATTACATGCATCATCATAATTAATTATTTCAAGATATTCAAATTGAATACATGTATATATATATATTAACTAATAAAAAAAGTTTAAAATGTGATAGTAGATAGCTGTTAATGATTGCTATCTCTTATTTCAAATCTAGACTGTTGATTCTCCTAAATTAAATATCAAACTCATGCCAAGCAAATAAGTTTTTACCTACTCTCAAAATCATCGTGATGTCCTGGTGTACATAATTAGCACAGTATTGATCATGTATACATATCCAACACTCTAAAAAAAAATTTTTTTAAATCCATGTTGGTTTTTTGCATTGAGATTTGGTTTTTCAAAAAACCGTTTTGAATCTAAAAAACCAATTTTGTCCCGACATTTTTTAGAGTGAACACTATTGCTTTTTCCTAAGAATTTGTTAACTTTGATAATTAATTACTGCTTGGAAACTGGGTTACATTGCTATGTTGGACTGACCAAATTGTAACTACTAACAACACGTTGGGGTGGACCTTCATGAGCAAAATCCAAGCTGGATGTCGTTTTATTGAGATGTTAAATAGGTGGCCCCTTGTATCAGCGTCTGTGCTGGACAGGTAAAATATCCTCACGATGTCAAGGGGTAAATGTGACATGTTGAGGACTCCTCCTCTCTTTTAAAACTTGCTAATCAAAATCGGCTTAGAGGGTTGTACTTACCATGCATATTTGAAGATTTCAATCAACTATTGTGGACTTTTGTCTAGAGCTAATTTAGACGCTCTGTGCCTGATGAGACTAAGAGACACATTATTGAAAGTGCACAAGATACGCTTAACCCTATCAGCCTGCCTCGGCGGTCCAACGTCGGCCCGAAGCTGGTCCGATGCTACTGACATCAGACTGACGCTGGGCCGACGTTGGACCGCCGAGGCATTCTGACAGGGTTAAGCTGTTTGCCTCCTATATCAGCTCTGACTTTTTTCAAGAAAAGAGAAATGTTTATAATAGGGGAGACCGGGGCTGGTTGTCACAGGGGCAGGTTGTCACACTTTTTATTGCACTAAACTATGGAGTCGCACAGCTCAACCAATCATTGTTTACTGCTTGTATAACCCCCTGGTGTCTTTCTGAAAAATCTTGACCCCTGAAAGGAAGTCTGGTGGGCACACAGTCTGTTAAAAATTTCCTGTCACAAAAAGCAATTTTTTACCTTCAACTTGCATGCAATACTAGTCTTTATCAAATAGTTGTTGAAAAAGGTACAGTTAATAAACTTACCATGTAGACATTTCTTTAAATCATGATAACAACAAATAGTGAAAATTTTGATAACAACGGCCTTGGTCACCCGTTTTTGGAATTTTCATCAATCGGGGCAGGTTGTCACAAAAAGGCGGGGCAGGTTGTCACACTTTTTGGAGCTGGCTGTCACCTATAAGGATGAGGCTTTTAAACCAAAAAACTAACACAAATATAAAAGGGTGCTTTATACATGCTATTGATGACTGGAGATGTATGCATATATTGCATTGTGTTTAAATAAATTGATTTCAAATTTATATATAAAATTTGCAAAAAAAATCGTAAAAATCCTCCTCCAGATCAGAATGCTTTCCTGCTGATTGGTAAGCCTTCATTTGTAGCACCCTTGTTCACAGTAGCGTGTTTGTTAAGGTCTTCACTGGGCAAGCAAATGATTCCTCATATGTCCAAAATAACTTTTCTTGGTCAAGATCTGCCCTACAGAGTTCCACTTCCTGCATCGGAGTTCTAAACCAAAAGTGTGACAACCTGCCCCGAGAGTGTGACAACCTGCCCCGAAAGTGTGACAACCTGCCCCGAATTCTGAATTTTAAAAAATGTCCAATAGGACATCAAGATTTCGAATGATATAGGTATATATTCACCAAATAGGTTTAAGTCACTCCCCTTTAGCCATTCATATAGATAGCAGTGCTCCTGCATGCTTTAAATAGAAATAGTAGCATGTTTAGGTTTTACACACTGTGACAACCTGCCCCTGTGACAACCAGCCCCGGTCTCCCCTACCCGTAATGAATTTTTATTGTTACCAAACTACAACACTGTTATGCATGGCTTTAGATCATTTAGATTCCATGGTGCTATGATTTACAACAAACTTCCCAATGATATATATAAAACTGACCTCAATTCATACTTCAGCCATATGCCCGAATGAATAAAAGGGGGAGACCATTTATTTTCCTCTGTCTCCATGAAATATATTACTTTCCCACCAAGGAAAACTCCAACCCCCCCCCCCCAGAAATTATAAATGGTCCCCCCCCCTTGCAATGAAATTATGAGACCGATTGTGCAAAAAATATATACCAGAATGATGAAAATCCTCACATTTCACAATTTTTCCCAGAAAGTCTCAGCCGTACAGTTTTTTCTTTAATGTGCATTGTGCATATTTTGAAAAATCCATGTTGGTTTTTTGCATTGAAATTTGGTTTTTCAAAAAACCATTTTGAATCTAAAAAACCAATTTTGTCCCAACATTTTTTAGAGTATATATATATAGTGCTATCTGTTTAACTCCACACAAAAATAAAATAAACTAGATGGCTATAACTGACCATGGTCAGTGATGAAGAATTTACCAATATATTTATTATTTAAAGGTATATTGTAAATGTTTATGTGTACAGACTATTGTGTGAATGCAAATGCTTAGTTTAGTTTATTTAGTTTATTTAGTTCAGTTTAGCTTATTTAGTTTAATTTATTTAGTTTAGTATATTTTAGTATAGTGTACTCAGTTTGGTTTATTTAGTTTAGTACATTTAATTTGTTTTATTGACCACTTGACAAGAAAGAAAACAAATATGAACATTCACGTACTGAGCATCATAGATGTAGTGAGATCAGTATAATGTATCACATTAACAAAGTATGCCCATGCAACTTTTATACTCATTTTGTATTTCTTCACTGCAAATTGACTTCTTTTAGCTCAGGGCACTAATTTGGTTATAATAGGTAAAGTTTAATTTTTCAGGGTTGACCGATCTTTTTAATTATTAATGGTACACCAAAATGAACATTAAATAAAATAAAGAGGAGAATCTGAGGTATTCAGAACTGCTTTCATCATTCCTATACCTTAATTAGAACCGAAGATAGAACCGATTGAATTAATGACAAAAATGTGAAATATCACCAAAAAATTGACTCTGAAAATGTCAAGTTTTGAACATTATCTTTATCTCAAAGGCAAACGGTTTACAGCAGAGACTTGAAATTGCACACACTACTGTAAAGGTGTTAGGATTACATCTTCAAGGAGTATTAATTTTTTTGAAGATTGCCTTCTTTGTGAAAAAAATGTTAAAGTGTAAAATCATGACCTAAAACATGAAATTTTCAGGGTCCGGCGATCTTTTTAACTAGTAGAGATACGTTAAAATGCATAGAAAACAAATACTAGAGGAGATTACGGCCTTTCCGAATATGTTTTTAGTTTTTCTCTAGCTTAATTAGAACCGGAGATAAAGGCGATCAAAGTTTGGCAACAAATGCGAAATTGGAAAATGACCAGTCAATTTAGCTGTCATTTTTTGACCTTGTGACCTTTATTATGCAATGTACATCAATCCGATGAACTTAAAACTTTGCAAGGGTCCTCTAGGGCACTGTGGCACCAAACACTGAAGAGATTGTGGAAATTCCTCAATTATTTCCTAGTTAAAAAAATTAGGTATCTCAAATATCCAATTTTGCCAAATATTTGACCTTGAGTTTGACCTTGAAAATACCTTTCTAGGTCAAAACCAATATTTTTCCCAGATTGGAAATATGTGACAAAGGGGGGGTCATTCTATTATTTGAACTGTGTAGGATCAATATTTATTGCTCTAGAGGGCAAAAATAGGCTGATTTTGCATGTTGCGCGGTATGCAATATTTGGAATTTTTTTATAAATCAACATGAAGAGATAGATCAATTCCGATTTCAGGGTTCAAACAATCCAGCTGCCGGCTATAAAAGTCTATAATATGATCCCGATATCTTTGAAAAAACATAATTGTTGGAATTTTTGAAAATGCAGTGAATTTAAACTTTGACGGGTCATATGACCTTGAAAAATGAGGTCAAGGTCAAATTTTAAGATTGGTATGGGGTGTAAATGGGTATATTTGGGGGGGTTCATTATACATTTGCATTACCTAAAATGACTCCTTCATGGATTTTGAACTCATGCACATCAAATTTAGCAAATAGACCATACCAAGATGGCCGCCATTCCAAAAATACTTAATATATCAAAATTAAAAATATGTCTTACCATGTCCCATACCATAGAGCAACTTTTCACCCCATCAGCATGCTGCTACCATTTATGGTTTTTGCCGAACTCGAAACAAATTGAAAATGACTGAAATATTCAGTGTGGCCTATTCCGCTCTAAGGATTTTGATTATTTTTGCTTCAAATTATTGCTCTTTACAGTTCATTAAGTGAAAGTAAAGTAAATTACGCTGGACTATAAATTTATTGAGATATAGTATATTGAAATATACAAAAATTCACACTAAAAAGGTCATATAAACCTTAAAAATAAAAATTGAAACTCAGGACCAGAATACAGTAGTCTACAAGTATACAGGTACATTCACAAAAATAATCAAGAAAATCGAAACAACTTTTTCGGAAATAATAATAATAATAATAACTAGATGGCTATAACTGACCACGGTCAGTGATGAAGAATTTACCAATATATTTATTATTTAAAGGTATATTGTATATGTTTATGAGTACAGACTATTGTGTGAATGCTCATGCTTAATTTAGTTTATTTAGTTCAGTTTATTTAGTTCAGTTTAGCTTATTTATTTTAATTAATTTAGTTTAGTTTATTTAGTATAGTTTACTCAGTTTGGTTTATTTAGTTAAGTTCATTTGATTTTGTTTTATTGACCACTTGACAAGAAAAAAACAAATATGAACATTCACGTACTTAGCATCATAGATATAGTAAGATCAGTATAATGTATCACATTAACACAATAGGTCCATGCAACTTTTATACTGATTTTGTATTTCTTCACTGCAAAATTGACTTCTTTTAGCTCAGGGCACTAATTTGGTTATAATATGTAAAGTTGAATTTTTCAGGGTTGACCGATCTTTTTAACTATTGATGGTACACCAAAATGAACATTAAATAAAATAAAGAGGAGAATCTGAGGTATTCAGAACTGCTTTCATCATTCCTATACCTTAATTAGAACCGAAGATAGAACCGATTGAATTAATGACAAAAATGCTAAATATCGCCAAATAATAGACTCTGAAAATGTCAAGTTTTGAACATTATTTTGATCTCAAAGGCAAACGGTTTACAGTAGAGACTTGAAATTGGACACACTACTGTAAATGTGTTAGGATTACATGTCCAAGGAGTATTGAATTTTTTGAAGATTGCTTTGTTTGTCAAAATAAAGCTAAATTGTAAAATCATAATCGAAAACATGAAATTTTCAGGGTCCGGCGATCTTTTTAACTAGTAGAGATACATTAAAATGCATAGAAAACAAATACTAGAAGAGATTATGGCCTTTCCGAATATGGCTTCAGTTTTTCTGTAGCTTAATTAGAACCGGAGATACAAGCCGTCAAAGTTTGGGTACAAGTGTGAAATTGGAAAATGAGCAGGTCAATTTAGCTGTCATTTTTTGACCTTGTGACCTTTATTATGCAATGTACATCAATCCGAGGAACTTAAAACTTTGCAAGGGTCCTCTAGGGTACTGTGGCACCAAACACTGAAGAGATTGTGGAAATTTCTCAATTATTTCCTAGTTAAAAAAATTAAGTATCTCAAATATCCAATTTTGCCAAATATTTGACCTTGAGTTTGACCTTGAAAATACCTTTCTAGGTCAAAACCAATATTTTTCCCAGATTGGCAATGTGTGACAAAGGGGGGGTCATTTTATTATTTGAACTGTGTAGGATCAATATTTATTGCTGTAGAGGGCAAAAATAGGCTGATTTTTCATGTCGCGCGGTATGCAATATTTGGAATTTTTTTATAAATCAGCATCAAGAGATAGATCAATTCCGATTTCAGGGTTTAAACAATCCAGCTGCTGGCTATTAGAATCTATAATATGAACTCGATATCTTTGAAAAAACATAATTGTTGGAATTTTTGAAAATGTAGAGTATTTTAACTTTGACGGGTGGTATGACCTTGAAAAATGAGGTCAAGGTCAAATTTTAAGATTGATATTGGGTGTAAATGGGTATATTTGGGGGGGTTCATTATACATTTGCATTACCTAAAATGACTCCTTCATGGATTTTGAACTCATACACATCAAATTAAGCAAATAGACCATACCAAGATGGCCGCCATTCCAAAAATACTTAATATATCAAAATTAAAAATATGTCTTACCATGTCCCATACCATAGAGCAACTTTTCGCCTATTCAGCATGCTTCTATCATTTATGGTTTTTGCCGAACTCGAAACAAATTGAAAATGACCAAAATATTCAGTGTGGCCTATTCCGCTCTAAGGATTTTGATTATTTTTGCTTCAAATTATTGCTCTTTACAGTTCATTGAGTGAAAGTAAAGTAAATTACGCTGGACTATAAATTTATTGAGATATAGTATATTGAAATATACAAAAATTCACACTAAAAAGGTCATATAAACCTTAAAAATAAAAATTGAAACTCAGGACCAGAATACAGTAGTCTACAAGTATACAGGTACATTCACAAAAATAATCAAGAAAATCGAAACAACTTTTTCGGAAATAATAATAATAATAATAATAATAATAACTAGTAGACGTAACCGCGAGCGGTAACAAAACTTCACCTACTGTGGTACCAGTAACTCGAAAAAGACACAAGTAGATGAGCAAATAAAAGGTACATGGAAAAGTACAAAGGAATCATACATAATTATGTAACATGCATACACAAGAATACAAGAATGTTTCCTGTACATTGCAGTACATGCAAGTATGCACAGAAAAACGAGTTGATAAACCAGTACATGAACCAGTGCATGAACCAGTGTATGAACCAGTACATGAACCAATACATGAACCAGTACATCCACCAGTACATCCACCAGCACATCTTCTGCTCTTTCTGAGAACATCGATTTTTCAGGGTCATGTAATCTCTGTGACCATAAGAAATACATGAAATTTTCAGAGTCCGGCGATCTTTTAAACCGTCATAGCTACGACAAAATGTTCAGAAGATGAAAACTAGAGGAGAATTTGGCCTTTTCAAATCTGCTTACAGATTCTCTGTATCTTAATTAGAACCGGAGTTATCGCAGATTGAAATTATGGTACAATTCAGGAATATGAACTTGAGAAATACCTGAAAAACTGCAGTTTTTAACTTAAAATCACTGTATAACCAAAACGGTTCAATGAAAACATATATAATTAGCCAGGATTATGTAAACAGATGTTACAAAGAGGTCCAGGCAGGTTGATCAAAAAAGGGTGATTCCTTCCTTGTCAAAATAATGATATATTGTGAAAATTCAGAAAAAAACATGAAATTTTCAGGGTCCGGCGATCTTTTTAACCGCCGGAGCTACGACAAAACATCACAAAATAAAAACTAGAGGAGAATATGGCCTTTCCAAATCTGTTTTCAGATTTTCTCTATCTTAATTAGGACCGGAGCTACGGCCGTTTGAAATGACGCTATCTTTGAGAAATGTGAAAAAAAAATCATAAATTTTTTGCTCGTTTTTTGACCTTTTGACCTTTACAGTGTAACGTAGGTCAATCCGAGGACCTTGAAAATTTACAGGAAGCTTCTAAAGTATTGTAGCAAGTATGTCTATCATTTTTGTAACAATATCTTGATTCCTTCTTTGTTAAAAAATATGAAATGTCAAAAATGTAAAAATTTTTGGCATGTTTGACCTTGAGTTTGACCTTGAAAAACATTTTCTAGGTCAAAATTAATATGCTATTCAGAAAGGCAGTAGGTAACAAAGGGGGGGTCAGTCAGGCATTGCAACCCTGTAGAATGAATATTTCCTTGTCAAAAACGCGGAATTGTGTCATTTTTTAACATTTGTCGGTTAGCAATATTTGAAAATTTTTCATAAATCCGGTGAAGGGGGTAGACAAAATGTGATTAGATATTATGAATAAGCAGGCCAATGTTCATCTGTCACCTGGAAATCACGCTGATATCTTAAACTAAACATGGTGAAAAAAATTCCTGAAGATGGCACCTTTTCAAACTTTTTTTGGTCAAATGACCTTGAAAAATGAGGTCAAGGTCAAATTTAAAGGTCTGAATGGGCTTATTAGGTGTATATTTGGGGGGGTTTACTATGACATGTTAGCATCTAGAATCGATATTTCAAGGTCAAATTCTCAAGGTCACCAATTTTGGTGACGCGGTATGACTTTAAAATTACATAACTCAAGAACCGGTACTGCCAATGAAAAATAAAGGGTCTGCAGCACTGTCCCGTGAATTCGGGCACTCTTTGACACCAACGGTATGTCTCTACAACTTACGGATTCTGAGATCCCGCGATAGACCTCAAACCATGAAAATGGACTTTGTGCAATGTGACCTTGACCTACTTTCATGAAAGTAGGTCAAGTTATGCAGAAAGTGTCTGGGACCTTTCCATGTACCGGAAAGTGAAAACCGATAATAACCGGATGAGGTACATGTATTTGAAATATTGCGAAATCCGACTTTGAAAGGCCCTGTGACCTTGAAAAATAGGTCAAGGTCAAAAATCTAGAAATTGTATCCTTAGAATTTTGTAGGCTACGTATACAAATTTTTTGAAAATTTTCCGAAGACATTTCTCGGGAATAATAATAAGAAAAATAATACCGATAACAAGAAACTTCACCTATGTGTAGGTGAAGTTTAATAAGAATAATACCAAAAACAATAAGAATTTACCATATATGGTAAATTCTTAACTAGATGGCTATAACTGACCATGGTCAGTGATAAAGAATTTACCAATATATTTATTATTTAAAGGTATATTGTATATGTTTATGTGTACAGACTATTGTGTGAATGCTCATGCTTAATTTAGTTTATTTAGTTTAGTTTATTTAGTTCAGTTTAGCTTATTTAGTTTAATTAATTTAGTTTAGTTTATTTAGTATAGTTAACTCAGTTTGGTTTATTTAGTTAAGTACATTTAATTTTGTTTTATTGACCACTTGACAAGAAAAAAACAAATATGAACATTCAAGTACTTAGCATCATAGATATAGTAAGATCAGTTTAATGTATCACATTAACACAATAGGTCCATGCAACTTTTATACTGATTTTGTATTTCTTCACTGCAAAATTGACTTCTTCTAGCTCAGGGCACTAATTTGGTTATAATAGGTAAAGTTGAATTTTTCAGGGTTGACCGATCTTTTTAACTATTGATGGTACACCAAAATGAACATTAAACAAAATAAAGAGGAGAATCTGAGGTATTCAGAACTGCTTTCATCATTCCTATACCTTAATTAGAACCGAAGATAGAACCGATTGAATTAATGACAAAAATGTGAAATATCACCAAAAAATTGACTCTGAAAATGTCAAGTTTTGAACATTATTTTGATCTCAAAGGCAAACGGTTTACAGCAGAGACTTGAAATTGCACACACTACTGTAAAAGTGTTAGGATTACATCTTCAGAGAGTATTATTTTTTTTGAAGATTGCTTTCTTTGTGAAAAAAATGTTAAAGTGTAAAATCATGACCAAAAACAGGAAATTTTCAGGGTCCGGCGATCTTTTTAACTAGTAGAGATACGTTAAAATGCATAGAAAACAAATACTAGAAGAGACTCGGGGCTTTCGGAATATACTTTCAGTTTTTCTCTAACTTAATTAGAACCGGAGATAAAGGCCATCAAACTTTGGGTACAAGTGCAAAATTGGAAAATGAGCAGTCAATTTAGCTGTCATTTTTTGACCTTGTGACCTTTATTATGCAATGTACATTAATCCGAGGAACTTAAAACTTTGCAAGGGTCCTCTAGGGTACTGTGGCACCAAACACTGAAGAGATTGTGGAAATTCCTCAATTATTTCCTAGTAAAAAAAATTTGGTATCTCAAATATCCAATTTTGCCAAATATTTGACCTTGAGTTTGACCTTGAAAATACCTTTCTAGGTCAAAACTAATATTTTCCCCAGATTGGCAATGTGTGACAAAGGGGGGGTCATTTAATTGTTGGAACTGTGTAGGACCAATATTTATTGCTCAAGAGGGCAAAAATAGGCTGATTTTACATGTTGCGCGGTATGCAATATTTGGAATTTTTTTATAAATCAGCATGAAGAGATAGATCAATTCTGATTTCAGGATTTAAACAATCAAGCTGCCGGCTATAAGAGTCTATAATATGATCCCGATATCTTTGAAAAAACATAATTGTTGGAATTTTTGAAAATGTAGTGAATTTTAACTTTGACGGGTGGTATGACCTTGAAAAATGAGGTCAAGGTCAAATTTGAAGATTGATATGGGGTGTAAATGGGTATATTTGGGGGGGTTCATTATACATTTGCATTACCTAAAATGACTCCTTCATGGATTTTGAACTCATGCACCTCAAATTTAGCAAATACATCATTCCAAAATGGCCGCCATTCCATAAATAATTGCAATATCAAAATTAAAAATATACACTGCACTGGCCCGTACCATAGGTCAACTTTTGGCACAATCAGCATGCTGCTATCATTTATGGTTTTTGCCGAACTCGAAACAATTCGAAAATGACTGAAATATTCAGTGTGGCCTATTCCGCTCTAAGGATTTTGATTAATTTTGCTTCAATTTATTGCTCTTTACAGTTCATTCAGTGAAAGTAAAGTAAATTACACTGGACTATAAATTTATTGAGATATAGTATATTGAAATATACCAAAATTCACACTAAAAAGGACCTATATACCTCAAAAATAAAAATTCAAACTCAGGACCGGAATACAGTAGTCTACAAGTATACAGGTACATTCACAAAAATAATCAAGAAAATCGGAGCAAATTTTTTCCGGAAACTATAATAATAATAAGAAGAACTAGATGGCTATAACTGACCATGGTCAGTGATGAAGAATTTACCAATATATTTATTATTTAAAGGTATATTGTTTATGTTTATGAGTACAGACTATTGTGTGAATGCTCATGCTTAATTTAGTTTATTTAGTTCAGTTTATTTAGTTCAGTTTAGCTTATTTATTTTAATTAATTTAGTTTAGTTTATTTAGTATAGTTTACTCAGTTTGGTTTATTTAGTTAAGTACATTTAATCTTGTTTAGTTGACCTCTTGACAAGTAAAAAACAAATATGAACATTCACATACTTAGCATCATAGATATAGTAAGATCAGTATAATGTATCACATAAACACAATAGGTCCATGCAACTTTTATACTGATTTTGTATTTCTTCAATGCAAAATTGACTTCTTTTAGCTCAGGGCACTAATTTGGTTATAATATGTAAAGTTGAAATTTTCAGGGTTGACCGATCTTTTTAACTATTGATGGTACACCAAAATGAACATAAAACAAAATAAAGAGGAGAATCTGAGGTATTCAGAACTGCTTTCATCATTCCTATACCTTAATTAGAACCGAAGATAGAACCGATTGAATTAATGACAAAAATGTGAAATATCACCAAAAAATAGACTCTGAAAATGTCAAGTTTTGAACATTATTTTGATCTCAAAGGCAAACGGTTTACAGTAGAGACTTGAAATTGGACACACTACTGTAAATGTGTTTGGATTACATGTCCAAGGAGTATTAAATTTTTCGAAGATTGCTTTGTTTGTCAAAAAAAAGTTAAAGTGTAAAATCATAACCGAAAACATGAATTTTTCAGGGTCCGGCGATCTTTTTACCTAGCAGAGATACATTAAAATGCATAGAAAACAAATACTAGAGTAGGTTATGGCCTTTCCGAATATGGCTTCAGTTTTTCTGTAGCTTAATTAGAACCGGAGATATAGGCCGTCAAAGTTTGGGTACAAGTGTGAAATTGGAAAATGAGCAGGTCGATTTAGCTGTCATTTTTTGACCTTGTGACCTTTATTATGCAATGTACATCAATCCGAGGAACTTAAAACTTTGCAAGGATCCTCTAGGGTACTGTGGCACCAAATGCTGAAGAGATTGTGGAAATTCCTCAATTATTTCCTAGTTAATAAAATTAGGTATCTCAAATATCCTATTTTGCCAAATATTTGACCTTGAGTTTGACCTTGAAAATACCTTTCTAGGTCAAAACCAATATTTTTCCCAGATTGGCAATACTAGACAAAGGGGGGGTCATTTTATTTTTTGAACTGTGTAGGATCAATATTTATTGCTCGAGAGGGCAAAAATAGGCTGATTTTACATGTTTCGCGGTATGCAATATTTGGAATTTTTTTATAAATCAGCATGAAGAGATAAATCAATTCCGATTTCAGGGTTTAAACAATCCAGCTGCCGACTATTAGAATCTATAATATGAACCCGATATCCTGGAAAAAACATAATTGTTGGAATTTTTGAAAATGTAGTGAATTGAAACTTTGACGGGTCATAAGACCTTGAAAAATGAGGTCAAGGTCAAATTTGAAGATTGGTATGGGGTGTAAATGGGTATATTTGGGGGGGTTCATTATACATTTGCATTAACTTAAATGACTCCTTCATGGATTTTGAACTCATGCACCTCAAACTTAGCAAATACACCATTCCAAAATGGCCGCCATTCCATAAATAGTTGCAATATCAAAATTAAAAATATGTTAAGCACTGGCCCGTACTATAGGTCAACTTTTGGCACTATGGGCATGCTGCTATCATTTATGGTTTTTGCCGAACTCGAAACAATTCGAAAATGACCTAAATATTCTTTGTGGAATGTTCCGCTTGAGTGATTTTGATTATTTTTTCGCCAAAGTATAGAATTTTATTGTTTATGGACATAAACTAAAGCAAATTACTCTAGTTTAATAGTTTATTCAGATATAGTACATCAAAATATACTAAAATTCACACTAAAAAGGTCCTATATACATTAAAAATAAAGATTCAAACTCAGGACCGGAATACAGTAGTCTACAAGTATATAGGTACATTCACAAAAATAATCAAGAAAATCGGAGCAAATTTTTTCCGGAAACTATAATAATAATAATAACTAGCAGTCAACCTTTGAAAAGGTAGAGAATGATTCGACATGGAATACGTGGGCTTGCAGGCAAAAGATTGAACAATTCATATGAAAAATCAATGAAAACACATAACCAAATATACCATTGAAAACACAAAAACTGCTCAAAATACTTGTTCAACCCTTTTGGCATTGATTCTGAGGGTAAATTACCCCGTGACATCAAAGTCAAACTTGAATTATGTCCCCACGTCAAGATACTAAACCTGTGCAAAATTTGAAGAAAATCGTCCAAGTCAATCAAAAGTTATGAATATTTATCCCTTTTTGGGGGTAATTACCTAAAAACGGCAATTTTAACCCAAAAACATCAATGGTGTGAAGTAGAGTCCCAACCGATGCCTGTTATACCATTGCAAAGATAAGAACTGCTCAAAACACATATTCACCCCTTTCGATCCGGAATATGGGGGTAAATAACCCCATGACATCCATATCGTACTTGCATTATGCCCCCATGTCAAGATACTAAACCTGTGCAAAATTTGAAGAAAATCGTCCAAGTCAATCAAAAGTTATGAATATTTACCCCTTTTTTGGGGTAATTACCTAAAAACGGCAATTTTAACACAAAAACATCAATGGTGTGAAGTAAAGTCCCAACCGATGCCTGTTATATCATTGCAAAGATAAGAACTGCTCAAAACACATATTCGCCCCTTTCGATCCTGAATATGGGGGTAAATTAACCCATGACATCAAAATCATACTTGCATTATGTGCCCATGTCAAGATACTAAACTTGTGCAAAACTTGAAGGAAATCGTCCAAGTCAGTCAAAAGATATGAATATTGACCCCTTTTTGGGGGTAATTACCTAAAAATGGCAATTTTAACCAAAAAACATCAATGGTGTGAAGTAAAGTCCCAACCGATGCCAATTGTACCATTGGAAAGACAAGAACTGCTCAAAATACATATTCACCCCTTTCGATCTTGAATATGGGGGTAAATTACCCCATTACATCAAAATCGTACTTGCATTATGTCCCCATGTCAAGATACTAAACCTGTGCAAAATTTGGAGAATATTGTCCAAGTCAATCAAAAGTTATGACTTTTTACCCCTTTTTGGGGTAATTACCTAAAAACGACAATTTTTATCCAGGAACATCCACAGCACAAAGGTAAGTCTCAAGCGATGCCTATTGTATCATTCAATACACAATAACTGCTCAAAACACATATTCACCCCTTTCGATCCAGAATAAGGGGGTAGATTTCCCCTTGACATCAAAATCATACTTGCATTATCTCCCCATGTCAATATACTGGACTTGTGCAAAATTTGGAGAAAATCGTCCATGTTAATCAAAAGTTAGAGTCAATTACCCCTTTTGGGGTAATTACCCCCAAAACGTTATTTTTATTTTATAATGTGACTGTAATTCATGAATACTATATACACACCAAGTTTCATTAATTTCCCTCCATTCAAACCAAAGTTAAAAAATGTTTTCACTTTTTGGACAAAACACCCATTTTTGAAAGTCCAATAACTCAGAAACCCCAAGTTTGATCAAAATATAAAAAGTGTCTTACCATGGATGAGCAGTCAGGCTATCAATTACAGCAAAAACTGAGCCTCTAGCCATTATAGTTTTCTCTGAAAACATGAGCAACTGGTTTTTGTCAAAAGGGGGTAAATACCCCTTTACCCTCGTCTCCCAATAAACGATATAGGCCAAAATTGTAGCAACACATGTTTATATAAAGGTTCCTAAGTCCTAATTTTCTAACAATGATATTAAAAGAGATAATCCACTTTGAAATTTTGGAAAATTTGACTTTGAGATGACCTGTGACCTTGAGTTCAAGGTCAAGGTCAACCATTTTTACAAAAAATTAAATTACTTACCAAGGACTACCTATTTACAAAATTTCAAGTCTCTAGCACAAAAACTGACTGGCAAAAAGTGGCCAAATAATAATAATAATAATATCAAAGAGTTCAAAATGATTCTCCATATATGTCGAATCATAACTAGATGGCTATAACTGACCATGGTCAGTGATGAAGAATTTACCAATATATTTATTATTTAAAGGTATATTGTATATGTTTATGAGTACAGACTATTGTGTGAATGCTCATGCTTAATTTAGTTTATTTAGTTCAGTTTAGCTTATTTATTTTAATTAATTTAGTTTAGTTCATTTAGTATACGTAGTTTACTCAGTTTGGTTTATTTAGTTAAGTACATTTAATCTTGTTTTATTGACCTCTTGACAAGAAAAAAAGAAATATGAACATTCACGTACTTAGCATCATAGATATAGTAAGATCAGTATAATGTATCACATTAACACAATAGGTCCATGTAACTTTTATACTGATTTTGTATTTCTTCAATGCAAAATTGACTTCTTTTAGCTCAGGGCACTAATTTGGTTATAATATGTAAAGTTGAAATTTTCAGGGTTGACCGATCTTTTTAACTATTGATGGTACACCAAAATGAACATTAAACAAAATAAAGAAGAGAATCTGAGGTTTTCAAAACTGCTTTCATCATTCCTATACCTTAATTAGAACCGAAGATAGAACCGATTGAATTAATGACAAAAATGTGAAATATCACCAAAAAATAGACTCTGAAAATGTCAAGTTTTGAACATTATTTTGATCTCAAAGGCAAACGGTGTACAGTAGAGACTTGAAATTGGATACACTACTGTAAATGTGTTTGGATTACATGTCCAAGGTGTATTGAATTTTTCGAAGATTGCTTTGTTTGTCAAAAAAAAGTTAAGGTGTAAAATCATAACCGAAAACATGAATTTTTCAGGGTCCGGCGATCTTTTTAAGTAGCAGAGATACGTTAAAATGCATAGAAAACAAATACTAGAGGAGGTTATGGCCTTTCCGAATATGGCTTCAGTTTTTCTGTAGCTTAATTAGAACCGGAGATATAGGCCGTCAAAGTTTGGGTACAAGTGTGAAATTGGAAAATGAGCAGGTCGATTTAGCTGTCATTTTTTGACCTTGTGACCTTTATTATGCAATGTACATCAATCCGAGGAACTTAAAACTTTGCAAGGGTCCTCTAGGGTACTGTGGCACCAAATTCTGAAGAGATTGTGGAAATTCCTCAATTATTTCCTAGTTAAAAAAATTAGGTATCTCAAATATCCAATTTTGCCAAATGTTTGACCTTGAGTTTGACCTTGAAAATACCTTTCTAGGTCAAAACCAATATTTTACCAAGATTGGCAATGTGTGACAAAGGGGGGGTCATTTTATTATTTGAACTGTGTAGGATCAATATTTATCGCTCAAGAGGGCAAAAATAGGCTGATTTTACATGTTGCGCGGTATGCAATATTTGGAATTTTTTTATAAATCAGCATAAAGAGATAGATCAATTCCAATTTCAGGGTTCATACAATCCAGCTGCCGGCTATAAGAATCTATAATATGATCCCGATATCTTTGAAAAAACATAATTGTTGGAATTTTTGAAAATGTAGTGAATTAAAACTTTGACGGGTCATATGACCTTGAAAAATGAGGTCAAGGTCAAATTTGAAGATTGGTATGGGGTGTAAATGGGTATATTTGGGGGGGTTCATTATACATTTGCATTACCTAAAATGACTCCTTCATGGATTTTGAACTCATGCACCTCAAACTTAGCAAATACAACGTACCAAAATGGCCGCCATTCCATAAATAGTTGCAATATCAAAATTAAAAATATGTTAAGCACTGGCCCGTACTATAGGTCAACTTTTGGCACTATGAGCATGCTGCTATCATTTATGGTTTTTGCCGAACTCGAAACAATTCGAAATTGACCTAAATATTCATTGTGGAATGTTCCGCTTGAGTGATTTTGATTATTTTTTCGCCAAAGTATAGAATTATATTGTTTATGGACAGAAACTAAAGCAAATTACTCTAGTTTAATAGTTTATTCAGATATAGTACATCAAAATATACTAAAATTCACACTAAAAAGGTCCTATATACCTCAAAAACAAAAATTCAAACTCAGGACCGGAATACAGTAGTCTACAAGTATACAGGTACATTCACAAAAATAATCAAGAAAATCGGAGCAAATTTTTTCCGGAAACTATAATAATAATAATAAGAATAATAATAAGAATAATAGCAAAAACAATAAGAATTTACCATAGGTATGGTAAATTCTTAATAACTAGATGGCTATAACTGACCATGGTCAGTGATGAAGAATTTACCAATATATTTATTATTTAAAGGTATATTGTATATGTTTATGTGTACAGACTATTGTGTGAATGCTCATGCTTAATTTAGTTTATTTAGTTTAGTTTATTTAATTCAGTTTAGCTTATTTAGTTTAATTAATTTAGTTTAGTTTATTTAGTATAGTTTACTCAGTTTGGTTTATTTAGTTAAGTACATTTAATTTTGTTTTATTGACCACTTGACAAGAAAAAAACAAATATGAACATTCACGTACTTAGCATCATAGATATAGTAAGATCAGTTTAATGTATCACATTAACACAATAAGTCCATGCAACTTTTATACTGATTTTGTATTTCTTCACTGCAAAATTGACTTCTTTTAGCTCAGGGCACTAATTTGGTTATAATACGTAAAGTTGAATTTTTCAGGGTTGACCGATCTTTTTAACTATTGATGCTACACCAAAATGAACATTAAATAAAATGAAGAAGAGAATCTGAGGTATTCAGAACTGCTTTCATCATTCCTATACCTTAATTAGAACCGAAGATAGAACCGATTGAATTAATGACAAAACTGTGAAATATCACCAAAAAATTGACTCTGAAAATGTCAAGTTTTGAATATTATTTTGATCTCAAAGGCAAACGATTTACAGCAGAGCCTTGAAATTGCACACACTACTGTAAAAGTGTTAGGATTACATCTTCAAAGAGTATTAATTTTTTTGAAGATTTCCTTCTTTGTCAAAAAAATGTTAAAGTGTAAAATCGTGACCAAAAACATGAAATTTTCAGGGTCCGGCGATCTTTTTAACTAGCAGAGATACGTTAAAATGCATAGAAAACAAATACTAGAGGAGGTTATGGCCTTTCCGAATATGCTTTCAGTTGTTCTCTAGCTTAATTAGAACCGGAGATACAGGCCATCAAAGTTTGGGTACAAGTGCGAAATTGGAAAATGAGCAGTCAATTTAGCTGTCATTTTTTTACCTTCTGACCTTTATTATGCAATGTACATCAGTCCGAGGAACTTAAAACTTTGCAAGGGTCCTCTAGGGTACTGTGGCACCAAACACTGAAGAGATTGTGGAAATTCCACAATTATTTCCTAGTTTAAAAAATTAGGTATCTCAAATATCCAATTTTGCCAAATATTTGACCTTGAGTTTGACCTTGAAAATACCTTTCTAGGTCAAAACCAATATTTTTCCCAGATTCGAAATGTGTGACATAGGGGGGGTCATTTTATTATTTGAACTATGTAGGATCAATATTTATTGCTCAAGAGGGCAAAAATAGGCTGATTTTACATGTTTCGCGGTATGCAATATTTGGAATTTTTTTATAAATCAGCATGAGGAGATAGATCAATTCCGATTGCAGGCTTTAAACAATCCAGCTGCCGGCTATAAGAATCTATAATATGATCCCAATATCTTTGAAAAAACATAATTGTTGGAATTTTTGAAAATGTAGTAAATTGAAACTTTGACGGGTCATATGACCTTGAAAAATGAGGTCAAGGTCAAATTTGAAGATTGGTATGGGGTGTAAATGGGTATATTTGGGGGGGTTCATTATACATTTGCATTACCTAAAATGACTCCTTCATGGATTTTGAACTCATGCACCTCAAACTTAGCAAATTCAACATACCAAAATGGCCGCCATTCCATAAATAGTTGCAATATCAAAATGAAAAATATACGCAGCACTGGCCCTTACTATAGGTCAACTTTTGGCACTATGACCATGCTGCTATCATTTATGGTTTTTGCCGAACTCGAAACAATTCGAAAATGACCGAAATATTCAGTGTGGCCTATTCCGCTCTAAGGATTTTGATTAATTTTGCTTCAGTTTATTGCTCTTTACAGTTCATTCAGTGAAAGTAAAGTAAATTACACTGGACTATAAATTTATTGAGATATAGTATGTTGAAATATACAAAAATTCACACTAAAAAGGTCATATATACCTTAAAATTAAAAATTCAAACTCAGGACCAGAATACAGTAGTCTACAAGTATACAGGTACATTCACAAAAATAATCAAGAAAATCGAAACAACTTTTTCGGAAATAATAATAATAATAATAATAATAATAATAAGAATAATACCAAAAACAATAAGAATTTACCATATATGGTAAATTCTTAACTAGATGGCTATAACTGACCATGGTCAGTGATAAAGAATTTACCAATATATTTATAATTTAAAGGTATATTGTATATGTTTATGTGTACAGACTATTGTGTGAATGCTCATGCTTAATTTAGTTTAGTTTATTTAGTTCAGTTTAGCTTATTTAGTTTAATTTAATTAGTTTAGTTTATTTAATATATTTTACTCAGTTTAGTTTAGTGCATTTAATTTTGTTTTATTGACCACTTGACAAGAAAGAAAGCAAATATGAACAATTACGTACTGAGAATCGTACATATAGTAAGATCTGTATAATGTATCACATTTACACAATAGGTCCATGCAACTTTTATACTGATTTTGTATTTCTTCACTACAAAATTGACTTCTTTTAGCTCAGGGCACTAATTTGGTTGTAATAAGTAAAGTTGAATTTTTCAGGGTTGACCGATCTTTTTAACTATTGATGGTACACCAAAACGAACATTAAATAAAATAAAGAGGAGAATCTGAGGTATTCAGAACTGCTTGCATCATTCCTATACCTTAATTAGAACCGAAGGTAGAAGCGATTGAATCAATGACAAAAATGTGAAATATCACCAAAAAATTGACTCTGAAAATATCAAGTTTTGAACTTTATTTTAATCTCTAAGTCAAACGGTTAATTCTAGAGACTTGAAATTGCACACACTACTGTAAATGTGTTAGAATTACATGTCCAAGGAGTATCAAATTTTTTGAAGGTTGCTATCTTTGTCGTAAAAAAGTTAAAGTGTAAAATCATGACTGAAAACATGAATTTTTCAGGGTCCGGCGATCTTTTTAACCAGTAAAGATACGTTAATATGAATAGAAAACAAATACTAGAGGAGATTAGAGGCTTTCAGAATATGCCTTCAGTTTTTCTGTAGCTTAATTAGAACCGGAGATAAAGGCCGTCAAAGTTTGGGTACAAGTACGAAATTGGAAAATGAGTACGTCAATTTAGGTGTCATTTTTTGACCTTTTGACATTTATTGTGCCGTGTACGTCAATCTGAATACCTTGAAACTTTGCAAGGTTCCTCTAGGGTATTGTGGCACCAAACGCTGAAGAGATTGTTTAAATTCCTTAATTTTATCTTAGTTAAAAAAATTAAGTATCTCAAATATCCAATTTTGCCAAATATTTTGACCTTAAGTTTGACCTTGAAGATACCTTTCTAGGTCAAAACCAATATTTTACCCAGATTGGCAATGTGTGACAAAGGGGGGGTCATTTCATTATTTGAACTATGTAGGATCAATATTTATTGCTCAGGAGGGCAAAAATAGGCTGATTTTTCATGTCGCACAGTATGCAATATTTGGAATTTTTTTATAAATTAGCATGAAGAGATAAATCGATTCCGATTTCAGGGTTCAGACAATCCAGCTGCTGGCTATCAGAATCTATAATATGAATTGGATATCTTTGAAAAAACATAATTGTTGGAATTTTTGAAAATGTAGTGAATTTAAACTTTGATGGGTCATATGACCTTGAAAAATGAGGTCAAGGTCAAATTTGAAGATTGGTATGGGGTGTAAATGGGCATATTTGGGGGGGTTCATTATACATTTGCATTACCTAAAATGACTCCTTCATGGATTTTGAACTCATGCACCTCAAATTTAGCAAATAGACCATACCAAGATGGCCGCCATTCCATAAATACTTAAAATATCAAAATTAAAAATATGTCTTACCATGTCCCATACCATAGAGCAACTTTTGGCCTCATCAGCATGCTGCTATCATTCATGGATTTTGCTAAACCCGAAACAAATCAAGAACGACGTAAATTGTGCGTATGGCATGTTCCGCTTGAGTGATTTCGATTATTTTTTCGCCAAAGTATAGAATTTCATAGTTTATGGACAGAAACTAAAGCAAATTACTCTACATTAATAGTTTATTCAGATATAGTACATCAAAATATAGTAAAATTCTCACTAAAAAGGTCCTATATATGCTAAAAATAAAAATTCAAACTCAGGACCGGAGTACAGTAGTCTACCAGTATACAGGTACCTTCACAAAAATAATCAAGAAAATCAAAGCAAATTTTTCTCGGAAAGAATAATAATAAGAACTAGATGGCTATAACTGACCATGGTCAGTGATGAAGAATTTACCAATATATTTATTATTTAAAGGTATATTGTAAATGTTTATGTGTACAGACTATTGTGTGAATGCTAATGCTTAGTTTAGTTTATTTAGTTTATTTAGTTCAGTTTAGCTTATTTAGTTTAATTTATTTAGTTTAGTATATTTTAGTATAGTGTACTCAGTTGGGTTTATTTAGTTTAGTACATTTAATTTGTTTTATTGACCACTTGACAAGAAAGAAAACAAATATGAACATTCACGTACTGAGCATCATAGATGTAGTGAGATCAGTATAATGTATCACATTAACACAATAGGTCCATGCAACTTTTATACTCATTTTGTATTTCTTCACTGCAAATTGACTTCTTTTAGCTCAGGGCACTAATTTGGTTATAATAGGTAAAGTTGAATTTTTCAGGGTTGACCGATCTTTTTAACTATTAATGGTACACCAAAATGAACATTAAATAAAATAAAGAGGAGAATCTGAGGTATTCAGAACTGCTTTCATCATTCCTATACCTTAATTAGAACCGAAGATAGAACCGATTGAATTAATGACAAAAATGTGAAATATCACCAAAAAATTGACTCTGAAAATGTCAAGTTTTGAACATTATCTTTATCTCAAAGGCAAACGGTTTACAGCAGAGACTTGAAATTGCACACACTACTGTAAAGGTGTTAGGATTACATCTTCAAGGAGTATTAATTTTTTTGAAGATTGCCTTCTTTGTGAAAAAAATGTTAAAGTGTAAAATCATGACCTAAAACATGAAATTTTCAGGGTCCGGCGATCTTTTTAACTAGTAGAGATACGTTAAAATGCATAGAAAACAAATACTAGAAGAGATTACGGCCTTTCCGAATATGTTTTTAGTTTTTCTCTAGCTTAATTAGAACCGGAGATAAAGGCGATCAAAGTTTGGCAACAAATGCGAAATTGGAAAATGACCAGTCAATTTAGCTGTCATTTTTTGACCTTGTGACCTTTATTATGCAATGTACATCAATCCGATGAACTTAAAACTTTGCAAGGGTCCTCTAGGGCACTGTGGCACCAAACACTGAAGAGATTGTGGAAATTCCTCAATTATTTCCTAGTTAAAAAAATTAGGTATCTCAAATATCCAATTTTGCCAAATATTTGACCTTGAGTTTGACCTTGAAAATACCTTTCTAGGTCAAAACCAATATTTTTCCCAGATTGGAAATATGTGACAAAGGGGGGGTCATTCTATTATTTGAACTGTGTAGGATCAATATTTATTGCTCTAGAGGGCAAAAATAGGCTGATTTTGCATGTTGCGCGGTATGCAATATTTGGAATTTTTTTATAAATCAACATGAAGAGATAGATCAATTCCGATTTCAGGGTTCAAACAATCCAGCTGCCGGCTATAAAAGTCTATAATATGATCCCGATATCTTTGAAAAAACATAATTGTTGGAATTTTTGAAAATGCAGTGAATTTAAACTTTGACGGGTCATATGACCTTGAAAAATGAGGTCAAGGTCAAATTTGAAGATTGGTATGGGGTGTAAATGGGTATATTTGGGGGGGTTCATTATACATTTGCATTACCTAAAATGACTCCTTCATGGATTTTGAACTCATGCACCTCAAATTTAGCAAATACAACGTACCAAAATGGCCGCCATTCCATAAATAGTTGCAATATCAAAATTAAAAATATGTTATGCACTGGCCCGTACTATAGGTCAACTTTTGGCACTATGAGCATGCTGCTATCACTTATGGTTTTTGCCGAACTCGAAACAATTCAAAAATGACCTAAATATTCAGTGTGGAATGTTCCGCTCGAGTGATTTCGATAATTTTTTCGCCATTGTATAGATTTTTATAGTTTATGGACAGAAACTAAAGCAAATTACTCTAGTTTAATAGCTTATTCAGATATAGTACATCAAAATATACTAAAATTCACACCAAAAAGGTCCTATATTCGTTAAAAATAAAAATTCAAACTCAGGACCGGAATACAGTAGTCTACAAGTATACAGGTACATTCACAAAAATAATCAAGAAAATCGGAGAAAATTTTTCCGGAAACTATAATAATAATAAGAATAATACCAAAAACAATAAGAATTTACCATATATGGTAAATTCTTAATAATACCAAAAACAATAAGAATTTACCATATATGGTAAATTCTTAACTAGATGGCTATAACTGACCATGGTCAGTGATGAAGAATTTACCAATATATTTATTATTTAAAGGTATATTGTATAATGTTTATGAGTACAGACTATTGTGTGAATGCTCATGCTTAATTTAGTTTATTTAGTTTAGTTTAGTTCAGTTTAGCTTATTTAGTTTAATTTATTAGTTTAGTTTATTTAGTATAGTTTACTTGGTTTAGTTTAGGAAATTTAATTTAGTTTTATTGACCACTTGACAAGAATGAAAACAAATGTACTGAGCATAAAAGATGTAGTAAGATCAGTATAATGTATCACATTTACAAAATAGGCCCATGCGACTTTTATACTCATTTTGTATTTCTTCACTGCAAAATTGACTTCTTTTAGCTCAGGGCACTAATTTGGTTATAATAGGTGAAGTTGAATTTTTCAGGGTTGACCGATCTTTTTAACTATTGATGCTACACCAAAATGAACATTAAATAAAATAAAGAAGAGAATCTGAGGCATTCAGAACTGTTTTTATCATTCTTATACCTTAATTACAACAGGAGATAGAGCCGATTGAAATAATGACAAAAATGTAAAATATCACTGAAAAATTGACTCTGAAAATGTCAAGTTTTGAACATTATTTTAATCTCAAAGCCAAACGGTTTACAGTAGAGACTTGAAATTGGACACACTACTGTAAATGTGTTAGGATTACATGTCCAAGGAGTATTAAATTTTTCGAAGATTGCTTTGTTTGTCAAAAAAAAGTTAAAGTGTGAAATCATGACTGAAAACATGAAATTTTCAGGGTCCGGCGATCTTTTTAACTAGTAGAGATACGTTAAAAAGTATAGAAAATAAATACTAGAGGAGATTATTGCCTTTCCGAATATGTTTTTAGTTTTTCTCTAGCTTAATTAGAACCGGAGATAAAGGCCATCAAAGTTTGGGTACAAGTGCGAAATTGGAAAATGAGCAGTGAATTTAGCTGTCATTTTTTGACCTTGTGACCTTTATTATGCAATGTATATCAATCCGAGGAACTTAAAACTTTGCAAGAGTCCTCTAGGGTACTGTGGCACCAAACACTGAAGAGATTGTGGAAATTCCTCAATTATTTCCTAGTTAAAAAAATTAGATATCTCAAATATCCAATTTTGCCAAATATTTGACCTTGAGTTTGACCTTGAAAATACCTTTCTAGGTCAAAACCAATATTTTTCCCAGATTGGAAATATGTGACAAAGGGGGGGTCATTCTATTATTTGAACTGTGTAGGATCAATATTTATTGCTCTAGAGGGCAAAAATAGGCTGATTTTGCATGTTGCGCGGTATGCAATATTTGGAATTTTTTTATAAATCAACATGAAGAGATAGATCAATTCCGATTTCAGGGTTTAAACAATCCAGCTGCCGGCTATAAAAGTCTATAATATGATCCCGATATCTTTGAAAAAACATAATTGTTGGAATTTTTGAAAATGCAGTGAATTGAAACTTTGACGGGTCATATGACCTTGAAAAATGAGGTCAAGGTCAAATTTGAAGATTGGTATGGGGTGTAAATGGGTATATTTGGGGGGGTTCATTATACATTTGCATTACCTAAAATCACTCCTTCATGGATTTTGAACTCATGCACCTCAAATTTAGCAAATACACCATACCAAGATGGCCGCCATTCCATAAATACTTAAAATATCAAAATTAAAAATATGTCTTACCATGTCCCATACCATAGAGTAACTTTTCGCCTAATCAGCATGCTGCTATCATTTATGGTTTTTGCCGAACTCGAAACAATTCGAAAATGACCAAAATATTCAGTATGGCCTATTCCGCTCTAAGGATTTTGATTATTTTTGCTTCAAATTATTGCTCTTTACAGTTCATTGGGTGAAAGTAAAGTAAATTACACTGGACTATAAATTTATTAAGATATAGTATATTGAAATATACCAAAATTCACACTAAAAAGGTCATATAAACCTTAAAAATAAAAATTGAAACTCAGGACCGGAATACAGTAGTCTACAAGTATACAGGTACATTCACAAAAATAATCAAGAAAATCGAAACAACTTTTTCGGAAATAATAATAACTAGATTCCGATAACCGCTAGCGGTAATAAAACTTCACCGAGCAGTTGGTGAAAATAGTCTAAATATGTTTAAGTATAAAAATAAACAAGTATACGAACAAGTATATGAAGGTATATTGTACATGTTTAAGCAGCTTGCTCAGTGAATGCCCATGTTTAGTTTAGTTTATTTAGTTCAGTGGGTGAAAATAGTCTAAATGTATATAAGTATATAAACAAGTATATAAACAAGTATATAAACAAGTATATAAGCAAGATATAAAATAATATATAAAATATTATATGAATAAAATATAAAATAGTATCAAAAATATTGTATAAAATGGTACAAAAAATAACATAAAAAATGTACATTATTTATTTGTGATATATTGCAATGCACAAGTTAATGAAGCTAGCGGACAGCCCCCCCTTTCCCGGTGAATGCATGTTTAGCTTAGTTTATTTAGTTTAGTTTAATTTATTTAGTTTACTTTAGTTTAAAATTAGTTTATTGACATCTTTTAGGCAATTACTACACAAATTTTAGTAATCACTGGTGTTCCAGTCTGAGTACAGTCATTCGGTTAGGTGAGGAAAAGATGAATTTTTCAGGGTTGACCGATCTTTTTACCTGTTCACGACACAACAAAATGTACACAAATTAGGATAAGTGGAGAATCTGAGCTTTCCAAAACGGCTTGTATCATTCATATGACTTTATTAGAACCCGAGATAGAGTTTATTGAAGTAATGGTAAAGATATGAAATTTCACCGAAAAATTGACTCTGAAAATATCAAGTTTTGAACTCCAAATTGCTCCCAAAGGTAAACGGTTTGAAGGAGAGACTTAAAATAGCACAAAATACTGTAAATATGTTAGGACTATATCTCGAAATATTATCAAATTTTTTGAAGACTGACTTCTTTGTCAAAAAAATGTAAATTGGTGAAATCTTGACCGAAAACATATATTTTTCAGGGTCCGGCGATCTTTTTAACTAGCAGAGATACGTTAAAATGTATAGAAAATGAATACTAGAGGAGAATTTGGGCTTTCTGAATATGCTTTCAGTTTTTCTGTAGCTTAATTAGAACCGGAGATACAGACCATCAAAGTTTGGGTACAAGTGTGAAATTGGAAAATGAGAGGGTCAATTTTGCAGTAATTTTTTGACCTTGTGACATTTATTGTGCAATGTAGGTCAATCCGATGGACTTAAAACTTTACACATTTCTTCTAGGGTATTGTAGGACTGACCTATGAAAAGACTGTAAAAATCCCTTCATTATTTCCCACTTAAAAAAAATTAAATATCTCAAATATCCAATTTTGTCAAATATTTGACCTTGATTTTGACCTTGAAAATACCTTTCAAGGTCAAAATCTATAATTTCTACAGATTCGGGGTGTATGACTTAGGGGGGGTCATTTCATTATTTGAGCTATGTAGGATCAATATTTACCTCTCTAATTGGCAAAAATAGGCTAATTTTTCATGTCGCGCGGTATGTCATATTTGGAATTTTTTTATAAATCAGCATGAAGAGATAAATCAATTCCGATTTCAGGGTTCCAACAATATAGCTCCTGGCTATTATAATCTAAAATATGAACCCGATATGCTGGAAATAACATAATTGTTGGAATTTTTGAAAATCGAGTGATTTGAACATTAAACAGGTCAAATGACCTTGAAAAATGAGGTTAAGGTCAAATTTGAAGGTGGCTATGGAGGTTTTATGGGCATATTTGGGGGGGTTCACAATACATTTTATTGGCCTAAAATCGATATTTCAGTGTCAAGTAATCAAGGTCACCAGTTTTGACGACGCGGTTGACACTAAAAATTCCATAATTAAATAACTAAGCATGATATCATCATAAAAATGATCGCTTGCCATGGATTAGTCATTTACTGTAACAATTGGCTTGAATTCTGCAATTTTCGAAGTTGCTTATATAGAGATCAGGCGCGCAAACCTCTGAGAGTAAAAATTGACCTGTATGACCTCGACCTTGACCTATACTTTTGAAAATTAGGTCAGTTTATTTAGTATAAGTCTATTATATATTGTTTATTAGGAAATTATAATTGATCAGTTAATATATGAGTAATGGTCAATTGAAATATAGAAAAAATTTATTTCAAAGGGGTCAATGACCTTGAAAAATAGGTCAGAGGTATAGGGTTACATTGGACAATTTAATTAGGTCACATAGGACTATGTACACAAATTATTTGAAAATTTTTCGAGAACATTTTTCGGAAAGAAAAATAATAATAATAATAACTAGATGTCGATAACCGCTAGCGGTAATTAAACTTCACCTAGCAGTTGCTGAAAATAGTCTAAATATGTAAAGGTATATAAACAAGTATATAAACTGGTATATAAGCAAGTATATTTTAAATTATATAAACAAGCATATAAGCAAGAATGAAAATAGCATATAAGCAAAAATGTAAAATAGTATATAAAATAGTACTTAAAACAATTTACCATATTTTTTTAAAGGTATATTGCACATGTTTTTGGTAAGGTGAGGAAAATATGAATTTTTCAGGGTTGATCTTTTTACCTGTTGATGCTAGAACAAAATGTACATCAATTAGAATAAGAGCAGAATCTGAGCTTTCCAAAACTGCTTGTATCATTCATTTGGCTTTATTAGAACCAGAGATAGAGCTGATAGAAATAATAGTAAAAATATGAAATTTCACCAAAAAATTGACTCTGAAATCTCAAGTTTTGAACTTCAATTTGCTCCCAAAGGCAAACGGTTTGAAGGAGAGACTTGACATTGCACACACTACTGTAAATGTCTTAGGACTATTTCTCCAAATATTATCAAATTTTTTGAAGACTGACTTCTTTGTCAAAAAAATGTTAAATGATGAAATATTGACTGGAAACATGAATTTTTCAGGGTCCGGCGATCTTTTTAACTAGCAGAGATACGTTAAAATGTATAGAAAATGAATACTAGAGAAGCATATGGGCTTTCCGAATATGCTTTCAGTTTTTCTATAGCTTAATTAGAACCGGAGATACAGACCGTCAAAGTTTGGGTACAAATGCGAAATTGGAAAATGAGAGGGTCAATTTTGCAGTAATTTTTTGACCTTGTGACATTTATTGTGCAATGTAAGTCAATCCGATGGACTTGAAATTTAATAAATTTCTTCTAGGGTATTGTACAAGTAACCTGTGAAAAGATTGTAAAAATCCCTTTATTATTTCCTACTTCAAAACAATTTAATATGTCAAATATCCAATTTTGTCAAATGTTTGACCTTGATTTTGACCTTGAAAATACCTCCCAAGGTCAAAATTTATATTTTCTCCAGATTGGCAGTGTGTGACTTAGGGGGGGTCATTTAATTATTTGAACTACATAGGATCAATATTTACCTTTCCATATGGCAAAAATAGGCAAATTTTACATGTCGCGCGATATGCAATATTTGGAATTTTTTTATAAATCAGCATGAAGAGATAGATCAATTCCGATTGCATGATTTAAACAGTCCAGCTACTGGCTATTATAAATTATAAAATGAACCCGATATGCTGGAAAAAACATAATTGTTGGAATTTTTGAAAATCGATTGAATTTTAGCTTAAACAGGTCAATTGACCTTGAAAAATGAGGTCAAGGTCAAATTTGAAGGTGGCTATGGGGGTTTTATGGGTATATTTGGGGGGGTTGACAATACATTTTAATGGCCTAAAATCGATATTTCAGTGTCAAGTAATCAAGGTCGCCAGATTTGACGACGCGGTTGATACTAAAAATCACATAACTCAATAACCAAGCATGATATCATCATAAAAAAAAGCGCTTCACCTGCGTCACTCATTTACCGCAACAATTGGCTTGAATTCTATAAATCAGGAAGTTGCTGATATAGAGATCTCGCGTAACAACCTCTGAGAGTAAAAATGGACCTGTATGATGTTGACCTTGACCTACATTCTTGAAATTAGGTCAGTTAATATAGTATAAGTTTATTATACATACTTTATTGGGAAATTGTAATTCATTAGTAATTACATGAGTAATGGTCAATTGAAATATTGAAAAAATGGACTTTAAAAGGGTCTATGACCTTGAAAAATAGGTCAAGGTCATTTATCTTGAAATTGTATTCTTAGATTATTGTAGGCTATGTACATGAATTATTTGAAAATTATTTGAGAAAATTTTTCGGAAAGAAAAATAATAAAAAAAAATAACACCGATAATAAGAAACTTCACCTATGGTATAGGTGAAGTTTAATAATAATAATAATAATAATAGCAAAAACAATAAGAATTTACCATAGGTAAATTCTTAATAACTAGATGGCTATAACTGACCATGGTCAGTGATGAAGAATTTACCAATATGTTTATTATTTAAAGGTATATTGTATAATGTTTATGAAGCAAGTGTACAGACCATCATTGTGTGAATGCTCATGCTTAGTTTAGTTCATTTTGTTCAGTTTTGCTTATTTAGTTTAATTTATTTAGTTTAGTTTATTTAGTATACTTTACTTAGTTTAGTATATTTAGTTTAGTAAATTTAATTTAGTTTTATTGACCACTTGACAAGAACGGAAAAAAAAAGTACTGAGCATCAAAAGTGTACTAAGATCAGTATAATGTATCATATTTACACAATAGGCCCATGCAACTTTTATACTCATTTTGTATTTCTTCACGACAAAATTGACTTCTTTTAGCTCAGGGCACTAATTTGGTTATAATAGGTGAAGTTGAATTTTTGAGAGTTGACCGATCTTTTTAACTATTGATGCTACACCAAAATGAACATTAAATAAAATAAAGATGAGAATCTGAGGTATACAGAACTGCTTTCATCATTCATATACCTGAATTAGAACAGGAGATAGAGCCGATTGAAATAATGACAGAAATGTAAAATATGACCGAAAAATTGACTCTGAAAATGTCAAGTTTTGAACATTATTTTGATCTCAAAGGCAAACGGTTTACAGTAGAGACTTGAAATTGGACAAACTACTGTAAATGTGTTAGGATTACATGTTCAAGGAGTATTAAATTTTTTGAAGATTGCTTTGTTTGTCAAAAAAAAGTTAAAGTGTAAAATCATAACCGAAAACATGAATTTTTCAGGGTCCGGCGATCTTTTTAACTGGTAGAGATACGTTAAAATGCATAGAAAACGAATACTAGAGGAGATTATGGCCTTTCAGAATATGGCTTCAGTTTTTCTCTAGCTTAATTAGAACCGGAGATACAGGCCGTCAAAGTTTGGGTACAAGTGTGAAATTGGAAAATGAGCAGGTCAATTTAGCTGTCATTTTTTGACATTGTGACCTTTATTATGCAATGTACGTCAATCCGAGGAACTTAAAACTTTGCAAGGGTCCTCTAGGGTACTGTGGCACCAAATGCTGAAGAGATTGTGGAAATTCCTCAATTATTTCCTAGTTAAAGAATTTAGGTATCTCAAATATTCAATTTTGCCAAATATTTGACCTTGAGTTTGACCTTGAAAATTCCTTTCTAGGTCAAAACCAATATTTTCCCCAGATTGGCAATGTGTGACAAAGGGGGGGTCATTTTATTATTTGAACTGTGTAGGATCAATATTTATTGCTCAAGCGGGCAAAAATAGGCTGATTTTTCATGTCGCGCGGTATGCTATATTTGGAATTTTTTTATAAATCAACATGAAGAGATAGATCAATTCCGATTTCAGGGTTCAAACAAGCCAGCTGCTGGCTATTAAAATCTATAATATGAACGTGATATCTTTGAAAAAACATAATTGTTGGAATTTTTGAAAATGTAGTGAATTGAAACTTTGACGGGTCATATGACCTTGAAAAATGAGGTCAAGGTCAAATTTTAAGATTGGTATGGGGTGTAAATAGGTATATTTGGGGGGGTTCATTATACATTTGCATTACCTAAAATTACTCCTTCATGGATTTTGAACTCATGCACCTCAAATTTAGCAAATACACCATACCAAGATGGCCGCCATTCCATAAATACTTAAAATATCAAAATTAAAAATATGTCTTACCATGTCCCATACCATAGAGCAACTTTTGGCCTCATCAGCATGCTGCTATCATTCATGGATTTTGCTAAACCCGAAACAACTCAAAAACGACGTAAATTGTGCGTATGGCATGTTCCGCTTGAGTGATTTTGATTAATTTTTTTGCCAAAATATAGAATTTTATAGTTAATGGACAGAAACTAAAGCAAATTACTCTACATTAATAGTTTATTCCGATATAGTACATCAAAATATAGTAAAATTCTCACTAAAAAGGTCCTATATATGCTAAAAATTAAAATTCAAACTCAGGGCCGGAATACAGTAGTCTACAAGTATACAGGTACCTTCACAAAAATAATCAAGAAAATCAAAGCAAATTTTTCTCGGAAAGAATAATAATAAGAATAATACCAAAAACAATAAGAATTTACCATGTAATGGTAAATTCTTAATAACTAGAGACCGGGTAACCGCGAAGCGGTGACAAAACTTCACCGCCTATAATCGGGGTGTTATTGGTACAATGTAACTAAAGTAAGGGTATTAGGTTATGGGTCCGACTCCAAGCAATCTTTCAGAGCCACTTTCAGCCCTCAAAATCAATTTCCTGTGACGGGGCGATTTTTTCTTGAAAAATGCAAAAACGGAGGTTTTTGGCAATTTGGGGGCTCAGAAATGATGCGATTTTCATCATTTTTGCAGGAAATGCTGCTCTACTGGTGAGGATTAGTAATGTGTCAAGACATTTGGCCCGAGTACGTTCAGGTTGATTCTGACCGGAAGGCCCATTTTCCTATCTTTTAGCATGCGAATGCCGTAATGGACCCACATAGGCCTATGCAAAGGCCTAGAATCACAAAACCATGCAATTCTAGGGGGAAGGGGTCCAGAAAGGCATTAAACTGCCACCGGCACCCCCACAATGCGGTGTTTCAGCTTTTCCCGCCAAAAATATGCGGTTTTTCTGTTTTGACCTGTTTCCGGGGCAATCCCGGTCCATGTCACATCCATAGTGATGCTAATCTACTCCATTCTAACCAATTTCCATGCTATTTACTGGCCTGAAGCCTCAACTTCAAAGTTCACCTGCATTAAGTCAGCCAATCACAGCACAGCTTTTTGTTTACTGCGGGACTCGAAACCATAAGACATGTGTCGTCTGCTAGAATGGAGTCTTCTGCAAGTATTTCAGCTTGCAGGTTGCTTATATAACATAGAGAAGGCTTGAATTAGGTATATTTTGGCTTTCTACAGTATTAGACCACAGGAGTTTCAGCAAAAAGCATAATTCAAAGGGGGGGGGGGGGGTGCACCGTAGGATAATTGCTGGTTTTGATGACGCGGTCAATATTTAAAATTATGTAACTGCATAACCAAACATGGGATCACCACAGTTATAACTTACAGCACTGGCCCGGCCACCAAGCCAGCTTTTGGCCTCACTTTGAAAACCCTGGGGCTTACGGTTTCTGACATCTCGTGCGACAATCGCTTAGTACTAAAAATGGCCGTAGCCATCTTGGACCTGGACCTGCGTTTTCGGAAGTCTCACTTTGTAACTTGCAAAAAGCATGTGGAAGCTAATAAAAGTGACAGAAACGAAATCCGGGCGTAACCGGATGAGATTTGGGCATTTCAAAAGTATGGAAAATCTGACTTCAAAGTGCTCTGCGACCTTGAAAAATGAATCAAGGTCGGCGAAACCGGGTGGGTGTCATACGGGCATGGTGGGCTTCCTTCATGAATTTTTTGAAAATTTTTCGAGGACCTTTTTTGCAAAGTACGAACGCAACTTGAATACTAGAAATCGGGTAACCGCGATGCGGTGACAAAACTTCACCAATCATAGAAATTATTGGCAATGAAATGAAAGTGAGAAATCATGGAAATGATATGGGAAATGATATTGGAAATAATGAACTTGAACATGAACTTGAACTTGAACATGAACAAAGTTACATGCAATGTATTAAACATACAAAATCATTTGCAATATCATGCTAAATCATATCAGATGCAATATCAATTTATTACCTGTAATTTGCATGTCAATTAAAATGTACATAGTGTCCACAGATATAAGAAAGTACTTATAAACTATCTGTCCATGGACTAGTTGTGATGTGACATATAGTCAGCAGACAGATAAACCCTGCAATAAACCCTGCAATAAACCCTTACTGAAACATATCACTCACTTTGTGGTCATACGCTGACTGATGCACTGACTGATACACTGACTGACACAAAAATATCCTGAGGATCAGGGAATATTGTAAAGCGTCAGAGCTACAAGAAAAAATTCAGAGAATGAAAACAGGAGGAGAATTAGAGCTTCATTAATATAATATACATAGAAAATAACATGGACCAGTACATGGACAGTACATGGACCAGTCCACTGACCAGTCCATTGACCAGTACATGAACCAGCACGTCAACCAGTGCATGAACCAGTGCATCAATCAGAACATCAACCAGTAGATGATCCAGTGCATCAACCAGTACATCAACCCATACATCAACCCGTACATCAACCCGTACATCAACCCGTACATCAACCCTGACATCAACCAGTACATCAACCCGTACATCGATTAGAGTTACTGCTAGAGCAGAATTTTGGCTTTCCAAATCTATTTTCACATTCTCTGCTGTAACTTTATCAGAACCGGAGATACGACCGATTCAAATAATGGTACAATTCAAATAAATATATGGACTTCAGAAATTTCTGAAAAAAAAATGAATTTTTTAAACTTAAAATTACTCTAGAACCAAAACGGTTCCATGAAAACATATATAACTTGCCAGTTTTATGTAAACGAAAGATGAAAATATGCTCAGAAAGCTTCATTGAAATAAAATGATTATTTCCTTGTCAAAATGATGATAAATTGTGAAAATTTGACAAAAAACATGAATTTTTCAGGGTCCGGTGATCTTTTTAACCGTCACAGCTATGATAAAATGTTTAAATATGCTAGCTAGAGGTGAATGCGGGCTTTTCGAATCTGTTTTCAGATTTTCTGTGACTTAAATAGGACCGGAGATACAGCGGATTGAAATGATGGTACAACTCAGAAATATGGCCTTTAAGATATTCCTGAAAATATGAAGTTTTAACTTGAAATCACTCTAGAATCGAAACGGTTGAATGGAGATATATATAACTTGGCAGGATTATGTAAATAGAAGTTAGGAATATGTCTAGAAAGGTTCATCACAAAAGAATGATTCCTTCCCTGTCGAAAAATTGATATATTGTGAAAATATGACAAAAAACATGAAATTTTGAGGGTCCGGCGATCTTTTAAACTGTCAGAGCTATGACAAAATGTTCATATATGGATACTAGAGGAGAACTTGGGCTTTCCAAATCTATTTTCAGATTCTCTGTAACTGAATTAGGACCGGAACTACAGCCGATTGAAATAACGCTATAATTGAGAAATGTGAAAAAATATCGTAAATTTTTCCTTCATTTTTTGACGTTATGACCTTTACGGGGTGACGCAGGTCAGTCCGAGGACCTTGAAAATTTACATGATGCCTCTAGGCTATTGTAGCAAGTATGTCTGGCATTTTTGTAACAATATCTTGATTCCTTGTCTGGGAAAAAAATCACATGTTAAAAACGTACAATTTTTCGTCATATTTGACCTTGAATTTGACCTTGAATTTGACCTTGAAAATCATTTTCTAGGTCAAAACCAATATGATTTTCAGAATCACCATGTGAAAATGGGGGGATCAATTTATTATTGTCACTCTCTCGGATCGATATTTCCATTTCAAAAAGACGATAATTTGTCATTTTTCAACATTCTCCGCTTTGCGATATTTCGAATTTTGTAGAAAATTAAGGTAAAACGTTAGAGGTCTTTGGATTGCATAATATGAATCTGCATATTTTTGTCTGTCTAGAGAAAAAAAATCAAAGTGATATCATGAAAAAAACATAGTTTTCAGAATTTTTGAAAATAAGGACTTTTCACACTTTGAAGAGCCAAATGACCTTGAAAAATGAGGTCAAGGTCAAATTTTAAGTTGGATATGGGGGTTTTAGGGGTATCTTTGGGGGGGTTCACTATACATTGTTATGGCCTAAAATCGATATTTCAAGGTGAGATACCCAAGGTCACCTGTTTTGACGACGCGGTCAATCTTTAAAATTACGTAACTCAAAAACTAAGCATGGGATCATAACAAAAGTGAGTCACTGCAATGCGTATGTCATTTGGGCAACTTTCGGTGTCATGCATGTAACTCTACGACTTGCGGATTCTGACTTCCCGTGCCGACACCTCTGGGAGTGAAATGGCACCTCTACAATAATGACCTTGACCTACTTTCTTGAAATTGGGTCAGATTATGTAATTTACATGTATCACATCTCATTTAAATGGAAAATGAAATTTGCTTGTAATTTTTAGTGATATCACTATTTGAAGTAAATGAAAAAACTGACTTTGAAGTGGCCTGTGACCTTGAAAAATAGGTCAAGGTCATTCCGATTTTGTCAGTGTAATATGGTCATGTAACACTCCATATGTGATTTTTTTGAGATTTTTTTGAAGAAATTTTTGTCCGGAAAAATAATAAATAATAATACTTACGAAAATAAGAAACTTCACCTATGTAATAGGTGAAGTTTAATAAGAATAATACCAAAAACAATAAGAATTTACCATATATGGTAAATTCTTAATAATGTATCATGACTTCAAAAACATTGCAACCTGATTTCAGATTCCGGTTTTTGAAGTCAATACATTTCATCATATCAATCATAGAATTTTCATATGATATTTTTTGATTAACAAACGTGAACTCAGTATACTCCACACCCATGCAGGAGATACAAACTCAAAAATACTTCGTGATATCTTAAATATAAAAAATGGTTAAGGTTTTGTGGGTGCATGTTCACATGTGATCTATAAATATTGTTATCCATATCGAGGATGTATGTAATACAAAAATACCATTGAATGATCTTGCCCATTTGATGTACGCACCATGATTATGCATTCATTTATATGCTAATTGTATACATTGTGATATTTTGAATGAAAATTGTACCTCACTGCACTTTAGATGAAAAAAAATGTATGCATTATTAGTGTAAAATACGTAAATGTTCATTCACTAGAATTGCCCATTGTGGAAAAACAGGGTATTTAAAAACAGTGTTTAGTTAAGCGAGGCAGTGTGGTTGCCAAGGTGATGCAATGCTGGTCACCTGGTGTGGTAAGAAATTTTGGGGAAAACATTTTGTAAAAAACAACTGTGCAAAAAAAGTGTTGGGAAAAAATAATTTTGGAAATTGGAAAAAGCAGTAGCCCAGTCCCCTCAGGACAACAATGTAAGTGCGCTGTGGGAAAAAAAGATAGCCCGGTCCCCTCAGGTAAACAATTGAGCCTGCGCAAGGTTGACAAAAATCGAATAAAATGTTTGAAAAAAATTGGGGGAAGAAAATGCTAACGATTTTTTTAAGTCTTGAAAAGAAAAAAATTCCCAATTTCTTCTTTTGAAAAATAATATTGGCGAAATTGAAAAAATTTTGGAAAAAAAAAAGATAATTATTTTCTAATCTAGGAAAAAAAATTTTAATTCTTGGAAAAAAAAGGTTTAAAGTTGACATATAAAAGTTGACCGATTCTCTTTGAATAAATAATTTGCGGATTTGGTCCTCCTGAAAAAATGTAGGACTTTTCTCCTTTTTTTTCAAATATCAGAGAAAAAAAATTGGGAAAAAACAATTTTTGAAATTGAAAAAAAGAAGAGTTTCCCACTTTTTGCGGGACAACAATGTAAGTACACTGTGCGAATTAGGCGGTCATTGGTCACCCAGATGCCTCGAAAGAGGAACCGAAGCATCAAGAATAGCGCCTTTATATATATGCTCCAGAGAAGATCATCCTAAAGTTATTCGCATCTCAGTGCTGTCATTTCTATGGCAGTCAAGCATGGAATATGACAGACAAGACTGTTGAAGAATTTCACACAATGTGGAACCGATGCCTGAGGAGGCTTCTGAAACTTGATCCTAAGACTCATGTCCGGTATGTGGTCTGCTTGGCAGGGATGCAGCATTCCAAGTCACAGGTCTTCACGAGGTTCCACAAGATGGTAAAAAGCATGCTAGATAACCAAAGTAATGCTCTCGTAAACTGTATTGCCCAATGGGCAAGCCAGGACGCTGATACCATTATTGGAAGAAACCTGAAGCACATTGAAAAGTTGGTAATTAAAAACGATGCAAAAAGCCTAAGGGTGGCAATATATGAATGCACGCCAGATGAACAATGTACTGTACAGACAATTAAAGAACTGAAAAACAGTACAGTAGAACACTGGATACAACCGATATAGACTCTTTCATTGATTTTTTGTGCCTTTCTTAAATTTATTTATTTTGAAGTGTAATATAATCCCACTGCTCTTTTCATGTACTTAATATAGGCCTACCTTCACTGGTATTAATAAACATATATATATATAGTGAGATACACACTTGCGCTCATCAATATGGCACTATGAAAACTGTCTTTATCATCCTTGGTCAAAAAATTTCCAATAAATTGTGGATTCATAAAAACCGTGTCTGATCAGTGAACCCGACGTAGCTCACAGTGAATATTAGCCTTGAAAATTGGGGGGGAAATTTCAAAATGGCCTCCATTTGTTATTGCCTTCTGCACATGCTCAGTATAGGTCTGAGCATGCCCGGTGGGAACCAGGTCACGCTCAGTGCTATCATGGACAGAGCGAATTACAGTGCATGGAATACTTCATAATGGGAGAGGGGCAAAAAAAGTAAATTTGAAAGTAAGAATCCTGGCCAGAAAAGATCCAGTTATCTTCCTTACACACTCTTTGAAAGATTTACTGTCATTGCTTTTTATTAATACATATACACTCTTGCTCTTAAAGGATTCCTCATATGTCCAAAATAACTTTTCTTGGTCAAGATTTGCCCTACAGAGTTCCACTTCCTGCATTCGAGCTCATAACCAAAAGTGTGACAACCTGCCCCGAGAGTGTGACAACCTGCCCCGAAAGTGTGACAACCTGCCCCGAATTCTGAATTTTTAAAAATGTCCAATATCACATCAAGATTTTAAAACGAAAGCCATGGCATTCCACTCTCCCAAACGGAACATTTCACTGCCTGATCTCTTCCTGGATGAAACTCATATTGAATTTGTGAATGAATTTAACTTTTTAGGTCTTCTACTAGACAAAAATTTAAAATGGAAACCTCACATGGATATTATTTCTAAAAAGATGTCAAAAACAATAGGTATTATGAACAGGTTAAAAAATTTCTTACCATCTAAAGTATTACACATAATCTACAATTCACTTATACTTTCTTATCTAAACTATGGTCTAATTATATGGAGCTCAAAATCTGATAAACTTGTAAAGCAACAGAAAAAAGCATTGAGAATTGTAGCTAAAGCAAAATATAATGCTCATACTAGCCCACTTTTTAAACAGTACAATATTTTAAAAATCCCTGATCTATGTGCACTACAAGACCTAAAATTCTGCTATAAAATACAAAATAATATGCTTCCACAATATTTTCATTCTCAAAAATTTCATTCGTCCCACTATACTCACAACTATTCGACTCGGCATACCAGCAGTCACCTACCAGTTCCTGCTGTGAGACATGAGTTTGCAAGAGAAGGCATGAGTTATAGGTATCCAAATATCTTCAACAACATGTGCACAATATTTAAGGATAAGATTCACACCCACAGCTTTGATGGCTTTAAATCCTATGTTAGGCAAAACTTCATAAGCTCTTATGAATCAAATTGTTCAATTGTAAATTGTTATGTGTGATGTCGTCAGTCTCCTCCAGACAGCCATTGATGCCAGTCAAAGTGTACTAACCTTTTTTGATAAAAATTATATTATATATTTTTAACACATTCTCAAGAAAAAGGTGGCCCCCTTATAGCGGCAATAATTAATGCCTTTAGGGGGTCTCCTTGCTCCATTCATTTATTCCATACATTTATCTATTTATTCTTTTCATTTATATTTTTACAATATTCGCCTCCCATTATAATGAGCAAATAAAATCAATAATCAATCAATCAATCAATCAATCAATCTTAAATACGGAATATAGGAAAACACGAAAACTACCATTGAGTTGTAGCTACCCCATTTGAATCCAAAAGGTTAAAATTGTACTTTTAAGAACTTAAATGGATTCCTGAAGAGTTATTTAAAGTCCTCAATTGAGAGTTTATTACAATGAACAAGGTTGGTACAATAATTCGCTCAAATTTTTTCAATTACAATTGTATAGTATAGAGGAGCTGCCTAGTCTCACGGAATTGGACCTGTGAAATGTATATCAAATCAGGTAGAAGGGAGTACCCGGTACACTGCAGTATATACGACAGAGACTGACTCTTTCTGGTTGGTTACTATGAATGTTATTTCGTACAGAAGACTCGTGCACAAGCACAATCGTGGCGATCAAGCAAAAAGCGGTCCATTTATTGGCTTTTATAAGAATTTTGAAAAACAGATTTGCTTGGTTGACATGGTTAAGCTAACGAACATAAAGTTGGAATCACAGAAAAGTTCTGCGGTGATTGACGGTCTCAGGTCAGGTCCTGCAAGGGGCCTCACATTGCGGTTCAGCCTATATAATAGGGCCTCATGCAACCTTAATCTGGCCCTTCTTACAACACATTCAGAACAGCACACCAGCGACGTACTAAAAAACATTGAAGTGCCTTAACGTCGAACAAAGAGATATAATTTGTGCTGCCGCCTGCCAGATGCGGAAGATATTCCAACGTCCGTAAAGAATCCAAAAATGGTCTTGCTGAAATTACTAAAGAAGCAAATTCTATATATGAGCTTATATGGATATACCAGTGAGTGGACGAAACTTGTATGGGACACAAATTCATGAGAACTCACTAAGATCAAGTGGCACAAAGGTCTGGAATTCCTTACCAGCTAATATTTAAGAGTCTGATATTCACAGGAATTTTTTTTGATTAATGGTCATAGGACACATATGTTTAGACTCTCGGCATGATTTTAGTCTTAATTTTAAGCTGATTTTAAATCTGATTTTTTTTTACTAAACAAACATTCTTGCTGTTTTTCTAATATTACCTAACCAATTTTATTCTAATTCCTACATGATTTTTTAAAAATTTAAAGCCTATATGAGATTTCCAAAGCCAAAACCATTACCTTGCTGAATTTTGGATTCCCAAATAAAACTTGTCAAACTTTCATATTGATTCAACAATAAATATTGCATTGTATAAATTAACTGCAACAGCTTCAACAAATAAAATGCTATGAAAATATTAATTTAAAACTGCTCAAATTTTATTGTTGTTTAAAAACAAGTAAGAAAAACAATGCCTATGCATTTATTATACATTTATTATGCCATTTGAAGCAGGTGCTCAGTATCATAAAGCTTGCTTCATGTTTAAATTGAGGCAGTTTGAGATCGTAACCGGGAGTCCTGGACGTTTTGCAGATCTGCAGGTAAGCTTTTCCCTTAATTTTTACCTTCAGCGAACGAAGTTCGAAGAAGGTATTGTAATCACTTGGGTAAAAATGCTGTCCGTCCGCCGGGCGGGCGGGCGGGAGGGCAGCGGGTGGATAGATCGTTTCCGGCCCAGCACTCGGCCTCTATTGAATGTACGTGGATGAAATTTGGTACACATCTAGCCTGTATGGTCTAGTTGTGCCTTTTGATGGTCTGATGAATAAATCTTAAATACTTTATGAAATAATTAACAAAATATACAAATTTTTTTTTTTCGTTTCCGGGCCAAGGCTCGGTCACTATTGCATGTACATGGATAAAGTTTGGTACACATATGGTCAATATGGTCTAGTTGTGCCTTTTGAAAGTTCTAATGGAAAATATTATATACTTTTTGAAATATTGAAAAAAAATTACAAATAAACATCCGATCACAATTCCATATACATGGATGAAGTTTGGTACACGTATGGCTTATATTGTCTAGTTGTGCCTTTTCATGGTCAGAGAGATGGCTATTCTATAGTTTTTGTAATATTGAGAAAAAATATTTAAAATAATTTTTTTTATATCGGAGCCAAAACTTTTGCATATACAGTAATGCAATTTTCTAAACAAATCACCTAAGCAATGTAGCAGTGCTTTTTGATGCATATTATACAGTTATCGCACAGCACCGAGTGCAATATCAGTTTTTATGGCACCGAGGTGACTAATATTGCACGAGGGCGCAGCCCGAGTGCAATATTAGTCACCGAGGTGCCATAAAAACTGATACTGCACTCGGTGATGTGCAATAACTGTTATATCATATGGTTTTTTGTGTCAAATGCAAAGAAAAGGGCTGGAATTCCTTGTCCAAACTCTTTTTGTGTTTCTTTTGATCCACCTTTTAAAAATGTATCTCGTCAAAAGGCAATAAATATTTCACTCACAAAATAATTTTTTACACTTTCGGAATGGAAAAATGATTGACTTGATAAAGGATTTTATTTCAGATTTTTTTCTGAAACTTTCTAGCAGGCTTTAGACCTCTAAACACTAAAAAATCACGGAAAAATCGGCAAAAACGCTGATTTTCGGTCACTTATTGCTTTATTCTGTTCAAACAAATAAAATAATAAATACGAAAACTATATATCCAAATAGCCCTTTAATAGCCGCATCTTTTGCCGTAATAACCAGCTTTCTATCTTCTTCCGTTGCGGTGCAGTGAATCTTTTAGTAAAATGAAAAAACACAATCTTTTTGTCAGGTTGTGGCTGCAGTAGCACTGAAACATGGTGCTTCCTCTCAGGTCCGTCCAATCTCTTACATGTTAAAATGACCGTGCAATATAAATGCGTGCAATATCGTAGAATATTGCACGGCTGTCGGCCAATGAGAAGCAAGTGTTTCCGCTAACCATATGATATAACACTTTATCAATCATTGCAACAACTTCAGAAAATTATAACAGCGTTATATTTTTTGGTTTTCAACCGGCACCTCATAACCTGTACTTTGTGTATGCATGAAACTATACCATAATATGCGTAAATTAGTCTAATAAGGCCTTTCTCTGATTTTACAGATCCTGGGAAGCAATTGGGAAGATGGCAGGGCAGCGGGCAAATAGAGATAATTGAAGGCCACTACTCGGCCGCTATTGCGTAGGGGAAGCTTGGGAGAGTTGGGCCGCAGGGAGGGTTGGGCCACCCTGATTTTTTAGGAAACTAAAAATTTTTTGAGAAAGCTGCAGCTACCAAAATTTTATAAAAATAGAAATCTTTCAATGGATGTAACATTTCTTTCTAATTTGCTTGTCACGATCTTTAGAGAGAAGAAAATTCAAATTAGGATGAAAAACGGAAAAACTGAGCCATGTTACGAGTTTTTAATTGTCTGTCAGACGACAAGGACTGAGAAAATAATCTATGGCATGCTTGGTAGGCTAGACTATTCAGTTTTTATTAACATATTTTGGAAAATTATCAGACAACCGGTTTTGTCATAATTGGGATTTAGAGAAAAATGGTGGAATGGGGGAGAGTTGGGACAGTGCCAATACTCTCCCCACATATGTTGCATTTACCCAGATTTATTTTTATTAAGACAGAAGAATTTGTCTAGAGCAATTTTCAACAGAGATTGAATATTTTTAGGCCTTAATAATTATTCATGGTTAAATAAGATTAGATATCAAGAAATCTAGATGGGGAGAGTTGGGCCATCAGGCCGAGGCTGAAGTCTGACAGCAAACTGGTGTTGCCAGAGACCTCAATTCTGGATTAATGACCTCTATGACCACCACACTACAGGTTAGAAATATTATGGCCTCAAGTACAGCTTTACCAAACCTGATATATTGCAATGGCCCAAGTCTCCCCCCTGATCTGCCCAAGTCTCCCACTTGATGGGGAGAGTTGGGCCAATTTTTTTCCAATTTTCATAGGGCTGTAGCTCATATGTTCTTGGGAAAATATCAATGCAAACCTAAAAATATTTTTCTGAAATATTTCAAGATACAATACATGCATTAATCACGTTTATATAGTCCTTACTGTTAGCAGGAGGTGCAAGAATGTAAAAAGTGCCCCAACTCTCCCAAGCTTCCCCTACCTATAAGCAATTTCGTAAACGCACCAATTTTATGATGTTATTGTAATCTTCTAAAGGTGTTATTCTCTGAAGGTTTGCTGCTGCGCAGCCTATGTTTCATGTTGAAATCTCTGTCAGATTTGGTTTTAAGTTATCTTCTGAATATTTACATACAAGAATGGATTCAGTACTTAGTGGACTAGTAGTTGACAGCACATATTTTGCACTGTGCAGATAATCATTGCTTTGGGTTTTTTTTTTTTCAGGTTTATTGAGTTTCAATGCGTCTGATTGATATTTTTGCTTTTTTTTATATAGCTGATATTATCATTTTCACTTCTGCATGACATTGTGTCTAGGGTTGCTGAAAGGGTCATGTCATCAGCATGAATGATAGGATAGAATATATTTGAAGCAATATTGGGGGGTACTCACTATGAAAGGGTGTATATAGATGCGCCGCTGGATGGTTTAGGATTTTTGGCCTTCTAGGATTAAAATGGTCTTGCTTTTTTAGGAATTCAGATTAATTTGGTTGCCCTTTTTGCACCCACAACATGTTTGGTACCGTTAGAATCGGCTTGAAAAGATAAGATTATAATGGAATAAAATCACAAAGATTAAATTGGTTGTGGATATTTTTACGAAAAGATTAAAATAGTTTGTGGTTTTGGCATTGGTTTCCGGACTAAAGTGGTCCGGTTTTCAAAATCACAGTGGTACATCCCTATGCAAAAGTCCGCGAAGTACCCCCCCCCCCCCGAGATTATATTGTCTGTTAGCCAAATGGTGAACACTACTTTTCTGACACATACACCTAAGAATGCCTTTGTATGCCTATTTTGGTGTACATTTACTATTTGGATTGCAATTTTACGACCAATTGCATTACGCCCAAAAAATTGTAAAATTTAAATGGTAATATTGTGTCTTTTTTGGCTCTCACACTCAGGATGTCAATTCTATTGCAGTGCAACAAAAAGTGACAATAAGATGCAGTCGATTCACTTCAAGTGGTTTGTCTTTACTGCCATGGTCATCGTCATCTTGAACGGTAAGAGGCTTAGATTCATATATATCTCCTCTGTGTACAAAAGCTACATTATTTTCATCTTTTAATTGGCATAAAAGTTTGTCTTAATTTATTCATTGGCTGGGTGTAGAGGCAATGTGAATCCACCTCAACTGGGCATCACAGTTTAAACACAATGTCGAAGTCAAAACTGGGTCTAGAAAAGCCCCTGCAAGTGTCACATCACAGCCTGGCATCTAGGGACTTTCCCTGATGAAAAATTTTCTGACCAGTGGCGTCACTAAGGGGGGCTAGGGGGGGCTGAGCCCCCTCAAATCGAGCTTTCAGCCCCCCCAAAAATCATGGGCAAAAAAAAGAAATTTTCCTTGTATGGCACTGTGGCAGTGATTTAATAACCGGATCCCAGGAAAAGACCCTGTAAATAGTATACATTGTGCACTATTTGTCGTTATTTTTTAGGTTTATCTATTTACTATGTTCCCATAGATCAACAGACACCTTAATTCTTTAGATTCTGAGGCGGCTCGCGCTTGACCCCTAAGGCCTCTAACAACGCTTCTAGACTTTGGGGCTTCAGCCCCCCCAAACTCGCATTTCTAGTGACGCCACTGATTTTCTCTGACATTGTGTTGAAACTATGATGCTCAGTTGAGGCGGGATCACATTGGCTAGAAGCTGTGGAATCTGAGCCAGTTAAGAGGCACTTTTTGTAAAAACCTGCGGGGGTGGCCGGGGGTCCGTCAGACTTTGCAATGTGCCATACACCGTTTCGAAGCTGTAAGTCTCGCTAAGAAAAATTCACCAAAATTTTTTTCCTAGAGCCAGCGGTTTCCATGGAAACAGCTGCTATGTTGACCAATGTCAGACCCCTTTTTTTTCATAAATCCTCAAAAGGGAAAAATTGTGAAACTCAAAATTACCCTTTATTGATCAACAAATTATTTCAGTTCAAAACCCTAACAGAATCAGAAATTAAGAAATTGATCGAAAATATGCCAGTCAAACACTGTCAACTAGATCCCATCCCTACATGGTTACTGCTGGAGTGCATTGACAAATTCCTTCCATTGATAACTGAAATAGTCAACACATCATTGACTTTAGGGGAGATGCCCCTTGATCTGAAGCATGCACTTGTTAAGCCACTTCTAAAGAAAGGAGGTCTTGATCTCATCAAGAAAAACTACCGACCAGTATCAAACTTGTCCTTCCTTGGAAAGATAATTGAAAGTGCAGTTATCAAACAGTACATGGATCACCTTGCTCGCAGCAAACTTGATGATGACAAGCAATCAGCATATAAGCAATTTCATAGTACAGAGACCCTTCTAACAAAGATCCACAATGACACAATGTTGAATATGAGCAAGGGTGAAATTACAATGCTTGTACTGCTAGATCTGTCAGCTGCTTTTGACACAATTGATCATGATATTTTACTGGCGAGACTGAAAAACAGATATGGGGTGTGCAACTCAGCTCTCAACTGGTTTAAGTCATACATTTCAGAAAGATCACAATCAGTCTTGATAAATGACCAAACATCAGATAAGCTTCATCTCAAATTTGGTGTCCCTCAAGGGTCTAAGCTTGGTCCAGTCCTATTCAATTCTTACATTGCTCCACTTAGTGAAGTTGCCTCACGAAACCAAATTGAGGATCAGAAATACGCTGATGATGAGCAACTCATTATATCATTTAAGCCAAACATCTCAGATCAAGAAGTAGCAATTGAGAAAATGGAGAAATGCATTACGGAAATTAGAAAATTTCTCCATGAAAACAAACTGTGCAATAATGGTGACAAAACAGAACTTCTCTTGATTGGCACGCCACACCAACTGAATAAACTCCAGCTTTCATCAATCAAAGTGGATAACGTTTCAATCAAAACAGCAGAGGATGTCAGAAATTTAGGAGTGACCATGGACAAAAACATGACAATGGAGAAGCAAGTAAACAAAATGTGCCGCAATGCCTACTTTAATCTGCGAAACATTTCCAAACTCCGAAAGTCTATGAACAAAGACATAGTCAAAACTGCAGTAAATGCTTTGGTCACACCCCACCTGGACTATGGTAATGGCCTTTTGTATGGCATATCTCAGCATCTAGTGAACAAACTTCAGGTAGCCCAAAACTCAGCAGTTCGTCTCATAGAGAGGTTAAAACGGCATGACAGTGTGGGACCACACAGAAAGAAACTTCATTGGCTGCCAATTCCCGCCAGAATACAATTCAAAATGTTGACCACAACTTGGAAGGCATTGAACAGGCAAGCACCAACATACATTCAGCAACTCATCCAACTTAAACCCAACCTGAGCCATAACCTAAGGAGCAACAGCAAACTTTTACTTACGGAACCAGCTTCAAACAGCAACAATAAATTTGAAGACAGAGCTTTTTCTTTTGCCGCACCAAAACTCTGGAACAAGCTCCCAGGAAGTGTCATGGTTGCAAAGACTCTGGATTCATTCAAGAGAAAACTAAAAACCCACTTGTTTAAAGCATTTTACAAATAACAGCCAACTCGCACAAGCGCTTTTGAGCAGTTTACTGGAAAAGGCGCTATATAAATTACTATTATTATTATTATTATTATAGGTAACCTCTGTTGAGAGCTGTGAATTTAATGACGTAAAAAATTGCACATGACAAGTAGAAGTGTAAGGAAACTTGTTGTGTTCATTCTTTTTCAAATACCATGATTTATGACCCTACCACAGCACCCCCTAGTGGCCATTGTTTTCAGTCCAGTACCTGAGGTGAAGACATACCAACTTCAGAGGAACTTTTTTCAAAAAGGAAACGCGATCCAGGTAGGTGACCAAGGCGAAGTTTTTTACTAACACCTGCATTTTCGGAAACTATTTTCAAACTCGTGGTCACTCATTCCAATTTGACTGTGGCGCCACCTATATCATTCGAATTTTTATTTTTTTTTCAAAATAATCATCATACTTTAAGCCTGGCTGCAGTGATGAAGGGTAATGTTGAATTATCCAAAGTTGCATCCTGTCTGGCCAATAATACTAACTTAGATATAGCAAGTGACAGAAATCACAAAAGTCACATGGTTTTCCAGAGAGAGGGCTGTAACCATGGTAATGTCAGTTGCATTTTACAAATCTAACATTTTTTTCATGTTATTTGATTGCCTGTCAGTCATTGACAAATATTTTGAATGGAAAATAAAGGGCAGGAAAATAATTTTGAGAATTGGGGGCAATAATATTTTTTGGAATTTTTTGGTTGCCATGGTAACTAAGGGAGTACGCCGGGCGTAAACATGAGGATGCAAACAAGGAAATATTTAGGAAATTGTCCATATAGCATGGCCTATTTGGTGTAAAATAGCTTATTTAGATATCCAAATATGCTCTAACACAGGGGTTTGAAATTTAATTATTTAAAAAAGTGGGTCAAATGTCACAATTGTCTATAAAAGTAGGTCAAAGGTCAAATACAGGCAAATATTTTACATTTTTCTCCTGAATTTGTCTTTTTTAACCTCTTTTACACCTTGCCACTGCTTTTCAAGCACCCTATTGCATTCCACCAACCTTAACCTAGTTCCAAATAGCAAATTGACCCTTGACCTTGAATATCTAGGTCAAGGTCACTGTTCAAAAGTAGGTCAAATGTCAATATTTATTGGTTTTTTCTCCAAGAACAGCCAAAATGTTGGGTAAAGGTTGTGTTTTGCATGTGTTTAAGACTAAGGTTTAAGCAATAACCCGACAAAAAAATGAAAACTTGCAAGTCATCATCCTTAGTGATTGTTGTCATGGCAACATAAAAAAGAAATACATTCCATGGCTTGTTAGCAACTAATGCAAAATCAAGCATATTGGGCCAAAAAAAAAAATATCTAGGAAATTGTCCAGATAGTATGGCCAATTTTTTTGCAGATGGCCAGATATGATCTAAATGGGGGTATAGAATATACTTATTTTTTAAAAAGTGCGTCAAATGTCACAAATGTCCATAAAAGTAGGTCAAAGGTCAAATACGGGCAAATATTTCCCATTTTTCTCCTAAATTTGTCTCTTTTAACCTCTTTTACACCTTGCACTGCTTTTCAAGCACCCTAATGCATTCCTCCAACCTTAACCTAGTTCTAAATAGCAAATTGACCCTTGACCTTGAATATCTAGGTCAAGGTCACTGTTCAAAAGTAGGTCAAATGTCAATATTTATTGGTTTTTTCTCCAAGAACAGCCAAAATGTTGGGTAAAGGTTGTGTTTTGCATGTGTTTAAGACTAAGGTTTAAGCAATAATCCGACAAAAAAATGAAAACTTGCAAGTCATCATCCTTAGTGATTGTTGTCATGGCAACATAAAAAAGAAATACATTCCATGGCTTGTTAGCAACTAATGCAAAATCAAGCATATTGGGCCAAAAAAAAAAATATCTAGGAAATTGTCCAGATAGTATGGCCAATTTTTTTGCAGATGGCCAGATATGATCTAAATGGGGGTATAGAATATACTTATTTTTTAAAAAGTGCGTCAAATGTCACAAATGTCCATAAAAGTAGGTCAAAGGTCAAATACGGGCAAATATTTCCCATTTTTCTCCTAAATTTGTCTCTTTTAACCTCTTTTACACCTTGCTACTGCTTTTCAAGCACCCTATTACATTCCTCCAACCTTAACCTAGTTCTAAATAGCAAATTGACCCTTGACCTTGAATATCTAGGTCAAGGTCACTTTTCAAAAGTAGGTCAAATGTCAATATTTATGGGTTTTTTCTCCAAGAACAGCCAAAATGTTGGGTAAAGGTTGTGTTTTGCATGTGTTTAAGACTAAGGTTTAAGCAATAATCCCACCAAAAAAATAAAAACTTGCAGGTCATCATCCAAAGTGATTGTTGCCACGGCAACATAAAAAAGAAATACATTGCATAGCTTGTTAACCCCCTTTACACATTGCCACTGCTTTAACACCTATTGCACTCTTCAGCGCCCAACCTAATTCTAAATGGCAAATTGACCCTTGACTTTTAATATGTAGGTCAAGGACATTATTCAAAAGTAGGTCAAATGTATGGTATATATAGAATATCTATCAGAAAAGATAGATATTCTATATACTTTTTGTAGTATTGAGAAAAAATATTAACAATTTTTTTTTTCATATCGCAGCCAATACTTACCCACTATTGCATATCCAGCAATGAAATTTTCAACACATAATCTCCTGCAAAATGTAGCAGTGCTTTTTGATGTGTATTTAATACTTTTTGAATGGTTGGTAAAACTTGAGAAACCGACAGCTCATAACCTTTACTTTATACATGCATGAAACTGTACCATAATATAATATAAATTAGTCTTATAAGGCCTTTCCCCGGTTTTACAAACCTCTGGCAGGCAGATGGGCAGATGGCAGGGCAGCAAGCAAATAGAGATATTAAACTGAAGGCCACGACTCTACCGCCATTGCATACCTATATGCCATTGGGTAAACACACCAATTTTATGGTGCAACTGTAATCTTCTAAAGGTGTTATTTGCTGAAGGTTTTCTGTTTATGTTGCCATGGCAACACTCACGAAGGATGATGACCTATAATTTTTCATTTTATAGGTGGGATCATTGCTTTTAAAACCTAAGCCTTAAACAAGTGCATAACACAACCTTTACATGACATTTTGACTTTTCTCGGAAAGTAACCATACATTTTGATACTTGACCTACTTTTGAATAATGACCTTGACCTACATATTCAAGGTCAAGGGTCAATTGCCATTTAGGATTAGGTTTGGGCGTTGAAGAATGCAATAAGGGTTAAAACCAGTGGTGATGTGTATAGGGGGTTAAAAACTAAAATTCAGGAGAAAAAAATGTGACCTTATTTGACCTTTGATCAACTATTATAGACATATATTTGTGACCTTTGACCCACCTTTTATTGTAATAATATCTATATCCCCCATGTTAGGGCATACATGGACATCTAAATATGCTGTTTCACACAAAATTGGCCATACGACCTCAACAATTTCATAGGTATTTCTTTTTTTGGCCCAATATGCTTGATTTTACATCAGTTGCTAACAAGCTATGGAATGTATTTCTTTTTTATGTTGCCATGACAACAATCACTAAGGATGATAACACATGCAAAACACAACCTTTACCCAACATTTTGGCTGTTCTTGGAGAAAAAACCCATTAATATTGACATTTGACCTATTTTTGAAAAGTGACCTTGACCTAGATATTCAAGGTCAAGGGTCAATTTGCTATTTAGAACTAGGTTAAGGTTGGAGGAATGCAATAAGGTGCTTGAAAAGCAGTGGCAAGGTGTACAAGAGGTAAAAAAAGACAAATTCAGGAGAAAAATGTGAAATATTTGCCCCGTATTTGACCTTTGACCTACTTTTATGGACATTTGTGACCTTTTACCCACTATTTTAAATAATTATATTTCATACCCCATGTTAGGGCATATGTGGACACCTACAGAAAATATGCCATACTACCTGGACAATTTCCTAGATATTTTTTTTTTGGCCCAATATGCTTGATTTTACATCAGTTGCTAACAAGCTATGGAATGTATTTCTTTTTATGTTGCCATGGCAACAATCACTAAGGATGATGACCTGCAAGTTTTCATTTTTTTGGTGGGATTATTGCTTAATCCTTAGTCTTAAACACATGCAAAACACAACCTTTACCCAACATTTTGGCTGTTCTTGGAGAAAAAACCAATAAATATTGACATTTGACCTACTTTTGAACAGTGACCTTGACCTAGATATTCAAGTTCAAGGGTCAATTTGCTATTTAGAACTAGGTTAAGGTTGGAGGAATGCAATAGGGTGCTTGAAAAGCAGTGGCAAGGTGTAAAAGAGGTTAAAAGAGACAAATTTAGGAGAAAAATGTGAAATATTTGCCCGTATTTGACCTTTGACCTACTTTTATAGACAATTGTGACCTTTGACCCGCTTTTTTTTAATAATTATATTTTAAACCCCTGTGTTAGAGCATATTTGGATATCTAAATAAGCTATTTTACACCAAATAGGCCATGCTATATGGACAATTTCCTAAATATTTCCTTGTTTGCATCCTCATGTTTACGCCTGGCGTACTCCCTTAGTTACCATGACAACCAAAAAATTCCAAAAAATATTATTGTCCCAAATCCTCAAAATTATTTGTATGCCCTTTATTTTCCATTCAAAATATTTGTCAATGACTGACAGGCAATCAAATAACATGAAAAAAATGTTAGATTTGTAAAATGCAACTGACATTACCATGGTTACAGCCCTCTCTCTGGAAAACCATGTGACTTTTGTGATTTCTGTCACTTGCTATATCTAAGTTAGTATTATTGGCCAGACAAGATGTAACTTTGGATAATTCAACATTACCCTTCATCACTGCAGCCAGGCTTAAAGTACAGTGTATGTTGATTATTTTGAAAAAAAAAAAATTTCAAAAAATATAGGTGGCGCCACAGTCAAATTGGAATGAGTGCCCACGAGTTTGAAAATAGTTTCCGTAAATACAGGTGTTAGTAAAAAACTCCGCTTAGGTCACCTACCTGGATCGCGTTTCCTTTTTGAAAAAAGTTCCTCTGAAGTTGGTATGTCTTCACCTCAGGTACTGGACTGAAAACAATGGCCACTAGGGGGTGCTGTGGTAGGGTCATAAATCATGGTATTTGAAAAAATGAACACAACAAGTTTCCCTACACTTCTACTTGTCATGTGCAATTTTTTACGTCATTAAATTCACAGCTCTCAACAGAGGCTACCTATCAATAAATGGTAATTTTGAGTTTCACAATTTTTCCCTTTTGAGGATTTATGAAAAAAAAGGGGTCTGACATTGGTCAACATAGCAGCTGTTTCCATGGAAACCGCTGGCTCTAGGAAAAAAATTTTGGTGAATTTCTCTTAGCGAGACTTGTAGCTTCGACACGGTGTATGGCACATTGCAAAGTCTGACGGACCCCCGGCCACCCCCGCAGGTTTTTACAAAAAGTGCCTCTTAAAACTAACATCACAGATTGTAGTTATATTAAATACATGTAATTCTTGAAAATAGCCTGAATAGGGATGCCAACTTTGCCATTGAGTCGTCACTAACAAAATACTTAAAGAGCATGGAGAAGAACTTTGATTCCACAAAATGTGACAGGGAATATAAGAAATAATTGTACTATTCTATTTTATCCTGCAGCTCTGAATGGAGGGGAATGTGTTGAGATCCCAGTGGACACCTGTGCTGTGGAAATGATAAAGAACAAGGAATTGCCAGGCATATACTGTTCCACCTGCAACTACTCCAGGGCTGAGACTCCAACCTCGGCAGGCAAGGAAGGCATTAACTTGAATGGGGGTCATCTCTACCTTCCGATTGATGAATTTGTTCGAGAGCACACTGACAATGTCACTTGCGGACTGAAATTCTTCGTCAACCTGCCACCACGCCCTGCAGTTGACACAATGTTTTTGTTATACTGGGGATTTTCGCTGAAGCAATTCTCCAATGGCAGTATCCATTTTAAATACGACTTGTTCGACCCCGTAGCAACAAAAACGGTTTATCGGTCACTTTCCGTAGATATTCCAGAAAAAGATGATTCCGATGATTCTGACTGGATTGAGTTAGTCGGAATAAAGGTACAACTGTCAGAACGAGAAAAACGTGATGCCTCTTCAGATGACTCTGGTGAAACAACAGCCGATCCATTTGATGACACTGCTTCAGCTGACTCTGGTGAAACAACAGCCGATCCATTTGATGACACTGCTTCAGCTGACTCTGGTGAAACAACAGCCGATCCATTTGGTGACCCTGCTTCAGACGACCTTCCATCTGAAGATAAATCCTGGGTCATGGTGGGTCTGGATTATGACAAACACCCAAACGCAGAGGGCCACTTTAATCTCTTCTTGAATGGAAAACTTGTCCACAATGGTGTAGTTGAACCACAATACAGACTTGTGACAGTTGAGAAGTATTTTAAACTTCAAAAATACGAATTCAGCTGCTTGGAATTTCACAAGGGAACCTTGCCGGCAAATTATTTCAAAGATTTCAACCTCAATGAATGCAGTAAGTTTGACATGTAAATGTTTTGTTTGTGGAGGATAGATAGATAGATAAAGATAGATAGATAGATAGATAGATAGATAGATAGATAGATAGATAGATAGATAGATAGATAGATAGATAGATAGATAGATAGATAGATACTCACAATGTTGATTGATGATATGATGGAATCCGCAAAATGTCACACATATCTCGTGTCAGTGATCTGCTACTTATCCAATTCAGACACTAATACAAGGGGCCACCAATTTTTAAATGTCACCTCCTCCAAGTGACAACCAGCTGTAATTTTGCTCATGAAGGTCCGCTGATGATTTTTTTGGGTTCTGGATAAAATTCACCAAATTACTTGACAGTTACTAGTCCTCTGATGCAATTGTTCTGCTAGCAAGTTAATAAAAATACTGCGCGTATATTGTATACTCCTTCAAAAAAATTATTTTCGGTAATAATCTACAAATAGACCCCTTTTCTGCAATTATTTTCTATAAAAAGATATATGTCTTTTCCTTCTATTTTGCTCTTATTTTCCATAACAAAATACATGAAAACTCTTTCTCTTTTCTGACAGAGACAAAGTACCAAGGTAAGATAGTATTGTTTTTGGTCCTTTTGGAAATCTATTTCTGTCGAATAGAATAAATATTTTGAATCAGTTTTCTTGGTTTTTGGTTTTTTTTTCTTTGGTGTTAATTGTATCAGCCAAAATTTACGGTGCTTTTGAGGATTGTAACTGTAGACTTTTAAGGTGATGTCTGTAAACACAATCATCATCCATTGGGTTTTGTTGTTGTTGTTGTTGTTGTTGTTGTTGTTGTTGTTGTTGTTGTTGTTGTTGTTCTTGTTGTTGTTGTTGTTGTTGTTGTTGTTGTTTTTTCTTCTTTTGCCGTTTCAAAGCTCTGTTTTCTTTTTTAGCCTTTCTGATTACTTTTCTAAGATCGTTCTTTTTTTCTGAGCTTCAGACCTTTCCTGTTTACAGAATCTTACATTTTATTCAGGAGCGCTGTGTGTTGAACCTTCCCCTTTTTGCCTTCATATGTTTGTTGATATAGCCCAATAAGGTGCTGCAGAGGCGTAAAACACAAACATGCCTCCATGTTTCAATCCATGCGACCTTCTCAAAAAGAAAATGGCACCTCATGAGTCATCATACTGATGATTATTCATGATCATCATCCCAGTATTTTCTATGTTAATTTGATTCAAGGAGGCTTATTTGCTTGTTGGTGACTGGCAAACAAAAGAAATTTTACACTGAAATCAGTTATGACAAATCAAATGCCTTCTCTTGATCATGACTAGTCAAACACCCTCGATGTTTCCCATGTTGAATGTAGAGAAGTTGACACTTCATCAGCTATTATGATTCTCAGAGAGCCAAATCTGCATGAACCAACTCTCATTTTTTTGCATATAAACACTCAGCATTACAGCCAAACACTTTGATATAGAACAAGTGTATATAGTGCACAAGATCCCCACACATGACAAGCTCATGCAGTCTTTCTTCTGCTGCCTCAAATCCAAGTGGCATGGCAGTTGTTTTAAGGGAGATGCGACCTCTGGTGAGCCAATCTGAGTAATGGCTGCCTGATTCTGGGTTCAACCAGGGTGGTTTGATACTGCTGGTAACTGCTGATGTGAATGTTGTCAGTTCAATTTTAAGTCACATTTGACATAATTAGATGATAAGATGCATGCTCACCGATTATGAGGAGCTTACATTTGTATGGCATTTGTGATATTTGATGGATGCCATTATGGATATCAAAACTAAATCCCCTACAGCATAGCTGTGTGGGGATAATTAGAGTGGACTGTGGCACTGTGAAAATGGCACTTCATGACTCATGATAGCCGATGAGGTGTCATCTTCTCTACTTTCAACATTTAATAAAATTACAGAAAAAGGCCGTTAGAAATATAATTAAAGAAAAATATAATGCCCATACTGAACCAATTTTCAAAAAATTGAAGCTTTTAAGGGTGGAAGACCTCTGTTCACTTCAAGAACTAAAATTTTGTTACAAGTTAGAGAATAGAATTTTACCAGGTTACTTTCTTGGAAACCTCTTTGTAAGAAATGCCAGCACCCATCAGCATCATACTAGAAATGCTAATCAGTTCAAAATCCCAAGATCAAAGCATGAATTTGCCAAAACTGGCATAAGGTATGTGATTACAGTGGCTTTTAATAACTGCCCTCAAATTATCAAAGACAAGTTCTCTACCCATAATCTCTTTGGTTTTACTAAATATGTGAAGGCATATCTGACTGATAAGTACAAATACGAATGTACTATCAGAAACTGTTATATATGCAGTTAAATAATGCGCTCATCTGGTATCTTCTTTAATTTTGACTCTTGTTCAATTGCCGAATCTCATTAAAATGCTTCAATAGCCTGTGATTCTCATCAAATTGCTTGTAAGCTTAGGACGAGAGCTTCGCATACTTCTTACTGGAAATGTTTCTGCTTTAATTTTTGACACCTGATCAACTGCCAAATCTCATGAAAATGCTTTATTAGCCTGTGGTTCTCATCAAATTGCTTGTAGACTATGGACGATCTCAGTTTTTTCCAGTCACTTGAACAACATATTCTTATTTTTTACTGTTAATGTTGGACTCCGTTTGAAATGAACGTCCTTGACAATGTATAGGGGGAATACAGACACTACTGTGATTTAATGGAAGCCTGCCTTTAATGTGATAAATAGTGGAATTATTATATCTATGTCTGTTGTCTATGGGGAGTGGTCAAAGATTTCTTTGCTGAAATTGCCAAATGCCTAGGGCATGTGAATTTCATTGGACTTATGAAATATAATTATGTTGCTTAGATATATATGTGTGATCTGCTTTCTAAAACTTGGGCCTTCGATGCAATTTTTTCTGTCTCTATCCATAGGGGCAATTGGATTTTTGGAATTCTGATTTCATCCTACTGGGGTTACTATTTAAAACAAACTACCTACTTTCTTGTTAATCTAAAATGTGTCGTTATTTGCAAGCAACAAAGTCTTTAAATGTTGAAATATGTGGTTATATGTATCTGGGCTCAGGAGGTTCCTAAAAAAAGTTGTATTTATTTTTTTATCTTAGGGTGGTTCCTCGATAGCGGCCACTTTTTGGCCTTAGAGGAATCTCCCTACATAATGAAAGTTTTTTGTCTCTTTTTCTTTTGCATATATGAGTGGTCCTATAAATGAATGTGTATATATTTATTTTCATTATGTAAATAAACGTCTATTGTCTGTCTTGTCTGTCTGTCTGGGAAACATCGCGGCTGTTTGCTTAGTCATGATCAAGAGAAAGCCATTTGACTTCTCATAATGGATTTTATAGTGAAAATCGGATGCATAATCGTTTCGTTTAACAAGTGGGATAAGTCTCCTTCAATCAAATTAACATTGAAAGTATTGGGTTTGATCATGACAAATCATCAGCATGATGACACATGAAGTGCCATTTTCACAGTGCCACAGTCCACTCTAATTCTATATCAAAGTATTTGGCTGTAAACAGTGATGGTACATTTCAAGTTAACCTATGTCTAATGAAGCAATACGTTACTCATTTCAGATGTGCCAGCGCAAAATTTCTTGGATTGTGAAAAGGATCTAAAATCTCCAGCCCTTCCTAACATCGTAATCTGAGGACCAAGAAATGGCCTTGGAGGGCTGCACTTTCTCCATTTGCTTCATCAATTTGTAGATCATAATGATAAATAAAGAAGATTTGCATGATAAAAATCCCGACAAATAAAACTGTATTTTCTTTCCAATCTTTAAATATAATTTCAACTCTACAGAAACATGTTGTTTTTATTTCTCATTTTAATATTGTTATAATGTGACTATTGCAAAATTGTTTTTTAATATTTTAACCTGATGTTTTAAAAAGTATAAATATTCATCAATCCATCAAAAGGCACAACTAGGCCATACAGAAAATATGTATGCCAAATTTCTTCCATGTATTTGCATTAGTAGTCGAGCGCTGGCCCAAAATGAAAAAAAAAAAATTCCCGTTTTTTTTTTTTCAGAAAGTATAGAATATCCATCAATCAGACTATCAAAAGGCACAAAAAGACCATATAGGCTATATGTGCACTACATTTCATCCATGTACATGCATCAGGGGCTGAGTTCTATCCGCACGAAACGCCCAACCGCCCGCTGGACGGACAACATTTGACCAAAGTGATTATAATACCTTCTTCGAACTTTGTTCGCTGAAGATAAAAACGGAGAGAAAGAGAGAAAGACAGCACAGACTGGCAGCGAGCACTGAAGGTGGTGGCAAAATTAGCAGACTTTTCTTCCTTGTTTTGCTAAGCAGTCTACAGTCCATTTAAGGAATAAATAAAAAAAATTCACTTACCTTGTAAGGGATTAATACTTCAAACCTCAAAATCATCTGTATTTGCAAATCTTGCTATAAGAGCATACTATTTTGATCAAGTAACTTTTTTTAGTATGTCCAGGATGCCCAATCCAGTCCTGGTATTCTTTCTGACTGACAATATTTCGTAGCAGGTCAGCATGGGTATTGCATAGGTTAATAATCAAGCCTTTTTTCATAAAAACAGACAAATATTTCATATTTCCATGCCAAATTTATCATACACTTAAAAAGCAGGAAAAAATATTCACTTCTAAGAAAGATCTAGGAAATTGACCAATTTTTCAGTTGTACCAATGAGGAATTACATTATATTTATTTATTCATTTCAGTCACCTGTTATTAGTCTAGCTGCACAGTTCTGTGCTACCTGGAGTTTCCGTAGTCCCGACTTAGATATGCCTGCCAGCAGTGTATTGGCATGATTTAGCCTGGATATAACCAGAGTCATCACCGCCGTTTTGCATGTGTCATCATCTAGGTACTGTCGGACATGTCTTATTCAACACATCAGACACGTGAAAGTACATGTACGGATTTGGTGATGGTCTTTATCTGCGATGTCAATGTCATTGTTAAGTTGCAATCCATGATAAACCCCAGTTCCTCATTGTTTTACTGGAGTGAATGGTGGTGTTCTCAATTTTGACAACAAGATTTGAGTTCATGATATTTGAGTGGTAGTGAGGTGTTGCAAATATGATGAATTCAGTTTTTTCATCATTTAATTTGAGCTTGTTCTGAATCATCCACTTTTTAATGTGGGCAGCACATTTTTCCAGTGTCTCAATTGCGCCACTTAGGCTGCTGCTGGATTTTGGGTCGAACTCCAGATATAATTGGGTGTTGACGGCGTAGCCATGATATGACACTCCATGCGTCATAATCATTCGGCACAATGGCAAGATATATATCAAGAACAGAAGGGGTCCCAACACTGACCCTTGGGGTACACCACTTCCAATGGCACTGATCTGAACAGAGACAACTTGTTGATGGTGACCACTTACACAAGACTTCAGCTAAATATTAACGGATTTGGCTGGAATTTTGCCTGAGTTTGTTTTACTTATGTGGTCATTAATTTCCACTTTCAAATTGGGGTTCTAGGAGATTTGATTTTTCCCATTGAAATGAGGACCACCCTTCGGCCAAAGTAAGGTTATCAAGTTTATGGTAAGTCAAGTTTTTAATAAACGTAGAAACGTATGGGCATATTGTGATATTTTTAAAAATCAGAAAGAACAAAAACACATTTTCTTTTGAGATAAGATTTTATTTGAAGATGGAGAAGAAACTACAGTATTAATCTACATTGTATTTGGTTCTGCTTATGAATCATTGATTACGATACTTTTCTTTATTGTTACAAATTTTGCAAGCCTCTGTTTCATTCCTATGGTTACCTCCTTTATTTACCATATTTTCTGCATTAAAAACATGCCTCTTAATAAAAGCCCATCCTCTCCATAAAGAACCAACTTTAATAAAAATTCCATCAAAATATGACTTCATCCAAAGTTTTTAATAAAAAAAAACTATTAATCCCCCTTCTCATCAATACATTGTACATCTGCCAACCGGGCACCTAATGCAAATCATAGGGAATTATTAAAATCTACAAAGTGATGAATGAGAGTAAATACTAAACAGATGAGAGAAGTGCAATCCTCCAAGGCCAGTTCCTTTTCCTCACAATATAGGAATTCCGGCCTAAAGTGCTGCAGGCTGCAGATTATGTTCGCAAGCCCGAAAAATTTGTTCAGGCACATCTGAAATAAGTAATGAAACTTCGTTTTACAGTACTCGTGATAGTTATGTGGAATGTCAACCTTACTCTCTTCTATCCTGTTGAAGTGTGATGTCAGAGATGACTCTATTCTCCAGCATTGCATTATAATTATATGTAAATTAACTACAAGCTGTGATGTCATTTTTAACTGGTATGGGTCAGGTTCCCCGGCTTCTGGCCAATGTGAATTCACCAAACTGAGTGTCACATTTTCAACACAATGTCAGAGTAAGCCTTTTATCATGGATAGCCCCTGCAACAACATCATAACAGTTTGATGGCCAATGGGCTAACAGTAAAACTCTGCATCACAGTTTCAACATTGGAAGACTGTTAATGTGATCCCAATGATCTATCACTTGTAATCACCAGTCTGATCTAACTGAGTGGCAGCTTCATGGGCATTCACAGTAGACAACTGTTATAATCCCCACAGAGTTGTTTGGTTAATCTCTGAACTTACAACTTCGTATAGGTTATTCACTACGGGAGAGGAAATATGTGATTTATCACCCGAGGGCTTTAGCCCGAGGTGTGATAAACACACATTCCTGATCCCATGGTGAATAACTGGCTTATATCATGAGACAGACACTCAAGAAGTCAAACATGAGAGGATAACTGGACAACAAAGAATATGGGAATTATTCCCCTGAATTACTGTTATGTGATTGGCTGACCGAGGTGTCGATTAGTATAAATAACTTTAACTTCAATGGACGTTGCTACAAACAAAAGGCTTTGACAATTTTAGTAAAAACATGGATTATGTGATGTATACTTCTTCTGGCAGCCCATTGACTGACAGGCAGTGATGTCGAACTTGCATGGAGTTTCCCAGACCCAATTTTAACTCTGACGCTGCATTGAAACTTGCGACCCTCAGTTCTGGTGAATTCACATTGGCTAGAAGCCGGGGAATCTGGCCCAGTTTAAAATGACATCACAGCTTGTAGTTAATTTACATAAATTGTAATGCTAGAGAGAGTCATCTCTGACATCACACTTCAACAGCAACGAAAAGAACTTGAGATTCCACGTAAATATAATGACGACTACAAAAAGCATTGCCTACCAAAAGATACAGTCTCAAAATACTGTTGCAGTGTGAAATATATGGGCTGATTAAAGAGTCACCTACACCAAAGATCACAAGTGGACGGACTTGTTTTGAATTTTTTTTTTTTTTTTCAAAATTAAATCCCAAACCAATCAATTTTGCCTTACCTTGGTACTTCATCTCTGTCAAAAAAGAACAGTAGTAAACATGTAAGTGACTTTGGAAATAATTGCAAAAGAAAACCAGTATTGTGCACTGCTCATATGCAGGGCCGGATTTACATATGGGCAATTTGGGCAATTGCCCGGGGCCCGGGGGATTAGGGGGGCCCGGAAAAACCAAGAAGAGCTGTCGCGCGCAACATCACGGCACTCGCGACCAGGGGGCCCGGGCCCCCCGAGAAGACTAAAATGGAAAATAGCATTTAAAAAAAACTTTACGGAGTCAGGGGCCCGCAAACGCCAAAACTGCGTCCGGGCCCCCCACCCTCAGAATGCCCTGTCTGGATCAGCCACTGGGGCCCCAAGCATACAGTGCTTAGTAATTCAGAAACCACGCACTGGCAGGCTGTCACCTTTGATAAAAGTATTCATATAGCAGCGCGATGTACATCCTATAGCAAATTTCACCATGCAGGGGGCCCAAAAAGTGAATAATTGCAGGCCCCTGCAATAGCTTTTCCTAACTTTGCTGGGCCCCTGCCCAGTTTCGACCCCAAACAACATTTATTGTGTGCCCTGGCCCTGTTTAACAAACATGTGTGCCGGGGCCTGTCTTGTGTGGCTTCAGATATATATAAAGCCATCAAACAGGGTCCCGTGAAATGAATAATTGTGGGCAACCATAACATTTTTTTTTAAAGAATGTGCCGGGCCCCAACAGAGAGCGCGGACCAGTATGACTATTAATTTGTGAGATACTGGCATTAAGCCAGCCGCACAGTATGAGTCTTTATTTCGAAGTATGAGCCATCGACATGTAATGCTATCTGGTAAAAGTATAATTTAATTTTCGGTTTTGTCGTGTATTCCTCATTTATTACCAAGTAGTTTCTTTATCACTTGGGCCTGTGCTTTGATGTCCAGCTTCAGTCATCAAATTTCCAGTTACTTTGTCCACTTACCAATCTCTTACACTGTAAATATTATGCCAAAACAGATACTGGTGCCTAACAATAGTAATTGACTAAATAGGTAAAAGGTTGATTACTTTTTGTTTCTGATTCTTTAGAATTTCTCATGCGTAATTTACCAAATATTTTCATCTCAGTTTTTGTGGTTGCTCAATTTATCCAGCCTACCGTGATAGTTCAATTGATGACCTGCAACTTATAAAGAGTGCAAGTTACAAAAGGATTACAAGTGCTGACATTCAGCTATTTGAACACCTCAGTGCATGATGTCACAATAGCCAATATAGGCACCATCTTTCCCATTGAAATGAACTGTCAATTTGTCACTGGCTAACTTTTGACCTCACTGGTGAATGGTCAGTGCTGAGTGGTCAGACTCACTCACAGACTTTTCTGATAAATGAACAGAATGGGATATGACCTAACTTACTGGATTATGAGTTATTAGAAAAACATAGCAAGTACGGCGAAATGAGTCATTATGCCTTATATGGAAAATTTAAGGCATGATAAATGTCCGAGTCATGAAAGTCTTTCAAATCAAGTCACCAAGCCAGTGTTCAAGGTCTCGAGGCCAGCCTCGAGGGAAATTTTGATGGCCTCGGTCTTGGCTCGGTCTCAGATGCCAAATCCTTGACCTCAGTCTCGGATGTCTTGGCTTTGACTGTATCACTGCACCAAACACTCAAGTCAAATCATGTTGCTAGTACTCAGTGACATCGGGATTTACATATGTAGGAGTCTTTGACGCACTCTAAGAAATTTTTTGGGAATCCGGTGTGGGGGGGGGGCCCCGGAGGGCCAAGAATGTCGTGAATGCCCAGGGCCTCATCATATCTAAATCCGGCCCTGCTCACATGACTTACAGATGACTTCATATTTGTAGACACTTACACTGAATGTGAATTTTGCTTCTGGGACATGTATTCTATAGGAAAAAGTGACATTAAAAAATGTATTATATCATTTTTGCAGTACAATAACATGTACAACAAAAATTCATATTCATTCTCATGTCTACAAATATAAAATCATCTGTAAGGGAGAGTGGGGTTTTTTTGTTGTAAATAGTCATCACAATGTTTAAGAATTTTAATACTGAGCCAATTAAGCATGTGATCAACTGTAAAGGTTACAGATGATTTCATATCCCCACTAATATTTGAGTTAAAACTCAGGTCACATGACCACTCCTGTTGCCAGCTATAAACGCCTCCAACAGGCATGGTACTCACCAAAACTATCCACATATTCTTCTTTTTTTGTCCCCTACTTCAGATGGAACGCCACAACTGTGTAACTCCTCTCTCATTTCTGTTTCCCTACTCCACAACTGATTTCCCACCAGGAGTGCATGAAACTGCATATCTCTCATACTTTACTCCTCCACAGAGGGAGCCTCTTCCCGTAACCATTTCCCCACAGGTGGCAGCACCTGTCTTCATCTGCTTTTCGCTGGCCGCACGGCTCCAACCTAACGCTACTGGCACTCTCCATTAACCCTTCTCTTCTCCTTGCAACAAACTTCTCTTTTCATTTTGTCATTTCTTCCTTTTCCCACATTTACGAGTCATTTCATATATTACCAACGGTATATTTACCATTCTCAAATCTGACTTTCATTCCTATACCACCAGTGGTCGAACTAGCCCATGTCATTTGGGGGGTCTGTCACTGGCAAGGCCCGAAAGGTTGAAGCTTTTGGGGCCGGAGATCCGCGAGCGGCCGGAGGCCCGCAGGCCGCCGAAGGCCCCCCCAGAAGCTGAGGGGTTTTAGAAAGGATTACATGCACTCTAAAATGAATTCTGAGTGTTTTGTATTATCCTGGAAAATTACTTTTGAAAACCCCATGTCCCTCTAAAAAATGTATTTGAGGGGGTCCTTATAGCATTTGGGGGGTCAAAACCCCCTTGACCCCCCCTTATTTCGAACACTGTATACCACACTGACAATTAAGCAACCTCTGGCTAACATGCTTCTTAATCCATTTGTGTGCTCTCAATGGGCTTCACTAGTTTGTAGACATAACAACTGAAATTTAATATTTTTCTAGGACATGCTATCCTATGGGGAAAAGTGATGTCATAATTTTTTTGATGTCACTTTTGCCTATAGAATACATGTCCTAGAAAAAAAAAATTCACATTTAGTCCGTATGTCTACAAATATGAAATCATCTTTAAGTTTCATGCTTATCTGAATCCTGAACCACATATATTCCATTCAAAATTTAGTTTTCTCAGCAAACTTACTTGTTTTTTTTTTATGTCAGTGACCTCATCAGATAAATATGTAGAGCCACAAACACAAAATTCACACTATGAACTTACTGCATTCGTTGAGGTCAAAATCGTTGAAGAAATTCTCCGCCAGTGGTGCTCTATCAAATTCCATGCAGCTGAATTCGTAATTCTCGATTTTGAAATACTTCTCGGATGTCTGCAGTTCTTGTTGGGGTTCAACTAAACCATTGTGGACAAGTTTTCCATTCAAATGGAGATTAAAGTGGCCCTCTGCGTTTGGGTGTTTCTCATAATCCAGACCTACCATGACCCAGGCTTTCTCTTGAGGAGGGTGATTCTCCAAAGGGGCATCTTCCAATGTGGAGTCTGTTGTTGTATCTTTCAAAGTGGTGTCTGCTAGTGTTGTGACCTTCAATGTTGTTGTATCTTCCGATTTGGTGTCTTCCAGTGGTCTGGGTTTCCATGTTCTGCGTTCCCATGTTCTGGGTTTCCATGTTGTGGATTCCCATGTTGTAGATTCCCATGTTGTGGATTCCCAGGTTGTTGATTCTAATGTGGTTTCCGGCAATGTGGTGTCTGGCACTGTTGTGTCTGGCAATGTGGTGTCAGGCAATGTGGTGTAAGGCAATGTGGTGTATGGTGGTGTGGTGTATGGTGGTGTGGTGTATGGTGGTGTGGTATCTGGCAATGTGGTGTCTGCCAATGTGGTGTCAGCCAACGTGGTGTCTTCCAATTGATTTTCTCCTGTGTCATCGCCAATGACAAAGGCGTTACCTGACAGTCTCAGTTTGATCCCCACTGCCTCAGTCCATTCAGAATCATCAGCGTTGTTATTAGTGACACCTTTTTCTGGAATATCTACAACAATGGACCGGTTAGTCCTCTTAAATGGCTCCTGTTCAAGCAGGGAGTAATCAAAAAGGACACTGCCATTGGACAGGTGCTCCAGCCTAAACCCCCGGTAAAACATAAACATTGTATCAACAGCAGGTCGCAGTGGCAGGTTGACGAAGAACTTCAGACCGCAAGTAACGTTGTCAGGGTGTACTCGGACCCATTCATTTATCGGAAGATGAAGCTCACCTCCGTTCAAGTTGGAGCCTTCCTTGCCAGCCGAGGTTGGAGTCACAGCTCTGGAATAGTTGCAGGTGGAACAGTACATGCCTGGCATTTCCTTTTTCTTGATCATGTCCACAGCACAAGTGTCGGTTGCTATCGCAACACATTCCCCTCCAAGTTGACCTGAAGAACAGGATGAAATTGTAGCTTTTTAACTAGAGAGAGTTACCCGGACTTACGACTAATAGATAATATCCATTTTAATGTAGGCCTAAATATTGTCAGGGGTGAGGAACATCTTTCTGAGGGCATGGGACTTGAGAAAATAATTTTAATTGTTCTTAAACACAGTCTTTTGGTTTGAATATCTTACCATTAAAGAAGACAAGAAGCCTCACCGCGATGACGAAGAAGTGAATCAACAACATGTTGTCATTCAATTGCACTGCAATGGAATTGAATTATTTTTTTAAGCCTCATAGCCACCATTAATGTAATCTCAATTTGGTTTGGATGGATTTTTTTAAATATTAAATAGTTTCTCGCTCAGTTTTGTTGAAATAGATAAAAGTTGTTTTTTCTTGAACTAAATTATTTTGGGCTAGGGTATTTCTTAAAAGGGTGCTGATTGATACAAAAAGGAATATTTTGGTACATCATGCACCCCAAATAAATAATTACTGTAGCCGTTAAAGTGAAAGAGAGAATTTCCCTCGGAGGAAAAATGGCCCCTTGTCATTCACAATATAGTCCATCAGAAGTATCATTGACTGTGACATATATTACATTCAGTCCGCTAGATCTATAAATACATCATTGAAAATTAGTCAGTCAGCCGTACAATATACAAATTCATAATATCATGCATGACAAATTGACAATATAAACGGCTTACCTGTTGTGGAAAATTGTTCTGCGGTCTGGATGAATACTTTTAATATAAGTGGCATCGTTAGTTGACATAATGCAGCTGCTATTATGTTCATTTTGCATTGTTTTCTTAATATGTTTATACAAAGAATATGAAATTTGTCTAGTTCGGCAAAAAAAAAATTCTTGTTTATACACAAAGGTTGAAATTTGTCACAAACTACACTTGTGACAAAAATATTTCATAGTCAAACTTATGTGGTTATTTTAGCTGTTACTCTTATCCTCCTCTACATGTACCATTGTATCAAGACAATATTTATATTATTGATTATATTCTCAGCTATGTCCAATTATGTTAAAAAAATTACCTGTGAAAACAGGCTAAATTTGGTGCCCAGGAAATCAAAATAAAGCACAATTTGCCCAAGGCACTCAACGTTGTTTTAAAGCATATATTCATATCATTCAATAAAATGACTTTTTGTCTCAATTGCAAGCCAGTGGCACAGCTCATATTGTACAATTTCATCACCAACATAAAATAGGCAAAATAATTAAGATGATATAGGGCTATGGTTCATTTAAGTGGTGGTACAACTCGCTCCGGTCTCCCCTATCAATATATCTGTAGATTCTGTATCTCAACGGTTCAAGCAAAAGGAAACAGGGAAAAAAATCAATATTCAGTGTGTTTATAATAAAATAAAATGTGGTATTAGTCCACATGTAGTCATTATACAGTCTCTTATACATAAATACAAGCATAAAAAGACTAAATGGATTACTAAAGGTATACTGAAATCAATTTCATTTCGAGATAAATTATATTCAAAATTGCAAAATACTCCTATGGACCACGAACACTTTGAGACTTATAAAACTAACTTTAGAACATATAACCGAATCCTCAAGCAAAGTATTAGAATTGCCAAAAAGAACTACTATAGAAATTATTTTGAAACTTTTAGAAATAACATTAAAAAAACCTGGGAAACTATTAACGAAATAATGGGTAGAAATAAAAGTGATAGTCTTTCTGAATTTTTTCTTGTTGATGGTAACCGTATTACTGACCCCAAGATTATAGCAAATGAGTTTAATAAATATTTCACAAACATTGGAACCAATCTGGCTGAACAAATACACACTCCAGAAAATAGATCTTTTAAAGATTACCTCAATTCTCCTATTTCTGATAATCACGCTAGTTTCAAATTTCAGTTGATAACTTCAGATATAGTATTAAAAACGATTGATTCCTTAAAACCTAAAACAAGTTCTGGTCATGACAGGATAAATAACAAGTTACTTAAATTTACCAAACATCAATTGGCGGAACCATTGGCATTTATAATAAATCATTCAATAAATGAAGGTATTTTCCCAGATCAACTTAAAATAGCAAAAGTTCTGCCACTGCACAAGAAGAAAGATAAATATTTATTCGATAATTACCGACCAATTTCTATATTACCCAGTGTGTCAAGACTTTTTGAGAGAATCATGCATAACCGACTATATGATTATTTTTCTGTCCATTCACTCTTTTTTAACAGTCAATATGGATTTCGACAAGAGCATTCTACTGAATTTGCTGCAATAGAATTAATAGACAGAATAATCACACAAATGGACAATAACTATCTTCCAATAAATATTTTCCTAGACTTATCAAAAGCTTTTGACACACTGGACCATAATATTTTGCTTCACAAACTTGACTATTACGGCATAAAAGGCAAGTCTTTAGAACTCTTAAAAAGTTACCTAACACACAGATTTCAATTTGTAGATTTCCAGAGTACCTGTTCCAACTACTTAGAGCTCAAATGTGGGGTTCCACAGGGCTCTATTTTAGGCCCCTTACTTTTCATCATCTACATTAATGATTTAAATTCAGCTACTACTAACCTACATCCTTTAATTTATGCAGATGATACCACTCTATGTACTAATCTCACATTTTTCCAAAATAATCAAAATTACGAAGCAGTCCTTAATAACGAACTAGAGTCAGTCAATAGATGGTTAAAACTCAACAAATTATCATTAAACAAAAGCAAAACTAGAGCTATGCAATTCCATAACCCTCAAAGAAATATAACTCATCCAAATTTACATATAGAAAGACATGAAATTGAATTTGTGTCAGAGTTTAATTTTTTAGGTATCATAATTGACCATCATTTGAAATGGAACAATCACATAGATATGGTGTCAAAGAAAATTTCTAAAACCACGGGCATTTTGAACAAACTAAAAAATACTTTGCCCTTACCTGCCATGCTCAACATTTATAACTCCTTAATACTCTCACATCTCTCTTATGGGCTACTTTTATGGGGTTGGAAAAGCCATAAATTATTTAAATTACAAAAAAAGGCCATTCGTATTATTACCAATAGTAACTTTAGGTCTCACACCAGTGGTTTATTCAAGGAGTTACGTACTCTAAAAATTATCGACTTATGTGCACTGCAGGATTTCAAACTTTGTTATAAATATGAAAATAATTTACTCCCAGTATATTTGAAAAATATCATTAATAGTGAAGCCATCCATTACCATTTCACTCGACAGAGCACAAGTGTGAGGCTCCACCTGCCTGCTGTGAGACATGACTTCGCAAGGAATGGTATATCTTATCGACTTCCTAATATATTTAATTCCATGGAACCTATCATTAAAGACAAAATCTACACACATAGTTTTCAAGGTTATAAAATGTATATTAAAGAAAAGTTTTTGGAAAGTTACCCAATAGATTGTCTAATCCCAAATTGTTATATTTGCAATTCATAATTTATCTCTAGGTCAATTCTCGTGTCACCGCTCCCACTACGACCGGGTTCATTATTTTTCAAGGTTCCTTGTGACAAAAATTTAATATATAATTTCTAACAATTTTTTTCCATACTAATATCTCATCTTCTCATCTGATTTACTTTGAATAATTGGTAAATTTGCTTTCCTGAATTATATGTACATTAACTTTCTTTCAAATTATTCATATAATGATTCATAGGTATAACGATTATTAATTCTTTATCTTATTTTATTTTTTTTTATGGTGGCCTCTCGATAGCGGTAATTTTTTTATCTTGCAGAGGTCATCCATGCCTTAATTAAATGTATTTCATTTGAACTCTTTATCATGTATATAATTGTTGGCAAAATAAAACTGTCTGAGTCTGAGTCTGAGTCTATACAGTCCACGGGTCTATCCTTGCAAATATATAAGAAAATAATACTAGTCAAGTTGCAGGGTGGGGACGCGAAGCTTGCACCATACTTTACGGGAGAATATTTTCAAAAGTAAAAATCAGAGTGCAATGCGGCTTATCATGAATTACAATAATGTCATTAGCATTCATGTCCATTATTAGTCTCATTGGTTTCGGAAATGAAATGGTTATGCAATGAGCAGCAAAGTGACTGGTCGTTGATTTTGGCTGTGACAGCAGGGTTTTTAAGCATCAGCTACTACAGCTGATCGCTTCTTACAATCGTGCGTTTCCATGCCGGCAGGCAGTTTTTACCTATCACCGATGATTTCTCTGTTAATCTACCTAGTAAACCTACCCAACTCCTCCCGAGTCTTTATTAGCTCCTAACCACAAGACAGGGTTATATTTCAGACATACAGAGTGCCTATTTCTTCTGATTCAAGTCATTTTATTTCACTCCCCATCGCGCAAAACCTTCTTCGTCCGCCATTTTTTCTCAACTGGATGTCGGCCAACTTCGGCGTCTGACGAAAACACCCGAAGTATCTTGCGATTCTCATTTTCCGATTTTAAATTTTTAAATATTTTCTTGTTGCCAAAGTAAACTAAAACCACCATTAAAACCTATTTACACTCCTGTTTTCATAATTTGCTGTCATTTATTAAAAAATTATAAAAAAAATTGATCAGCCAATCAGGTCACGGCATTTCTCTGGGATTCCAATATGGTGGACGAGAGGAACAACAATTCATGTTTGCTGACAAGTTTCGGCTGGATTGATAATATATGGCCGTATGCGTGACTGTCAGGTATTTAAACTTATGAAGTTAGGCGTAATTGACATTTTACCATAGAAAAATATTTTTTCAAAGCAACTTTGGGTCTATTCAGCCTTGATTTATCATTGTTCTATAATATCGCTCACGCGTAGATCGCGAAAATGCACTGTAGTGGTCGCGGTAGAAAGTGCTTAAATCATTTGGAAACTCAATCAGTGCGGTTAAATGACCACAGTCATACAGCTGTTATGTGTACAGAAATGACAGACCCCATTTTCAAAAGCTCAGGTGAATATCTGTTTTCTGGGGACTATTTAGTTGTTGCTTTCCTTCTTCTTCTTCTTGCTTGCAACACCAGAGAAGACCCACTTGGGCACAAGCCATCTCATTTTTAGGTCCTTCACTTCTCCAGCCTATGTCAATATGCTTAGCTTAGCAGATTTGGTGACAGTGCATACAATTGAAATTCCTGAGTATCCTGCCACAATTGATAGTGATACTCCTCTATCATTTTATTTAACAAATTAACATATCAGATCATTTACATTTTAAGCAATGTTTATTTCTGCAGCTGATGCTTTACATGCTTTGCATGGTATTTTTAATGTTTCTGAAATCCCACTTATATCCTTTAGTTGCAATCCACTAAGTCAGGAGGACGAGGTTCATGCAACACGGAAAAGATGCCCAGAGCAAACTGCATTGGTAAAAAAACTGTAATTTATTTACACGACCTTATGAAATTGGGCTAAAAAGACACTAAAAATCCATGCAAAACATGGGTGGGAAGCCAAAAGAAGTTACCAACTTTATCATAGAAGTTTGGCGCAGTGGTTTTAATATCTATATGAGGTCCCAGAATTCAGCTGAACTGCAATAAGCCGAGAAAATGTTAGCTGCCTTTTTGGGCTTTTTAAAAATGAACCTTTGGACAGTGGTACAAGGTGGGCTGCAAAACACGTGCCAAACTTTATGTTAAAATATTTCAAAAACTGTAAAAATGAGAAAGTCACACATTTTAAGTAAAGAAGCAAAAAAAGAAAGTTTTTATTGTTAACATAATTAGTTTATATTCTATTATCGCATTGGAATCACATGAACTGATCACAATGGTGATTGAGAGTGGACAGATGTGGCAAGGAAGATCAAGATAGTGCAGCACTCTCAGGCACAATCTTGCCCCTCATGAGCTCACGGTCGGGGGGATTCAAGAATAGGCGGCCGGCAGTCTACAGATCTCTTTCGCAATCGAGGAACGTTTGCTTGGGCACATCTGAAATAAATAAAAACATTTTGTATTCAAAATTAGTATCTTATTAAGTTCCACTTGTAGAAGTTGGAAATGCTACTCTGATACATTGTGGGTGAATAATACATCGTATTTTTGTATCAAAACCTGACTAACACATGGAATCATATATGGTAAATACAGAAAATTGAGAAAATTAAAGCTATATTGTTTTAAGCATTATAGCAAATTCTGATACTGGAGATTATTGGGGCCAAGCAGACGATAGTTGGGGGGCTATGAATTATATCGCGGGACAAACCTTTTCTTTTTTCTTTGCAAAGTGTTGACGAACAGTTTTCTTCGTCTGCGGACAAGCGACAAACTATTTTATCCCAATTTTAACAATATGGGACACCAGCTAGAGGTGGAAACAAACTTTCTTCTTTTTTTTTTTTTCATGTGCGGAACAAACTTTTTTTTTCAGTGTCAAGTGGGAAACAAACTTTTTTTTCACCAAAAATCCTTAGCCCCCCCCCCCCCAAGATCATCTGATAAGCCTCTTGTGAGGTAATCGCAATGTTTCCTCAAAATATGGGTAATATAATGCCTGACTCTTATAAAAGAAACATTCTTTTCAGTCAATAATGATTAAAGAAGTGTTTGTTGTTATGTGCATTTTGATTTATCTTTTCCATTCATTTTTTCTTAGAGTTATCACCAAAAACAACGAATAGTGGCTTTACTTACCTTGGTACTTCTTCTCTGTCAAAAAAAAAGGAGTTGATGAAAATCATGGAATACGAATAATTGTTTGACAAATACAAATAATTGCTTATTTAAATTTAAGCTTGAAAGGCCTCAATTGTATAAAGATTACACACAAATCCAACAGAACACGTAAACTGATCTGAATATCAGAGTTTTGGAGTTTTAGGTCCGTACACTGTACTCATATAATTTTTCAGCTTTTTTTGGCAGGAATTACTTAAGATTGTTTCATTTTAAAAGATAAGGGGTGGGGGGTTCTAATTGAGAAAATAAGGTATTCATTACTTACTGCAATCCCTTAGGTTGAAGTCTTTGAAGTAATCATCTCCAATTGTTGCGCCAACAAATTCAATGCAACTGAATTTGTAGTGGTTGATCCTGAAAAAATTCTGAGTCTTCATTAGCTTGGTTCCGTATTCAATAGAACCTTCATGGACAAGTTTGCCATCTAAATATAGCTCAAATGTTGGGGGAGCTTTCATTTTAAATAAATAATTGATACCAATCATAACCCATGGTTTACCACTAGCAGCTTCCCGCTTAATTCGGTCCTCAAATTTAATTTTCATTCCAACCAACGGAATCCAGTTTGCGTCTGATTCACGTGCATCTTCCTCGCTTCCTGGTGCAGCTGTGTCTTCCTCGCTTCCTGGTGCAGCTGTGTCTTCCTCGCTTCCTGGTGCAGATGTGTCTTCCTCGCTTCCTGGTGCAGATGTGTCTTCCTCGCTTCCTGGTGCAGCTGTGTCTTCCTCGCTTCCTGGTGCAGCTGTGTCTTCCTCGCTTCCTGGTGCAGCTGTGTCTTCCTCGCTTCCTGGTGCAGATGTGTCTTCCTCGCTTCCTGGTGCAGCTGTGTCTTCCTCGCTTCCTGGTGCACCTGTGTCTTCCTCGCTTCCTGGTGCAGCTGTGTCTTCCTCGCTTCCTGGTGCAGCTGTGTCTTCCTCGCTTCCTGGTGCAGATGTGTCTTCCTCGCTTCCTGGTGCAGATGTGTCTTCCTCGCTTCCTGGTGCAGCTGTGTCTTCCTCGCTTCCTGGTGCAGCTGTGTCTTCCTCGCTTCCTGGTGCAGCTGTGTCTTCCTCGCTTCCTGGTGCAGATGTGTCTTCCTCGCTTCCTGGTGCAGATGTGTCTTCCTCGCTTCCTGGTGCAGATGTGTCTTCCTCGCTTCCTGGTGCAGCTGTGTCTTCCTCGCTTCCTGGTGCAGCTGTGTCTTCCTCGCTTCCTGGTGCACCTGTGTCTTCCTTGCTTCCTGGTGCAGCTGTGTCTTCCTCGCTTCCTGGTGCAGATGTGTCTTCCTCGCTTCCTGGTGCAGCTGTGTCTTCCTTGCTTCCTGGTGCAGCTGTGTCTTCCTCGCTTCCTGGTGCAGCTGTGTCTTCCTCGCTTCCTGGTGCAGCTGTGTCTTCCTCGCTTCCTGGTGCAGCTGTGTCTTCCTCGCTTCCTGGTGCAGATGTGTCTTCCTCGCTTCCTGGTGCAGCTGTGTCTTCCTCGCTTCCTGGTGCAGATGTGTCTTCCTCGCTTCCTGGTGCAGCTGTGTCTTCCTCGCTTCCTGGTGCAGATGTGTCTTCCTCGCTTCCTGGTGCAGCTGTGTCTTCCTCGCTTCCTGGTGCAGTTGCGTCTTCCTCGCTTCCTGGAATATCTACAACATGATATTGTGTTTTTTTGTAACCCATAGTGTCTAGTGTATTGCGAATCATAATGCTGCCGTTGGACAAGTATATCAGTCCTAACCCATGGTACGTCAAAAAGGTTGTATCATGTATGGGCTGTGTAAGGTAGACGAAGAATTTCAGACGTATAGAAGAAACTATAGATGCACCAGAAGGGTCACTGCCAACACGTATAGAAGAAAGTATAGATGGACCAGAAGGGTCACTGGTTGGCAGTGACACATAACCACCATTCAGATTGACTCCTTCCCTTCCAGCAGAGGTCGGGGCCTCAGCTCGCGAATAAGTGCAGTTAGAACAATATTCGCCTGGAGACTCGTTGTTCTTCATACTTTTCAGGGCACAGGTGTCCACAGCAGTCACATCACACTTCGCTCCATCTTGGGCTGCAAAAAGAGTAAGAAATCCTCTTTTTACCCTTATTTTTATGAGCCCCAAGAAAGACTCATAAGTTAAATATAAAGTACAGATGTAGGATGGAAAACCGCGTATAAAGCCAATGATTTAAGCCATGGGTTTTTTAAAAGGCTATTGTTTTCTGCATTTTTTTAGGCGGTTCATCTATCAATGCTCAGCTTGGCCAGTTCAGAAACTGAAGAAGTACCCATGCCAGTATGCCACCTGGTGATAAAAGTCTAACAAATGGCCAGGCAAAAGGAACTCTTCACTTTTTCAGAAAAGCCTTTATAGTAAATTTCACAGACTTGTTAACACCTAAGTGGCATGATCACCTGATTTTGGTGTACACTGAACTAATCTCAAAGGAAAATTTATTGGAACCTTTTTTAAAATCACATACAATCTAACATGGCCGGCTACTCTAACCCACTAAAGCCGGACTCCATGGGCCGATTTCACCAACATAGTTTTAACAGTTAGGCCTGGTATTAACTTCTTTAAACCTGGTGTAACTAAGTCCCTTTCACCAACTGAGTTTTAGTCGATAGACTTGTCAAGGTTCAGTAGTTGACAAATATTGTTAGACAACTTACAGATTAGTGATCTCAAACTGTTAAAGTGGTGTCCCTTTGGGGCTGACCATATAATACATGAGGGGGGGGGCTGGACTTATGATGAAAATAATTGGTTCAGCACATGACACTGGAAAATAAATTTGCTCAGCACATCCAAAGAAAAAAAAAAGTTTGTTTCCACCTAGGCACTCAGCACAGTCTTCATTGAATAAGTCAGACACACCTCCAAAGCTGGCCAATGAACAAGCCTACACACATGTAAATATATGCACATGATACACCTTGAATGTCATCTGAAATATGACAAAAAAGTTAATATATGAAGTTTGATGTTTGTGCGAGAGACTATGATAATTTGATACAGTCATGGGATAGCTTGTTGTGTTGTTTTGTTGCTTGATAGCAATGATAGAATGGTTAATAGGAAAGGGGGAGGTTTTGAACTCTTTTTTTTTGTCTCCGAGACTGGGTCAGTGGCGTCCCTATGGGGGGGGGGGCACGGGAGGGGCACATGCCCCCCCATATTGGATCTGTGCCCCCCAGGTGCCCCCCATATGAACTTTCCAACTCTGGCTAAAATATACAGTTAGTATAGTGGGTGCCCCCCCCCCAGAGAATCGCGTGCCCCCCAGGTGCCCCCCCTGCTTGAGACCCCCCAGTTACGCCACTGGACTGGGTAAGCAATTATCTATTTTAAAAATTTCCAAGACCCCCCCCCCTTTTCTGTGTAGCCATATCTTTGTCTTTGTTTGGGAAATTGAGACATGTAACAGCAGATCTGTTAGCACAATATGTGTAAGCTTTCACTTAACTGAAATTCCTTGATAACGCTCTGCTTGACTGATTGGCTTAGCCAGACCAGGTCTTAGCTCAGACCTGGCTCAACTCTTAATACCATGTTGGTGAAAACGGGCCCATGAGTCCCTCTACTAGTTTTGCCGATGACACAAAGTATCAGAGGGACTCCTGTAATTGTATCCCCCCTCTCCATCACTAGAATATGGACAGTAAGGCAGGACATCCATTTGATGTGCCTTGATAAAATCAAATTAAAATGTGATTGGCAGTGTTAAAATCAAGTTAAAATGTGATTGTTATGGTTACTGAAGCTAAGATTGTTTCATGATAAGAATCACAACACATTAAAGGGTCATTAAAGAGTCATTAAACAAGAAAATCTTTTTGAAAAAAAAGATATATGCTGGCTGTAGTGATTGCGATTTCAAAATTTACAATAGGAGTATGTTTTGCCAAAAGAATTTTAAAATATGGTATAAGAGAAACTACAGATGAACCCATGATATGGTATAAGAAGCTATAAAAGGAATTATCTATGATAGATCTATCTATCTATCTGTCTATCTCTCACCCTCTCTATCTCTTTATCCCAAGGGGGCATGCGATACTCCGGAGACACCAACTATACTTTTTCTATATCTCTCACTAACTAGGTCTGGAAAACACATGTATATATCATGGGTTCATCTATAAATCCTCTGATAGCTTCTTGTACCTGCTCTGCTGATCTACACTAACTTGTGTATTGTATTGACTGTTATTTTTATTCCTATGACAGTTTAGCTGGAGTTGGCAAGTTCATATGGGGGAGCATAGGTTCAATATGACTCACTATTAATTAGTAAGTCACTATATATATATATGACTGTCAATCCCTAACTGTTAATCAGGCATCCCTTAGGGGGAACGGGGGCACATTGGGACGCTTTTAACGTCTACTAATTTTGCTCAATGCTGAAAGCACTGAAGAACTCAGAAGTTTGCATGAATATCACCAATACCATTGAGCTTAAATGCAAGGCATAATAAACTAGACTTCACATACCCTTTTGCAGTCAGAGAGCAAAATGTGAGTCGAAAAAATGACTGTCCCAATCATTTTAACACTCCATGTGCAATAGATATCACATATAAGTAGTGCGTAAGACAATATACAGTGCATTAACACCTTGTAGTGCCAATAGTTCATAACTTTAAACAGTTTTAAACATTTAACATAAACTGTCCTGGGTGCGGACATCTATGTAAGTAACACACAAATTTGTTCACAGAGCATGGTAATCCACTCTACCTCTATTCACTGTGGCCTGAACACCTGTTGTGTGCTGTCCCAGGTCATTCAGTTGCCTTGGACACTTAAATTCTGCCATATTAAGTGCGTCCCAATGTGCCCCAAATTCACTGTCCCAATGAGCCCCGATATGACTTTTACACCAAAATGCTAATTTCTCGGGGCACATTGGGACATCAATTGAAAAATCATTTTAACACTCCATGTGCAATAGATATCACATATAAGTAGTGCGTAAGACAATATACAGTGCATTAACACCTTGTAGTGCCAATAGTTCATAACTTTAAACAGTTTTAAACATTTAACATAAAATGTCCTGGGTGCGGACATCTATGTAAGTAACACACAGTGCTTTGCGACAAATTTGTTCACAGAGCATGGTAATCCACTATACCTCTATTCACTGTGGCCTGAGTACCTGTTGTGTGCTGTCCCAGGTCATTCAGTTGCCTTGGACACTTAAATTCTGCCATATTAAGTGCGTCCCAATGTGCCCCGAATTCACTGTCCCAATGAGCCCCGATATGACTTTTACACCAAAATGCTAATTTCTCGGACACCAGTGAATGTGTTTATCACGATAGCAATTCATAACTGTTCGTTACGATATAGAACATTCACACAAGCACCGAGGAAGCTTCATTGTTCACGGTTTGTCCACAGAATGGTTCGAATTGAACCTGTCCATATTTACTTTTGTGGTAGGAAAACAAACTTTTGCTCGCCATACTTCTGCATGTGGCTGTAATTTGTCTATAAAACCATGGAAACATCAGGATGTGAAACTTCAAGATATGATGGCACTACCATATCATATACCTTGCCAGGGTCCAAGAAAACCCCACCGTCCCACAGTGCCCCGCGTCCCAATGTGCCCCCGTTCCCCCTACTTATTTTTCCTATTCAAAACATATTTAAGCCAGTAATGTAGGCCTATGTCACAAGACCAAGTTGAATGTTCATTTTGAAACTGTTTGGACTGCTGATCCGCAAAGTGCTAAAATGGAAGAAATGCCTACTTTTCTCACTGACACAGGTTTCTTCGGCCCATTTCTGTCATCAAGCGGGATAAAATAGCTGGCCAACTTTCCCTCGGAATTCCGACTTTACCCCATTTTATTGTAAGAACTTGGTAAATTCCATCCTTATAATTATCTGCAATATCTTATCATAATAATAGCCATAGCAGGAATCTCATCTCACTCATAAGGCTTTTTCCACTCAACCCACAAAACCTTCAATTACACTCCTAAGCCTGTCATTTAATCTGAAGTTCCCGATAGGACAACTTTCACCTATCAACATTCATTATTTCCATAGTAACACAAATTTATATTGAGCATTTGGCAAAAAAAACACGTTTTTTCACATAAATATATCCCACCTGTGTATTTATCTGCCACAACAAGGGCTGTAATGCATTTAATATTAAAGGCCATTGAATTCCGCATCTTTTGATATGCAGACTGACATTCTATGGCCAATATAACTACCCAGGTACCACATATTCCTATTGGCAGTAAACTGGCAAGAATCTCGAACTCAGCAACTTTTTGAAAAGCGACATCCCCAATCGGGTGAACAGCTAGTATGTATGTATAGCTGTTAATGCTTTGAATATTTTACCACTGAAGAAGAAAACCAGCTCCACCATGAAAACAAACCATCTGAAGTTCGTAGACGTCATCTTGAGACTATCAGTTACACTGCAAAAGAATAACAATATTGTTTAAAATATTCATATTAGAAAAAATTGTCTAGTTGGAATCGTAACTGAACTTTACTTACTACTTGTATTGTACCCATCTGCTTCAGAAAAGAATCATAATTTCTTGCTAAAACTGTAAAACTGATCAAAATAATAAACCCCTCAAATTTTCTCCTAAAATATCAGAAAATCGGAATTCAAATGCATCAAGAAATATCTATTTAGGGAAAATTGATTAGTAAATGGAGATGATTTTGCTACCTGCACGTCAACATTCACTGCAATTTCTGTCCGACCAAATGTGAATAACTTTTCACTTTTGTCTCTCATGCCCCTCATCCCAGTTAAGCTAATTTAAAAAAGAGAAACAAAAAAGTGTAAATGGGATGAGGGACAGGAAAGTTATGAAACCGACATTTGGTTTTTTTTTTTTTTTTGTGTTTTACGGCTCAGCAGCACCTTAGTGTCGCCGTATGATAATGAGATGAGAAGACTTTGAGTCTGGTACATACCCTATTAATTCAGGGAAGCCCAGGGTCTTTCAGTTGCCCCAGCATAGAACACTGGATACAACCCGCCTCCATTTAATGTCCCATGGGCTCAGACTAATTGAGTTCCGGGGTGGGATTGGAACCCACGCCCTCAGAGCCAGTGGTTGTGCAAACAAGCACTCTTAACCATTAGGCCACGAAGGAACTATTACCGACATTTGGTTAAATTTCCTTAGTGATAAGTGTGGATTTAAAGGAATTATTAATTACTAGCAGTTACCCGTGATATAAATAGTTTTTAAAAAGTGCATGAATAAGAGGGACAGAGCATTATTTGAAGGATTTTTGACTGGGACAGCAAAAGAATTCTGAAGCATTTATTCATTACGGCGTAATGTACGGCATCTATAGATCAGCTGAAGATCAAGAAGAAATTTATGAGTATAGGTCGTGATAACCGTGCAAAATGGAGGTTTTATAGTTGAGGTGATTGGTAATTGAGGAAGTGGATGATTTGCAGCTGATGGAGTTGCAAAACTATTTTGTGAAAATGACACAGGCATGAAGAAATTGTAAAGAGCATGAACATGTGTTATATAGAAAAATGCTACAAAGAACATTATTAGGACGTGCAAGTATACAATTAGGGGATGTGGAAAAAGTAGGTTTTTGCAGTGGCCCCATTTAGTAATAACTTTTAGTGGAAGGGAGTTGTTGAAGTGAAAGGCACCTGTTGAGAAAATGACAATTGTTGAAGTGAGAGCCATCTGGTGGAAAATGAGAAATGTTGAAGTGAGAGCCACCAAAGGGATGAGAGGGTGATTTAGACTGATTGTAATTAGTGCAACTAATGAGAATTGAGTTTGGGAGATGATGAACACTCAAATGGGAGGTAAAATTGGGTGTTTTAGGGTTACTTTTAATAGTGTAGGTGTAAAAATGACAAAGCCTTATGGGTGAGTGTAAAATGAGCACTACAAAATGGCCACCGAGAATACCATTATAGGATACCACTAACTAGCTGAATGTTCGTCTGCTTACGTGCTTGAGCTGTCATGCCTTGTTATAGATATAATGAGAGAGTGCAGGGGTACCAGAAGAAAACGCGGGTGGCAGGGGTGGTCAGACAAAAAAGGGCATATCATGTTGACGCCAATTTTGCATGACAAAATTTAAATAGAATGCCAATAATAATTTTGAAGATATAATTACCAATTTGTGCCTAAAATTACTAAAGTAAGGCAGAATAAAGTTTTTTATTAAAATAAAAAGGGCTAAAAATAATCTACCACATATATTATGTGTCACAATTTTTTGTTATACCCTAGTCCATAATGAAAAATGACAACAAATTGTCCTGCATGTAATATATGACAAGGTTCAAGCCCTAGTCAGAAATTTCTGACTTTGATTGAAAAAAGTCCTGAAGGCTCATTTTCTATTCTTTGAACAAGGTTTGAAAATTATCTTCTAGCAAAAATTGTCTACTTTCCAATAAAGGCATCAGAACTGATGAGATCTCATCCCTTTGTCATGTTTTTGGGGTAAATATGTCCGAAAACAGGCAAAAATGCACATTTTAGGATGACAAAAACTTTCACAGTGTCGCATGTAAGGGGCTATAACTCGGAGAGTAACACTTTTATCTAATTTATTTCACTTTGACATAATTCCCTATATTGTTGTCTTCTAATTACATGTAAATTTGAGTTATTTCAGCTAAAAATATACTCACAATAACAGGATATATTACTAAACGACAGTTTTTTGGAGAATTTTGCTGATTGAGGTAAAGCTGCTGAGTGCTGACTTTGATAGCACACTGTGTTGTCAGCTTTTGCAATAAATTTGTATGATACATCAATATCTTCAAAATTTGATATAGAACACAATAGTATGAAGAATTGGGTGCCTGATAATATTTATTGAGTCTCAATAATGCATTTTCTAACTTATGTCTGCTAAATTTTGAAAAGCTGAAAAAAGTACATGGCGTCGCAAAAAAACTCAGTCTCTTGTAATTTTTGTTGGAAAGTCACCAAAATGGAACTTGATTTGCCCAGATATATTGGTTACAACAAGTTTCAGTTTAGAAAGTTTGATATCAGGCCAGAGGATAGCTTGAGTTTTTTTGCGACCAAATTTTAATGCAAGGACAATATAACATGTGCATGATTGACCTAAAATATGTTTGTAAGTCATCACAATTACTTTTGACAGTGACTGGTCATTATTGCAGACTGCTCTTACCTCCATTCTATATTTCAGATTTGTTGTTTTGCACAGCCATGCCAAAAATCACTTAGAACTTTAAAGCGAAATGTATAAAGGTGGAGGGCGCCCATCTGAGGCATGTGCCTAGTTGTTACAGGATAAAAATAAGGAGTTGTTAAGTGCTTTGAGGAGTATATAATTTCTTCCTGCAGTTCTGCAGAAAGCTGCAGAATTCTGCAAAAAACTGCAGAATTCTGCAGGAAACTGCAGAATTCTGCAGGAAACTGCAGAATTCTGCAGTTCTACAAAAAAACTGCAGAATTCTGCAGTTTCAAAAAAAACTCTGCAGGAAGCTGCAGAATTCTGCAGTTCTGCAGCTCACTGCATGATTTCTGAACCTCTGTTACTTCCTGCAGTTTATTGCAATGCATCTTCAAAGTTCAGACCTCTCTGACATGGGGCTTGCCGCTACCAAGGAAACGTGGTTTGGGGGATTGTTTCTGAAAAGTTTCTGCAGCAAAATCTGTAATTCTGTAGGAGATATGCAGCCTGGGAGGTTCTATGCAGCTCTGCAAAAAACTGCAGAATTCTGCAGAAAACTGCAGAATTCTGCAAAAAACTGCAGAATTCTGCAAAAAACTGCAGAATTCTGCAGAAAACTGCAGAATTCTGTAGGAAACTGCAGAATTCTGCAGTTCTTCCAAAAAACTGCAGAATTCTGCAGTTCCAAAAAAATCTGCAGAATTCTGCAGTTTCAAAAAAAAACTCTGCAGGAAGCTGCAGAATTCTGCAGTTCTGAAGCTAACTGCATGATTTCTGAACCTCTGTTACTTCCTCCAGTGTATTGCATGTGTACAGTTCAGACTTCTTTGACATTGGGCTTGCCACTACCAAGGAAACATTGATTTGGGGGGTTGGTTTGGGGGGCTGTGGTTTGGGGGGCTGTGGTTTGGGGGGTCGGGGTCTTGGTAGTCCTCTGTCATTGCAGCGTTTCTGAAAAGTTTCTGCAGCAAAATCTGTAATCCTGTAGGAGATATGCAGCCTGGGAGGTTTTATGCAGTTCTGCAAAAAACTGCAGAATTCTGCAGAAAACTGCAGAATTCTGTAGGAAACTGCAGAATTCTGCAGGAAGCTGCAGAATTCTGCAGTTCTTCTAAAAAACTGCAGAATTCTGCAGTTCTTCAAAAAAACTGCAGAATTCTGCAGTTCCAAAAAAATCTGCAGAATTCTGCAGTTTCAAAAAAAAACTCTGCAGGAAGCTGCAGAATTCTGCAGTTCTGCAGCTAACTGCATGATTTCTGAACCTCTGTTACTTCCTCCAGTGTATTGCATCTGTACAGTTCAGACCTCTTTGACATTGGGCTTGCCGCTACCAAAGAAACATTGATTTGGGGGGTTGGTTTGGGGGTTGTGGTTTGGGGGGTCGGGGTTTTGGTAGTCCTCTGTCATTGCAGCGTTTCTGAAAAGTTTCTGCAGCAAAATCTGTAATCCTGTAGGAGATATGCAGCCTGGGAGGTTTTATGCAGTTCTGCAAAAAACTGCAGAATTCTGCAGAAAACTGCAGAATTCTGTAGGAAACTGCAGAATTCTGCAGGAAGCTGCAGAATTCTGCAGTTCTACTAAAAAACTGCAGAATTCTGCAGTTCCAAAAAAATCTGCAGAATTCTGCAGTTTCAAAAAAAAACTCTGCAGGAAGCTGCAGAATTCTGCAGTTCTGCAGCTAACTGCATGATTTCTGAACCTCTGTTACTTCCTCCAGTGTATTGCATCTGTACAGTTCAGACCTCTTTGACATTGGGCTTGCCGCTACCAAAGAAACATTGATTTGGGGGTTGGTTTGGGGTTGTGGTTTGGGGGGTCGGGGTTTTGGTAGTCCTCTGTCATTGCAGCGTTTCTGAAAAGTTTCTGCAGCAAAATCTGTAATCCTGTAGGAGATATGCAGCCTGGGAGGTTTTATGCAGTTCTGCAAAAAACTGCAGAATTCTGCAGTTCTACAAAAACTGCAGAATTCTGCAAAAAACTGCAGAATTCTGCAAAAAACTGCAGAATTCTGCAGTTTCAAAAAAATCTGCAGGAAGATGCAGAATTCTGCAGTTCTGTAGCAAATTCTGCAGTTCTACCAGGTAGCAGTTTGTGGAATGACATTTTTGCGAGCACACAGATCGCCGAAAAAAGTGCCGTACGGCAAAATGAAACAACGACGGACAAAGACTGTATTAAATAGACCTGGTTGCAGAGTACCTGGAACTTTTTTCGGAATGAAATTTGGTTGAGAATTGACCGAGCAGAGAGGAAAAATGTCCATGGAAGTTAATTTTGATAGAGCACTGTCAGCAGTTCATGAAATGACATTTTTGGCGAGCTGACCGATCGCCGAAAAACGGGTCGTACGGCAAAAAGAAACAAGGACGGACAAAGACTGACTATTGTATTAAATAAACCTGGTTGCAGAGTATCTGAAACTTTTTTCGGAATGAAATTTGGTTGAGAATTGACCGAGCAGAGAGGCAAAATGTCCATGGAAGTTAATTTTGATAGAGCACTGTCAGCAGTTCATGAAATGACATTTTTGGCGAGCTGACCGATCGCCGAAAAACGGGTCGTACGGCAAAAAGAAACAAGGACGGACAAAGACTGACTATTGGATTAAATAAACCTGGTTGCAGAGTATCTGAAACTTTTTTCGGAATGAAATTTGGTTGAGAATTGACCGAGCAGAGAGGCAAAACGTCCATGGAAGTTTATTTTGATAGAGCACTGTCAGCAGTTTGTGGATTGACATTTTTGCGAGCACACCTATCGCCGAAAAAAGTGCCGTATGGCAAAAAGAAACAACGATGGACAAAGACTGACTACTGTAGTCAATAGACCTGGTTGTAGGGTACCTGAATCTTTTTTCTGAATGAATTTTGGTTGAGAATTGGCCGAGCAGAGAGGCAAAACGTCCATGGAATTTCATTTTGATACAGCAGTTTGTAAAATGACATTTTAGCGATCCCACTTGTTTCCTCACAGTCCTCATTCTTGTATAGGTATTCATGGAGCTGCAGAACAGCAGAATTCTGCAGTTTCCTACTGAACTGCAGAATTTATTGCAGAACTGCAGAATTCTGCAGCTTCCTGCAGAATTCTGCAGTTTCCTGCAGAATTCTGCAGTTTCCTGCAGAACTGCAGATTTTTTTTTCAGAACTGCAGAATTCTGCAGTTTCCTGCAGAACTGCAGAATTTTCTGCAGAATTGCAGAATTCTGCAGGAAACTGCAGAATTCTGCAGTTTTATGCAGGTGCAGGAAGAAATTTAAGTGTACTGAGTGCTTTGGTACTGTGTTAGGCTTATTTGTTGACACAAATTGAGTACTATTGAGATATACTATGTATGCACTGAAAGTAAGAGATATTCTAAAAAATGCTATAGGTTCCAATTGTAAAGTTACAGAAACATTTGTAAAATGAAAATGATGAGATATTTTTGTATTTCCGACTTCAAATTCAGATGCCTGGGGAAATTTTACACAGACCGAAATTCAATAATAAAATCTGACTCAAATCTTGAACCTTGTCATATCGCAGTGCCATTGTGGTCTAATGGAAAGAGTGCGCATGCTTGAATCCAGTTAGACTCTCATGCAGGGACCAGGTTCGACTCCCGCTCTAGCACTACACGACAGGTTGACGAATGTGCCCCAAAATGGCTGCAAATTGTTTGTGTCACTCGCCTCATTATCAAACTCATGTCGTCAGAGTTCGGTTTTAAAAGTCTGAATTGAAGACGCAAAACCCCACAATCATTCAGTCACCCTATCAACATCAATTATTGTTAAACACCATAACATAAAAAAATTATATTTTCAACACAACAACCATGCAACAAAATCGCTCATGGTTATGGAGAATTATATAAGAAGCATTTAAGCAAGAACTTACCTGAATTGGATGAGCAAACCAAACAGAGCTAAATACCTGGTGGCGAACAAGGCTTCTTGGCTGGTGGATATGTTCCAAATATATATGGAGCATTTCTTGCAGAATAATAAAGGCAGCTGTTTTTGTGATGCATAACAGAATACTTTATGCTGTTTCTGGTACTTTGCATTGTTTTCCTAACATATTCATAAAGAAATTAAAACTATATTTTCATCTAGTTAAAATGATTTCAAAGAGCTTTATTGGCTTTTTAGCTGTTGTTAGATAATGAATAATTTTAATATTGTACCAAATGGTGATGCAGTGTACAGAATTTAAATTGATTGTCTGATGTAATGCTGTGGTACGTGTCAACATGTAGTAGTGTGTTTTCTCTAAAGATAAACTGAACCAAATTAAAAATGCAAAACTATTCCCAGGGTTGTATTTTTTTGCAAAAGCTTTAGATGGGCTGTTGAATGTATGCATATTATGTGTTATCATGCGTCAAAGGACATAGTTCAATAAAATCACACAAGTTTGACAATTTTTTGTTTGTCGGTCACCGAGTTTATCACATCAGTGCATGGCCAGTGGACCAGAGCATCAGCCACCCCATAGAGCAAATCTATTGATTTCATGTTAAAGATTGAAGAAAATGATACAAAGAGCTACAAAATTCATTGCACTTGTTAAAAATTCAGTTTTTTTGAAAGTCACCTGACAGAGTTTGTCACACAAAATGATATTCCAATGCAAAAATGCATCTATTGAAACAAGTCCTCAAACAGCCTGAACAATAGCTGCGTACCGAAAAAGGCTCAGGATCTGTCAGAAAGACATTACACAACCTGTTTAAAAGCTACAGAGGTAAAAATCAGTATTTTTTAGCCATCCTTGTGCAATTGTCCCAACCACACATCTGTCCGCATAAGAAAAGAATGAGGAGGGCACAAGTGGTACTGCTGTTGTCCTGTGTCTGCTATAGTGGTTGTGTAAAGTTTTTTGATAGACCCTAAGCCATTTTCACTCTTTTACATTTGGACAGGCCACATGAGGACCTGTGTCCATGATATAATGTTCAGGCGCATATGTGTGGGTCTGAAGACTAAATGTGAGAAGTAGCCTAAATGCCGTACGAATTACTTTTCAAACTCTTTAACAAAATTAATAAACCCTAACAGCAGTACTTAAAGATTATTGGAAGACTTTTTTATTAACACCTCGTTCATGGTTCTCCTGATCATTAATTTGAGGGACAACACTTTTATGACGAGTGGCGATGGTGGGTTGGGTATAAGTAAAATTGCCATTTTATCCAAAGACTTTTTTTAACGTGGGAAAATATTTAAAATGACTTTTTAGACAATGTACAGACATCTTCATGTCAGAAGAAAGGTTGTAAAGTAAAATTAGAATATTTATTAACCATATTTACTTATATGTACAGTGCTATACATATATGTACATTTTCCATCACCAAAATACAAAAAATATGGCAGGCTGATGCCAATTCAGACATATTTGCCTTTATCAGTAAATATATATGGGTGAATATCATATCAATCAAACACAAAATTTAGCCAGTGAAGCATTATCCAAGTTTTTTTATCACAATACAGAATAGATCAATTTATACAGTAACTAGAAATACATATAATTAACATTACCTATATCAGGTGTCAGTTTTGGAGAGTATGTGGGCCACAAAGAGAAGATACAGTTCGAGTTTCATGCCTGAGTTTCATTTGCTAGGCCACTGCAACATAACCCTCACACTTAAGGTTGGGCAGTGTCAGTATTTGGATGCAGCGCACATCAGTTCGGTCCCTCAGTCATCAACATGGTCAAGTATTGCCATGCAGTGGAATCAAACGCTCGACTTCAAAATTAAAATGAATATAATACGCTCATCACTCCGCCATCGAGATACATGACATTGCAGAGGGTGAAAACAAATCTTTACACCGACGGGGATCATAACCCTTCGGAATCTTCAATCTAGATTTAGGAGGAAGACAGGATTAGGGGGCATAATTATGGGGTAACTTGATTCTATATATATCTGAGAGAAGTGGAAGAAGGTCAAATTTTCTCAAAAGGCCCCCATTTCCTGTCTTGGCAGATATCAGCCTATCAATAAAGTGGCCAATCAGAGACTTGCATCGAGTAAAACGTCTGATTTTGCCGTCCGATCACACCGCACTGCATTTCCAAGTTGATAGAGTCCACTCACTTCCATCACGCACACTAAGACAACATGTGGGCAAGTACACTAAAGAAGAAGAAGAAGAACCGCAACTTAGCTGAGGTCAGCGTGGATGACCTCAAAGTACTTCTAGGTTCATCGTTCCAACAGCCTGATGCAACCAAGAATGTTGATTCTCTAGTTCAGCATTACAACATTACGGTGAAGACATCCCTTGACCAGCTGGCTCCACTACAGAACAAGACGATGCTGAACAAACCACAGCCCAAATGGTTTTCAACCTAGTCACTTCTCAAAAGGAAGCAGTTGAGATCGCTTGAACGAAATTGGCTCAAGACCCAGCTTGAGATCGACCGACAAACATTTGTGTCTGCTCCTGCTGCCTACAAGTTTCTGCATGTGCAAGAGCAAATTGAGCATCAAAATCACATTGTCATGTACATTGGCACCTGTTCAGTGATGGAACCAGACAGGGTAGTCAAGGAGGGGCAGCCGAGAGTCATTTTCCGCCTTCGCGTGCCGACGTGTACGTCGTTTCGGAATTTGCAGGCCCACGTTGCTCCATGTTTTTTTTTTCAAAATGTTATTTCCATTTCATGGGTCTAGAAGGGCCCAGGCCACCTAGGCTCCCCTGGATCTGCTACTGCCAGTTCATATACGTCGTACTGAGTCTCTGATTTAAGATAATTTATGTAAAAACACTAATTCGGGGCTAATCTCCATTATGGGTCTTCATGTGTTTAGACCAGGACCCTTTTTTTGTAAATCTTCGATGGCATATTTTGCAAAGATATGGTTTAAGTCCAGTGTGAATTATTTCATGACGGTCACGGACGTCTTTACGAGTGAAGCTTTTCTCACAGTGCGAACATTTGTGTGGCTTTACATTACAACAACATGTGTTAGTGCATGAGTGCGGAGTTTGCCATTGCTTTTGAATCTTCGTTTACATACCTTACAAACATAAGGCCTTAAACCCGTATGAATCCTTTCGTGATCATCACGAGCCCTTTTGTGAGCAAAATTTTTCTCACAGTGCGAACATTTGTGCGGCATATCTCCAGTATGTGTCCGCTTGTGATAGCAAAGGCCTTTGTTAGAGGAGAACCGCCTGTTACATATCTCACAAACGTATGGTTTTTTTCCAGTGTGAGTTCTTTCATGACGGTCACGGACACCTGACTGAGCGAAGCTTTTCTCGCAGAGTGAACATTTGTGCGGCTTCTCTCCACTATGTGTCAGCATGTGTTGGTAATGGGTGCTGTTATTGGTGAATCTTTTACCACATACCTTACAAACATAAGGCTTCAGTCCAGTGTGCAGTCTCTCGTGGCTGTCACGAACATGCTTGCGAGCAAAGGCTTTTTCACAGTGTGAACATTTGTACGGACGATCACCCGAATGAGTACGTAAATGTTTTACCAAATTTGCCTTCTGACTGAAATGTTTGCTGCAAACAGGGCAACCATGAGACTTCATTCCAGCATGACTGAGCATGTGCAGAGTTCTGTGAAAAATGAGTTGCAGATTGTGCACCCGTATGGTTTAGCTCCTTCGTGGACAAGCAAATGCCTAACCAACACTCCTTTTGTGTGAAACGTTTACTGCAAACAGAACACTTATAGGGTTTAACTCCACTATGAATTCTCATATGAACACTGAGGTCTCCTTTGTCATAAAAGGACATTCCACATCCTTCTGCTTGGCATTTAAATGGTCGTATGCCATTATGTCTGTTCATGTGACTTACCAGGCCATATTTGGTGGACAATCTCTTTTCACAAATCGTGCACTGCCACAGTTTCTCACCGCTGTGAGTGCGAAGGTGCTTCTTCAAAGCTGAGAGCTGAGCAAACCCTCTACCGCATATTGAGCATGCGTGTGGCTTCTCTCCACTGTAAGTTCTCATGTGTCTGATGTTCCTGTGTTTGGTGAGAAATTTCTTGCCACAGACCGAACAGCCGTATGGTGTCTCTCCTCTGTGTTTCTGCATGTGCAGATTAAGACTACCTGCCTGGGTAAAAGACTTATTACATAGATCACAACAAAATTCTTTCAAACCCAAGTGCACTGCTTTCATGTGTTTTTTTCGATTCCAATCTGTCTTAAAAAATGAAGAGCAAACTGAACATCTGTATGATGTTTTAGAAATCAAGTGGTTCTGTAGATTTCGGTTGGATGAAAAACATTTGTTGCATTGTGAACATTCATATTGTTCAATGGTTGATCCGTCATCATCATCATCATCACCATCATCATCATTTAATCCCTGTCTTTCCTCCTCATTTTCTTCTTCACAGTCACTGACATCTTCTCTCTCTTCATCTTCACCAAAGTGTGTATTCCTGTGTTTTTGTATTTCTCCTTCATCTTCAAATCTTCTGCCACAAATGTGACATTTGTGTGGTTTACTGCCACTATTGTCAGAAATAAGATTTTTCCCAAGTCTTATGCCATTTACATCCATGTTCACAAATGATCCCTTGGGGTATTCACACTGTTATTTGAAAAAGCTTAAGATCACATTTCCACACAACTAACACAAATATATGAATATAATCCAGAAATTCAGCAAAAATCCGAAAATAATAAAAATCAGGAATTTTTAATTAAATCCAAAAGCCATTGGTACACAGGTGAAATCTAAAATGACAGGTCAATAAGAAACAATGACCTTATTCTGTTTATGTAATAAATGCAATAATATTCTCAATATAACATAATCCATTTCAAATGTCTCAGTACCATAAACTGTAATCATATTTCTTTCCTCACTGAGGTTTGCATTTGCATCACTTCAACGATTTACTGTGAAACACAGAGTCCACAGAAATGTCATCCTCCAAAGCTTCCACACTGTCAGAGCTCTTATGTTTTACCTACAAAGAAAGGAAAATGATGTTATTTGCATGAAGTGGGAGCCTCTACCATGTTGGACCTGTATCCTGCCCTCCCCTCCCCCCCCCGGGTTCTATCTCATTTGAAAATAGTGAACGAGGTAAAACAATGAATACAATAGGTGTCCGCTCCGAAAAGATGTGTGTCCACCAGGCCCCTCCCCCTTATATTATTACAGGGTATTAAATAAGCGTGCAACGATCCCAAAATGTGCAATGATCAATCTGAATTTGTGCAGTGATCAAATTCACCCTTTTTTGCTAAATATGGTGAACTGCATAATCCCCACAATATACAATGTATGTTCAACAAATGTAATACTTTTAATTTGCTTGCCGGATAATAGTCATCATTTGGCACTCTGTACTGCTTGACTTCCCAAAGACAGTCTTGAGTCACTGGTTTGTTGTTCTTTAGATTTTCCAGACGAAGAATATATTCTTGTTCATGGGTAGCATAATATATAAATCTCTAAGTACCGCCTCAGAGCACAGGCATTACAATTATTCACAACACTTCGGCATTGTACCACCGCCACTGGTGCTCATCACCATAATAGACACATCAAGGTTTGTTGATTCAAGAGAATTGCTCATTTCTCAATAATTACAGTTCAATCAAGACTTAACATAAGAAGCTGTATCAATACTTCAGTATTCTTATGTAATCAGTACTTAGTAATGTGGGTCAACTTTTCAGTGGACCTTCAGGAGAAGTTGGATGTAATTATATTTATATGAGCCATTATATAATATCAGTGTCTGTGCTGGACAAGTAAAAGATCCCTATTGATGTGTAATGAACCCCTGTGAGAGGCTTAGAGGGATGCACTTACCATACCTATAGATCTACCTATCATCAAATAATAGAGATACATTTCAAAATATCATATCATGAAATACTTACACCAAAAGAGCCTCTAACAACCAGTCTTGCCTGCTCCTGCCTCAGATGTTCAGCCAGCATGTCAACTGGGTCAGACCTTTGACTTTGGTTTTCCTGCCTTTTCACTTCTTTTGCAAACTTGGGTTCAGTGTTTTCTCTGAATTAAAAATAGCATGCAATGCATGCATCGGGTCCTTGGTCTATTGCAACAAGTTGGGCTCTTCAATATTCTACCAACAATCTATCAAGTTAGGTATAAGAAAGCAGTATATTGTGACCATGCTCAAGAGGGCAGCACAGTCCAACTTTTGGTGTGTATACAGAAACCAGTTTTTGTGTGAAGTGCTGACAGCTCAGAAGAAATATGTTCAATAGAAGAAAATTTGAGCACTGATAAGCACAATATTGTAGCCAGGGGTACATAAGCACCATCTTGATCACAAGGGCACATCTGTTGGGGTTGTCATTTTGTCTGTGAAATGTTTTAGTGAGTACACCAACTTTGCCTGTTCACAGGAAATGAAGCTGACGACAATGGTCTTGGAATGAATTCCAAGGACCCAAAAAAGGAGGTTGCTCACGTGCTGCCTAAAAGAGGTAACTGCATGATAGGTTTTTTAAACAAAATTTCATTGTTCTTTAAGGTTCTTAGAAAAGTGAGGCTCTGGACGGGGGTTACAAGGAATTTAGAAGCAAAACGGTAAAGGGACAAACAGACACAAAACCCCCGTCAATAGTTGGAAATAAACATTAATTAATTAAGAGTTGCTTCTTCTACAATATTTTACAGGTCTTCATCCAAGAAGTAGGTGCATAAGGGACCGTTCAGAATTTATGACTGGGGGGGTGGGAGTTTTGCTGGAACATCCCGTCAAAAATTGATACCCCCCCCCCTTGAGTTTCATGCGGATTTTTAGTACCCCACCCCTAGGGTTCATGCATATTTTTAGTACCCCCCCCCCCCTCGACATACAAAGCAATACACACATACATGTATATACTGTTACAGAAGGTCACGCGTATACTGATTTGCGTCATTTTGCGTACTTTCGCGCGTAAAAAAGTCAAAATAAAATAAATTTAAGCATGTTTTTTAACATTTCTTCTTTGTTAAAATTTCTTACCCCCCCCTTGGAAGTGTTGTCAAAAAGTAATCCCCCCCCCTTGAAACACGTGTGAAAAGTTAGTACCCCCTCGGCCAAAACTCCCATCCCCCCAGTCATAAATTCTGAACGGTCCCTAATACACATAAATAAATTTTTTTAATCTTTTTTTGTAAAGCAGCACCACTGACAAAGATGAGGAGACGAAGCCAAAACTTCTGTCTGGAAAATATTACATCTTGAAAGTACATTTTTAAAAAGTTTGTTGAAAGAGACAAATCAAACATTAGCTGGTGTATGTCCAAAATATTTGTCAATAATAATTAGACAAAAGCTATGTTATTCTAAACATTTATTTTATCAAATTACACATGAAATTGATCAGGATTGGCAACTTCCTACTGTTTCACACAGTTTTGCCTGCTTTACATACATATTTTGGACGACCACCATGCAGTTGATACTTCCTTTGTCAGTTTTAAACGAACCTGTTACAGACAGTAAAATTCATCTCATCTCAGCACTTATTTTTTCTCTCCTAAGCTGTTTTACTGCATAAAAAATAATACGTCAAGACAATTTACTGAACAAATATAATTTATTAAAACAGTTAAACGTTTTCTTTAATAAGATACGCAAGGCAATTAAATGTGAATGAAATACAATAGAAGCAAATACATATTATATATTAATATACCGGTGTCTTTAACAAATCAAATCCAAAAATGACATCACAACTTCTTTGTCCTGGATATCATCATAATTATATAATTATATATGAGGTAAATCTTACACTGGTGCACAAGTTAGTAACAATTATCTACAATATGCAATGCCCATACCCGTAACCCTTTTTAAATCTTTAAAAATCAGTGGCAGATCCAGACAAGGTAGTCTATAGGGGGGCCGAGTGTCGTTTCAGCATTCGCGGATCCATGCTGTTCCATATTTTCTTCAAAATGTTATTTCCATCTCAGTGGTCTAGGGGGGCCCAGCACCCCTAGACCCCCTCCCCCGGATCCACCACTGAAACTTAGTCTCTTTTTTAGAGATTTGTTAAAAATTCACAACTACACTTCGCTTGAATGTCAAGCAATTGGGAGGAGACGGCAATTAACTATTCAGTGAGAGGGGCTTGGAGTTTCCCAATAACAATTTATTCATTTCATGGAAAATCCAGACATAATCATTTATTTTGTTCCAGTGGCGTCCCTATGGGGGGCACGGGGGGCACGTGCCCCCATATTGGACCTGTGTCCCCCAGGTGCCCCCCCCCATATTAAATTTTCAACCTTGGCTAAAATATACAATTTGTATTATGGGTGCCCCCAGGTCCCCCCTGCTTGAGACCCCCTAGTTACGCCACTGTTTTGTTCATGTGACAAAAAAATCATTTCGGTAGATCAAGCATTGAGAAAATAATTATTCCATCAAGTAATTGTCGATTTCCAAACTTCCATAAAAAGATTTTCACTAAAACTGAGGCATAAATTATTCATTAAAAGAGATCCAAGCCCCCCACCAGGATAACTGATGGTTGTCTCCTCATATACATATCAATACATATCAATACATATCAGTACATATCAATACATATCAGTACATAATCAATACATATCAGTATATATCAACACATATTAATATATATCTGTACATATCAATACATAACAATACATATCAGTACATAAGCAATACATATCAGTACATAATGGACATATATCTGTACATATCAATACATAACAATACATATCAGTACATATCAATACATAATCAATGCATATCAATACATATCAGTACATTTCACAAGAATATTTCACAGAAATATAATGGTAAGAAATCTTCTTTCAACAGCATTCAAAAATGCATTGGCTAAATGCTTACTGCAAGGAATAAATCCTGAAAAACTCTCTTGAATATGATACAAATTCATTGATTATCACAGATATTTCTTTATCCCTGAATAGCTCTGAATATGGAGAGTTGCAACTTAACCAGTTTTGGACACCTGGACTAAGGACCTTCCTTGTGCCACACAAAAAGATTGGCTTCAAACAGAGAAAGCAAACTACAGTTGGTGTCCGTCTTAATGCTTTGTAAATGTAAAATCTGACAAAAGCTGTACTAATTTTCGACATTTCTTTGATCAAATTACAATAGAAACTGATCATAAATTGAGAATTTCCTTGCAGTTTCACATCCTGTTTGTCTTTAATATTTACAAAATGTCTCCCCTCATACAAAATAAAAGTTTAATGTTTGCTAAATATAACCAATGCAAATAAACTTTATTTTAAAATGCATTGACAGTTTTAGAAGTCTAAATCATTTAAAATAATATTATTCTAACGTCTGCTAATGTATATAGAATTACAGATAGAGGCACAAAATGGTAATATTCAGTGGTCGAAATAGTGTGTTATTTGAGGGGGTCTCTCTGTTGCAAGGCCCAAAGGGTTACAGTGCCATAGGTGTACGACGCGCGCAGTTTTTGGGGGGACCATCGACATTTGCCCAAATTTCCAGATCTAGATTTAATACCATTTCAAATGAAATTTCTTGGAATTCATTAATTTTCAATAGTGATTATTTAATCATCTGCCCAAATTTTTTAGCCTTTTTGCCCGAATCTTACTGTATCCCAAACTTTTGGGGGGGCGATCGAACACTGGTAATATTTGCAAAAATAGAAATATCCTCCACCCCACAGTAATATACATTTGGCATATTGTCAACATAACTGATAGCTTCCTATATATCTATATACATGGTATGTTACTCATCAAAAACATGTCAGTCATTATATGTATATGTAAATATGGCACAGAATTTCATAGCAATTCAAATATATCCAGTAATATTGGGATTTACATGTAAATATCATATGTCTAGCGGAAATACTCGCTGCTCATTGGCTGACAGCCGTGCAATATTCTACGATATTGCACGCTGTTATATTGCACGCTCATTTTAACATGTAAGAGATTGGACGGACCTGAGAGGAAGCACCACGTTTCAATGCTGCTGCAGCCACAGATTGACAAACAATTTGTGTTTTCCAATTTTAGTAAAAAGTGCACTGTACAGCAACGGAGGCAGTTAGAAAGCTGTTTTTTGCGGCAAAAGATGCGTCCATTAAAGGGCTAATCGAATATCAACTTTTTGTACGCTTATGTAATTTTGTTTTATCAGACTAAAGCATTAAGTGGCCGAAAAACGGCATTTTTGCCGATTTTTTGGTGATTTTATTGGGTTTAGATGTCAAAAGTCTGCTATAAAGTTTTTCAAAAAAATCGAAAATTAAGTCTATCATCAAGTACATCATTTTTGGATTCCTATAGTGTGAAATTTTTTTTGGTGAGTAAAATATTCATCCATTTCTAGTGAGATGCATTTTAAATGTGTGGTTCAAAAGAAACACAAATTGAGTCTTGCAGCAGCAACAATTTCGTTTGTTGGTTTTAAATAGTTAAAGAAAGTCACTGCACAGCAACGGAAATAGATAGAAAAAAATGATTGAAGTGGCCAAAAGATGCGTATATTAAAGGGCTAAGTAGATATCAACTTTTAGTAATGTGTGTGTTATTTGTTTAATCAGAATAAAGCAATAAGTGGCCGAAAAACAACTTTTTTCTCCCATTTTTCAGTGACTTTGTTGAATTTAGAGGTCTTAAGTCTGCCACAAAGTTTGAGAAAAAAAAAATTAAAGAAGACCAATCATCAAATATACCTTCTATGGATGCCAAAAGTGTGAAACATTTTTTGTGAGTGAAACAGTCATTGATATACATTTCAAACATGCAGGTCAAAGAAACACAAAAAGAGTTTTGACATCAGAATTCCGGCCCTTTTCTTAGCATTTCCCAAAAAAAAACCATATGATATAACAGTTATTGCACATCACCTCGTGCAATATCAGTTTTTATGGCACCTCGGTGACTAATATTGCACTCGGGCTGCGCCCTCGTGCAATATTAGTCACCTCGGTGCCATAAAAACTGATATTGCACTCGGTGCTGTGCGATAACTGTATAATATTAAAGCAAAAGAAAAAATTAACATTTTTTTAAGTATATGCTTTTGCAGCATTGCAAACAAACATTTCAATGCAGTAGGAATTGTTGGTGTTTTTAACTGAACAGGTACCAGAATACTCCAAAATGTATATAAAATGAAACAGCAAATTCTGTTTGAGTCTACATATACCCTGGACAATTATTTAACAGTATTTCCACCACAGTATGCATAGCAGAAGTAGAATTTGCAGTCAAACCAAAGCTTGAGCATTACATTATGAATATATATACATATATGTATTCTTGTATACAACTGAAAATGTCCTTCTATATAACCCTCCGAGACATATCTCTTAAGATTCAGATATTATTGTCATACGAGTGACACGACCTTTCAAAGAAAACTCACCCAAGGGTATCAGAAGAGCAATCATTTCCCCTGAGTATCACATTTATGACAATCAGCAGCAGAATTATCTAAGCTTTTAATAAAATAGTAATATGCAAAATAAATTTCACTGTACAAGTTACCTTCTCCTGTGTACAGAGTAATTGAAATTGGTAGGGCCCTGCACGGGACGGGAACGGGACTGAACTTGACAAAATTTGGCGGGAGTGGTTAAAATTCAGAAAATTTTATCATTGTAATGCCTAGAACGGGACGGGAGCCGGAGCAGACTTGGAAAGAACGGGCGGGAGTGAGACAAAAATCTAGTCCCGTGCAGGGCCCTAGAAATTGGGGGCATCGGCAGAAAAAAAACTGATCAGCAGTGAAATTGCTATTAAATTTTTGTGTTCACTTAAATAGCCTTCAAGTTATTTTTAGCCAAATTATGCTCACATGGTAGAATTTGTACCTTTTAAAAATTTGGAATGGCGCAGCTGTTGCACTACTAGAGCTCCCCCGATGAAAATTTTCCATTTCCATCATTGGTCAGCGGGGTACATCAAACACTTTTTAAAACATAATCAAACGTAATGTAAATGATCAGTCAAAAAGTTTTGAGCCAGAGGCTCTGGACTGGTATGACCTCTTCTCTAGAGATGAGATTTCGGGGCCACCGTGAAACATGGAAGAGTCCCTTGTTCTTGATTATATCACAGGCGGAATGATCACAATGGCTTAGCAGTTCTAGAGATAGAGAGGAAGGTGTATGGCTCAAGTGCCGCCTGGTGGAGTGCAAATATAGAAAATTGATTCAAATTGCTCAAGGAGCAGCCTTTCACAACATTCTTGTTGGTTCTGTGAGATAATAGTCTCTCAGCTACACTTAGAGATGATTTTCACCCACTACACTGCATTTAGACTCGCATTAAACCTTGTTTGGCCAATCTTACCTATGTGTGCACTAGAGCCCTGCGCGGTCACCCGAAAGCATGACCGCCCCGCCCCGCAATGGACTACACTTGACCGCGACCGCACCGCCCCGCACTGTTGAAAAGCTGACCACAACCGCGACCGCCCCGCATGCTTCAGGCCTGACCGCGACCGCCCCGCACCGCATGCGGTCATGGCATGCTTGACCGCGACCGCCCCACTTGACCGCAATATGACCGCAAATGTCCGCAGTTAATAGATTTTATGATATTGGCCCTTTTTCTAAGAATATATTTATTTAATTATATAATAATACAACTGTATTCCAATTTATTTATTTGCAAATGTTAAAGCTTTGAAATTAAAATTACTTTAAAAATAGAAAATATACCTTTCATGGTTACTTTGTGAACCTAAAGCTTGTATACATGTAATGTCAGGGTAAATGTCAATCACTTCATGTGATGCATGTACTCAAAAATATATTCATCTTCTCTAAGTATTGAAAGCTTCCTAGTTGCACTTTTTGCTGGTAATCATTATATTTTGCCCTTGTAGGGTTAAAGTGGAATGACACTGCTTAAACAAACACTGGGGTGATTGCAGATATGCATGATCATTTCCAATAAGTTCAGATGTGTGTTTGAACCAACACTTCTGAGTCTTTTATTTTAAAAATCAAGTTTTAGAAACATATGTTCTTTAGTTTGATTTCATTAATTTGCTTAACTTGAATGTAGAAAAAAATAATTTTGAATACTGAAAGGCCATGTAATACAGTGCATGTATAATTACAATTACCTGTTAGGCTGCATTCTAAATTAGGGGAATTCCCATTCTAAGTGGGGGTGTTGTTGAAATTGCATTGATACAATAACTGTACACATAAAGTATTTCATCATGATACACATGCTTATGAAATCATGGTTTAGTGTGATATTCTTATGTTATTAATAATATTTCTACCAGGATAACAAAACACTAAATCTTGATTTCTCAAAATGCAGGTGAATTCCCACCTGTTATAGGGGCATTGACCCAATTACATTGTCTTTGTCTTGAGACAACAATGGTGGTCCAACAATAGATACCCTCATGCAGCTATATTATACATTTCATTATCTATTAAGTAATGTTGGCCTATTAATATCATATTCTAATGTTATAAATGCAATTCTATTCTAGAATATTTCCACAATTCTACAAAAATGCAAAAGGTTGATTTTTCTAACTTCGGTCTATGACAGTCACATAGGACCGATAAAGGTCCAATAAATTTGGATATTAATTTTCAATTGGAAAAAGAATAACAAATATGATTTACAAGTTATAGAAATAGGCCAACATATATCATTGCTGATGTTACATAAACTAATATGCTCAAGTTTAGGAATTATGTAAAATATGCCAATTACTGAATTTCATCTATATCACTAGATTTTCTCTAAAGTAAAATATATACCTGTGTGACAGAAAATACTGAAAGATTCTGAAGTTTGCGGTCAATTGCGGTCGAATGCCCGCCCCGCCCCGCGACCACATGGTCAAAAGTGTGACCACGACCGCACCGCCCCGCAAAGGTCTCAAGCTGACCGCGACCGCCCCGCACCGCATGCGGTCAAGGAAATTGTGACCGCACCGCCCCGCGGGCTGCGGTCCTCGCGGGCGACCGCATTGCGGTCTGACCGCGCAGGGCTCTAGTGTGCACCCATATCAGCATACATCACAAGGGAATTCCCTTTGACAGCCAATCAGAATTTAGGAGACCACAGAGCCAACTCTTGATTAAATTGGAACCTCAGTCTGCCCTTTGGTGAGCATACTATAGCCTGTTTCCCAGCCACCACAAAACAGGCCTGGTGGCCATGGGATATCCCAAGAATACTATTTATGGCAACTTCCGCAAATATGACCGCACACGACGACTGTCATTTTCCCATAGGGGGAGCTTGAGCAATACACCTTGGTATAATATAACAGAATAAGGGCAAAGCATGTGAACACTGCCTGTGATTATATGCAAAGTCTTTTCAGTCAAAAAAGTTCAACGGTCCTTGAGACAAACATGCTGTCTTTTTTTTTTTTTTCTAATCTATGGGTTATAGATTTACAAAATGTGTATGGCACTGGATATCATGAGGTTAGATTTCTTATTTCGTAAACAAAACAAGGCAACTTGAGGTTATAATGCATTTTGCAATTAGACTATTAGGCTTGAGGCTGGTACAGTTGACTGTCATAATTAAACCCTGGGTTACTGTTACCTTGGTTACCGTAGGCGTTGCCATAGTTATTGCCGTATGCATTGTTGCCATATGCATTGTTGCCATATGCATTGTTGCCATATGCATTGTTGCCATATGCATTGTTGCCATATGCATTATTGCCATATGCATTGTTGCCATATGCATTGTTGCCATGGTGACCGTTACCAGCCACAGTGTTGGCCTGCATCGCGTTCATTTTGGCGTTGTTTTCTGCATCGATTTGTGTTTGGGTTTTCTTGTTGCAAGGACACCCTGGACAGCATATCCACTCCGTGCCCAAGACGAACCAGATGCTTTCGTGTGGAAACTTCAACCTGATTATGATGAAGTATATGACACAGAGAACGAAGATTACGCTCGGCCAAGTGAAGAAGTGGATGAACATGGTCCTGTTTCCCGTCAGTTCCTGAATGACACTCTCGGCCTCGTCCCTCTTTTGCAAACATTCATATTGCGTTCCAGGTTTACCAAATTTTGCTTGATATTCAGCCACTTCTGGGAGAGCCTGTCAAGAAAAGAACATTCTTTTTAGATTGACGTAAAAAGCAGAATGTGACTGTTTTACAAATTCGATCCCATCTGCATTTTCTTGTTACAGATGATCCCACAATCATGCGTTCGTTACGCAACCTGTGCCTTATCTCCATATTACTACGGCCCTATGTAATAGAAGACAAACCCCTTCTTTGAGATAGGCGTACCGGAGGGGGGGAGGGAAGCAGTTGCCCCCAACCCCCAAAAGTTTGGGAAACAGTGAGATTCGGCCATTCGGGCAAAAAGGCTAAAAAATTTGGGCAGATGGTTAAATTAAAACATTGGTCCAAAGACACCTGACACCGAGGCAAGGCCAAGGATTTGGCCTTCGAGACTGAGCTGAGACTGAGGATATCAAAATACACTGCATCTGACGAAATTATGCATGTAGGTTATTTCGATGTAGCACAAAAACTTTTGGGTGCAGGAGTGTATCCTTTTCGCATAATCATTGAATTTGGCTAGGAAACGTGACTTTCATCAAGTTTTGTTCAGGAAAAGTTAAGTTATGCCATATATTCAAATATTTTGTTGTCTGACAAAAATTATGCAAAAGCAATGCAGCAAGCGCAAAGACAGTACAAATCACAGGCATTACAATCATTTTGAGAAAAGAGCTTGTCACTGCATGCACTTATTGAATTTATATACAAGGTTGGCAACTCCTGGTTTGAGAATTCATGCTCTTGCTTGAGACAGCATTACAGCAGGGATTCTCAAACCAGGAATCTTAAGGGAGTTGCCAACCTTGTATGTGTTGTATACAGGATATGTTTAGCAATGTGAGCTTTTTGTAAGAAATTGTAATGCCTGTGGTACAAATGTTTAATCATCAAACAATTTTGCTCAAAACATTAGCGTTACATCATTTGGCTACTATCCACATAAAAAAATGTTGCTTAATTGCTGTCACTCCCGAGTAATATGCATAAATTGTCTCTATTCGAATAACATTGATTTTGCATGTTTTTATCAAATGTATGCTCCCCAAAACCTCAAAATGGTTCCAATCATTTGAAACATGCTTCTGGCAGTCACCTTATTCTGTATTTTTAGCTGTGTGAAAAGGAAACTGAAGTAATACCTCTTATTTTGAAATGGCTAGCAATCAAAAATTATTTCCGTGACCTGCCATTGGAATTGCATTGTGTTTACGATGTGCAATATCTCAAGTAATAGTATGTCAATTTTCCAATGCACAATTTATCTCTCAGTTTAACTGAACTTAATTGATATCAGATGGTAACTTTTAAAGTCGTTTTTAAAAGCACCAGAACTTCTTTGAGATGTTGGAGAGCATAAATTTGATAAAAACATGCAAAATCAATGTTATTCCAATGGAGACAGTTCATGCATATTGCTCGGCAGTGACAGCAAGTAAGCTAAATTTTGTGATGTGGATAGTAGCCAAATGATGTAACGCTAATGTTTTGAGCACAATGTTTGATAATTAAACATTTGTACTGTCCTTCCGCTTGCTGCGTTGCTTTTGCGTAATTTCGTCAGACACCAAAATATTTGAAATATGGCGTAACTCAACTTCGCCTAATGGAAACTTGATGAAAGTCACATGAAATATTTCTCAGCCCAATCCGATGATTATGTGTAAAGGATACACTGTTGGGCCCAAGAGTTTTTGTGCTATGTCAAATTAACCTACATGCATAATTTCGTCACATGCGGTGTATGGCACCGAGACCGTCCTTGAGATATCCAACACTTCCAAGATATCCCCACAATTGAATGGGGGAAAACACAAACTTATATCACTTTGGAAATATGAAGCAAATGATACAACGTATAAAATAATGCTCCATAATGATACTAAATATAAAAGATAATGATACTTAATATAAACAATGCTCCATGATAAAAAAAAAAACAATCCTCCGTAATGATACTAACAATCCTCCATAATCATACTAGGTTCAAAACAATGCTTCAGTAATGGAAGAAGGAGGGAGTCTACCACAAAAGACATGCACTTTGTCAAATAAGATAAGAAATGGTTAGTTGTGAGCTGTTGTTGTTTCTGTCACTTATTTCTGTAAATTATTTAACTTACTTCGCTGTATTCCCGGCATTCAGGAAGGTAAGAGCAATGACTCTGCAAAAGAATTTCATGACAACAATTAGTCAGAAGTAAGGCCTCAATGGGCCTTAGTAGTTAGTCAGAAGTAAGGCCTCAATGGGCCTTACTAATTAGTCAGAAGTAAGGCCTCAATGGGCCTTAGCAATTAGTCAGAAGTAAGGCCTCAATGGGCCTTAGTAGTCCAAGCCCCCCTGCAAATTATATGGTTGCCCACTTACAGTGCCCACCAAAAGTTTGAATACATCAGAAAAAGTGAGGTTTCTTTTCAAAATACATCATTTTGATCATCAAAATTTTGCAAGATGCACTCAAATATTTTTGTACAGAGACCAGCTATTATTAGCTTTGTCTGTTTCAGACAAACCATTCTAAGAGTAGCCTTACATTTAGTATACATATAATTATATCCCACAACAGACAATGAAGTTCAGACAAAAAACCATGTGATTCACACCATGTGATTCATTGTCGTAAAACACGTCCACATGCATAAAATTATCTGACGTTGTTATGTAAACAATGGGCAATGAAGTGATGACGTAATGGGAGTTTGGTTCACAGCAATGAACCTCATTCATGTAGGTCCGCTGCAGAATAAACACTTTCATTAAGTTTTATTATATTCTGTTATAAACTGCGCACCAGCAACGATATTCCATACCTTCCTGCGGTCATAGGCCTTCTCATTCTTGTAAACCTGTGAGAGACTTGAGTTAGAGACGGGTGTTGCATTGCTTCCTTTTGTTTCATAAAATTTGGCGTAGATCAACAAGCATGGGTATTCGTGCGACCGTTGGCAGTTTTTGCCACAAGACACTGAGCACTTTCCATTCTCCCTGAAAGTTAGTAATATATTAATATAATTATATCAAATTGAAATATCCTTTCACTCTGTATTTACTTTGTATTTACAAATTCAGGAATAATAACGTTTATGTGGAAAATATGACGATCTGAGGGACAACAGGGAATAATGACTGGGGAAATTGGAGCGAATTATATAGAATTTAGAGGAAGAACACAGAATTTCAAGCAAAAATAAGGCATTATGATTTGTGAAGGGAGCACATGCATTTTTAAAGAAAAATAAGGAATTTTGAGGTTGTGGCTCAAGATATTTTTTTTAGGGGGAGGGGGGTTGAGGCGAGGCTTCAAATATTATAACAAAACAACCCAAGTCAGGGTCACTGAGTAACAATATCACGAACTGTTGTGTGAATTAATATCACTCGAGCCCGCAGGGCGAGAGTGATATTAATTCACACAACAGCGAGTGATATTGTACGAAGTGCCCTGACGCGTGGTTGTTTTGTTTTTATCACCTGGTTTTACCTCAAATTTTAAGTTATAAAGAGGGACTATTTTCTGCCATTACAAAAATGTGACGTCACCATGGAGCAACAATGGAGATGACGTCACAATCCCATTGTTTTGGCCACTGTTTGGTTTGTGACATCATCAGGCAGCTGAAATGCTGGTGATGTCATAACCATTGTTAAGAAATATCGCCCTTGAAGGGTGGTATTTTTTACAATATCATAGGCCCTGATATTTTGACTGTAAACAGTGATATTCACAGCCAACCAGGTGATAAACTGTGTTATCCAAAATTTGGGGCATAGTCAAATGTAGATTAAAGCTAGGTGGAGCTGAATCATGAAAGAAAGACATTAGGGTGGTCCAAAAACACTTTCTTCACAATTTCTCTGATTTGAATCTTGTATTCTGGTCATATATGGATAGAACGTATCAGTGGCGTATTTAGGGGGGCATTGGGCCATGCCTGAGAAAGATCTGGGAAATTGACCTACTTCTCAGCTGCAGGAATGATTAATTCCTCATTCGCGCAGCTGAAAAATAGGTCAATTTCCCAGATCTGTCTCAGAAGTGAATATGATAAAATGGGCATGTCAAAGTAATATCTGGGGGTAATTTTTTCTTTATAATTCATAAATTAGTAAGCGAAATATTTGCTGGTTTTTATGAAAAAAAGGCTTGATAATTAACCTACATTATAAATTTCCAGGGCTTTGTGCCACCTCTAAATATTAACCGATTTGGCTGAAATTTTGCATGTGTTTGTTTTATATATGTGGTCAGCAATTTCCATGTTCAAATTGGGGGTTTTAGAAGATTTGATTTTTCTCATTGAAAAGTGACCACCCTAAAAGACATGCAGCGCCACCTATACTGCCCGAAGTAATCTTGTGGGAGAGAGCAGAAACTTGTAGCTAGGGGGTGACATAAGATTTATCTGCTCTGAGAAGTAATAAAGCAATCTATGGTTTCAAAATCGTTCCACACAACTTACGGTCTGTACGTGCTGTAAGAAGTGACGCAAGACCCATCGTTGGCCTTAAACCAGACTTCGTAGACCAAGAAGTATTCCGCCAAAAGGACACACAAAGTAATCAGAGCTCCGATCGCCAAGAAAAACACGATGATGTTGAAGGCAAATACACAGCACCGTTTCTTCTTAGCCTTTTCGTCCATCGCTCAAGGCTGTCCAGCTAGCTCAAGCGTCAAGCTTCCTTCGTCCTGGAAATAAATATGGAAATCATCACAGAGGTGTTTTTCTATGAATTCGTCAATTGGTTCTTAGACACAGGCCAAACTAGAGTCTTATTCTTAACTTGTCACCTGTATGGTATATATATATTCAAAGCGAACAAACACCAAGTGGTGGGCAAGTTAACAAACAAGAATCCATAGATTCAAAGGCTAGTCGATTCAGTATTAGGCCTATATTTATAGAACAGTGATTAACCGGGATAGCGATATGCCTCTATTACATCTGTCTTGCAGATATGGTTATCATAGTTTTGAACTATGTGAATTTTGCAAAAAAATGTCAGTGAGGAGTAATTGCCCTGATCTCAAATTTATATCAAGAAATGTGTCTGAAATGAAATTCCTTATTTTAATATTGCTCAATGAAACTCAATAGATTGTGATGCTGCAGTCTATCGTGCATTACTTATCATATATATACTATCACTAAGCAGACCAGTTGCACTGAGCTGTGTTCAATTACAACTGCACATTTTTGTTGATCTGTAGGGTTTTTTTAAATTTTTTTATTAGTTGTGTCTGATAAAATTAAAGCTACATGGCCAAATTGGTAAAAATAAAATTATGTCTTGATCAATCATAATATAGAACTTTTTGCATAAATTGTGCTGTATTGAACAGTCATTTTATTTGAAAGAAGACAAAATGAATCAAAGAAGACTTGTAAGTTATGATGTAAGTGAAATTTAATTGACATTTATTTTCTAATCTGCTCAACTTGATATCACATTAATGACCACTTTTTTAATTATTTACTCTCATTCACACTGTGGTGTACTTTACAATATAAAACATAAAATAATTACAATTAATTAAAAGCATTGTGTTATACTTTCAAGAAATTCTGCAATTGCAATAATTTGATATTTTATTTTGACACAGATCAATGAATAATTGCAATCATTAGACACTACCTGCCAACTCAAGCCAATTCCATTAATTGATATTACCTTTGACACTGACTGATCTCCGTAGTAATTGCAATCATTAGACACAACCTGCCAACTCAAGCCAATTGAGTTGATATTTTCTATGACACTGCTCAATGAGTAATTGCAATCATTAGACACTAGCGGTCAACTCTGAATGTGTCACTGCTTAGTAAATGATATATAAAGACCAGCCTTGGTGCATCTGTTCAGTGTACAACAAGACATATGCTTTAACATGCCAAAGAGATGAGAAAAAGAGGATAATGGCTTTTCAGTACATCTTAAGGAAAAAAGGTAAATCTTATGTTATGATTTCTACTTGCTTGGCCTAGTCATCTTGTGCTTGTTGTTGTGTCAAGCAGTTGTCCATTGGCACCTTCTCATAGTAGCATAGACTGCATATTTGCAGACCTGTCACCATATCACTGGTTTTCTGAATATGAACACCAGAAAGTTGATAATCACAACAAGCTGCTTGTGTACCTGCATCAGCTTGGTATATAGCTGCAACCACAAGCATTGCTTCAGTGGGTCTCCTTGCACATAATTTTTAAAAAGTTTAGATGACATGAACACTAGCTTATTATGATCTATCTATTATGAAATACATGTAAAACGTCATACAAATGTGCTAAATAAAGCCAATTTTCCCTCTATATAAGTAGCAATGCTGGACTGGTATCCGCTGATGGAGCAGTCACTAATTTCAATTCACATAAAATGTATACATGTATATAAATTTGTCATGTTTTGAAACAAATAAGGACTGTAGTCAGTAATAATTAGGTGATTGTTCACTAACATTCCAAAAGAAAAAGCCTTTTTGAAGCCTTTGTTAGCGTTTGTAAATTCAGTTACAAATCACTGATTGCTCCTGGTGCGTTCCCGCCAGGTAAACCCAACGGGATGCTAACAGCACCACTGGACCCGCTCGCTTGCCTGAGCGTCATACGCCCGGCTAGCGGGATACCCACAGTCCCACTGGGTCCACTCGCTATGGGCGCATGCATGCGCAATGTTGCACGGGATTGTTTAGAGCTCATACGATCGTAAATACGATCGTGGACGATCGTTTTCGGTCATATCTCGGCCGCTGGGTGGTTTACGGGCAGTTCCTGGCTCCACAGACGCTTTCTGAGGCAAATCTGCATGACGGTATTTTGAATTTCCGATTTTCGCGGGCTTTTTTTGTCATCTCTCTAAGGGCTAGTCCTCGACTAGCCAAAAATGTTAACTGAGTTAACAGTTAAAAAGTTAAATTTTGGTCAAGTTAAATGAAGTTAAAGTTAAAAAGTTCAGTTAAGTTTTTTTTAACTCGACAAATATATCAGACATATCTGGGTGAAAATATTTTCTAGCTTTCACTATTTAGCTATCTTTTGTCTACCAAAGTCTTTTTCTTGCAAAAATGTGTCTTTTTTACAACATTTTTGAGGCGATGCCTCAGCCCCTCGCTTATATATTCTTAGTTACTCTGTTTGGCGCCTGAGAAAATGTTTGCAATACCAGTTTGTGCTAGGTAATTCTGGTAAATAATTTTGGCAAATTTGGTCTCAGCATCTCATTGTAACAGGCTTTGTTGAGTTTTTTGTGCATTTTATCACAAATTTTGCCAATATAATATAGTTATCAGATCGGGCAAAGTCACCCCAATGTTGTATAATAGCCATTTATGTGAAGCATTATGGTTGGGACAAAACCATTGTGGTTGGGACACTTTCATCTTGACTTTACTGTATGAAAACTTTTCTGAGTATCTGAAAAACCTAAAGTGCAATAAACTGTGTATGGGCAAAGGAAACTCACTGTGAGAATACAGCTTGCCAAAACATTTATGAGGGAAGTACTGGCTAAGAGTTTACCTAGTAGTTTTAACCGTTATGGTTGGGACACACAAATATGGGGTAATAAAGATGCTTTTATCAGCTATTTAGTGGTGGCAAAAAGATATTCCATGATCAGAAGTAATGTATAAACTATGTGTATACCAAGAAATTGGATTCTATATGTAATTTCTTTTTCGTATAAAAGCTATTTAAAGCAGACAACACTGTCAAACAAGAACCAATGGGTTCTGAATGGAGATGTTGTAGTGTCTTACTTCATATCCCCCCGAAAAAGACTTTCCCTGAGTGGCCAGAACCAGGTACTCTTATCCACTAATAGAATTAGTTGTCTCAGTATGGAACACTGGATACAACAGTTACTGACATCCATCAAAATCCAATGGGCTCTGACAAAACTGAGTTCCAACACATAATTTTACACTGAACTATATACCGGTATATATGGCTACAAAAGTAACTTCCTAATATGATCAAGTAAATATTTGCTGAAGATTACCAATTTATTGTTTACCATCAATTTCTGAGAATCAAAAATTTGAGAAAAATATCAGAAATCCTCATTTTTCCCAGTTGTTGGTTTTTATAAAGATTGGCCATCCACCAGTTCCCCCGTGGCCTAATGGTCAAAACTGCTTGTCCACTGGCTTTGAGGGCGTGGGTTCAAATCTCACCCTGGGAACTCACTTTAGTCCGAGCCCATGGGACATTAAATAGAGGCGGGTTGTATCCACTATTCTATGCTGGGGCAACCTAAAGACCATGGGCATCACTGAATTAATACGGTATGTTCCAGACTCCCAGTCTTCTCATCTCACCATCATACGGCGGTCACCAAAAAATAAAAGTGCAGCTCCCTCCAGAAAGATGGTGGTTGAGCTGCCCCGGCACAACACAAGTCAAGTCAAGTCCAAATGAGTTTAGTCTGTTAAAGAGGTATAATTTAGACATCTAAATGCAAAATTTCCGCAGTGTAACTCCATAATTGACGGAATCATATGGAGCACTGAAAAAATAAAAAATTTTCACATTTTTGCTGAATTTACTTTTATTAATTTTTGAAAGACCATTTAGACTCCAAAAAGGAACATTAAAGGTATTTAATGCATAAGATGGTAGAATTTCATGTGCATAGGTATAACCATTTCAGAGTTCTGCTTTAGAAACGAAACTTATTTCTTTCTTTTTTTTACAAAAACCCTACCAATTGCTTAATCATAAACACCAGATGCAAATAATTTATATGCTGTAAGACCCATTCATGTCCCCAATTTCATCTACACAAGTGCAGTAGTTTAGGCACAGCGGCCAATACACAATGTGTGCAGCTACCCACAGTGGATCCAAGCAAGATATAATAGGAAAACACGTCTTAATTACAACTTGCCTGGTATTCATTCCTATGCCAGATGCATGCTCTATAATTAAGTTATGGACATCTCTTGACCCAAACATCTCCAAACAATATAGCCAAGAATTTTGGCATTTCCAGGTTTCCATGGTTTTTGGCATACAATTGTGTTCTCCGTCTGATGGTTAGGTGACCTACCTTAATTTCAATAGCAAGTCTATTTTTATAGGGGGTTGTACCAACCAATGTGGCCATAACCCAGTTTAGTCACAAGGCAAAGTGAACCAACCCACACATCTCAAGGCAAAGTGAACCAACCCATACATTTCAAGGCAAAGTGAACCAACCCATACATTTCAAGGCAAAGTGAACCAACCCATACATTTCAAGGCAAAGTGAACCAACCCATACATTTCAAGGCAAAGTGAACCAACCCAATTTTGATCATTATTGCAGCAATTCTACTCCCCATGAATGAGGCTGATTAATTAATTTTCAATCAAAGACTTTAAGTACCCTCCCTGGTTGGTATTAGGTCATTTTCAACCATCTGGCTCACCAGCATTGCCTTTCATTGTGTTGAGAATTCAGTATTACTGTAAAGTGAACCAACCCAAGCAACATCATTTTGCGGCAAAGTGAACCAACCCATATTTTGAACTTTCTCTGAAGAATACTCTCTCCAGAGTGAGTGAAGTTGTGATGGTCATGAAAGATCTTAGACTAAGTGCAATTATTTATTTATTTGGCCAATTTGACCCAAAATCATCAGCTGTTTCAAGCAAAATATGGGTTGGTTCACTTTATAATAATAATAATAATAGTAGTAGTTTATATAGCGCCAGTTCCAATAAAGAAATTGCTCACCGACGCTTAAGTTGGAGTTTTAATTATAGGATTTATTGAATAAGTGGGTTTTTAACATTTTCTTAAAACTTGGAAGGTCAGGTTTTTGTCTTAGTTCAGTAGGCAAGGCATTCCAAAGACCTGGACTAACTATTGAAAAGGCTCGATTTCCCCAGCTATTTTTTAGCTTTACCTTGGGTACGTCAAGCAAGTCTTTTTCAGAACTCCTTAAGTTACGTGGATTAGTTTTCGGTTTCAGAAGTTGCTTGAGATAGAGCGGTGCTTGATTGTTTAAAATTTTCCAAGTTGTGGTTAGGATTTTATAATGGATCCGAGCATGTACAGGTAGCCAGTGAAGTTCCTTTCTATTCAGAGTTACATGGTCCCTTTTCTTTAGTTTATCAATGAGCCTGACGGCAGCATTCTGAGAAGTTTGTAGTTTATTGACATACTTTTTAGGAATTCCACATAGAAGTCCATTTCCATAGTCAAGGTGAGGGGTTACCAGAGCATTTACTATGGTCTTTGTGTCTTCTCTGCTTAGGCTTTTCCTGATATGCGAGATGTTCCTGATATTTAGATATGTGGCTTGGCACATCTTATTGATTTGTTTCTCCATTGTCATATGTTTGTCAAAGTACACTCCAAGGTTCTTAACATAATCTGAGGGTGTGATATTTATATCATCTACCAGTAAGTGGTTAATATGTATTTTATTTAGATGATGCTTTGGGCCAAGCATGATTACTTCAGTTTTGTCGCTATTATTACAGAGTTTGTTCTTTTGGAGGAAAATTCTCAAGTCCTTTATGCAATTTTCCATTCGGGACATAGCGGCTGTGGCAGCTGTGTCGTTTGGCTTGAATGAGAGAATCAGTTGTTCGTCATCAGCATATTTCTCGTCATCCACATTATGTTGCACTGCTATTTTGCTGATAGGAGAAATGTAGGCGTTGAACAGAATGGGTCCTAATTTAGAGCCCTGAGGGACCCCATACTTTAGTAGTTTTGGTGATGATTCGCAGTCATTTATAACTACTGATTGCGTTCTTTCCATGAGGTAGGATTTAAACCATTTTAGGGCTTTTCCTCTTATTCCATACAGATTAGTTAATCTGGCCAGCAAGATATTATGGTCAATAGTGTCAAAAGCTGCAGAAAGATCCAGAAGTACCAGCATGGAGATCTCTCCGTCATTTCCATTTAGCATAATATTATTGTGGATTCTTGTTAGTAGTGTTTCTGTACTATGAAATTTCTTGTAGGCTGACTGTTTTGTGTCATGCAGGTCATTTTCATGTAGGTGATTCGTGAATTGGGCTATCACAGCGCTTTCAATTATTTTTCCTAGGAATTTTAGATTCGATACTGGTCTGTAGTTTTTGTTTTCCAATTCTAACCCAGATTTCTTTAATAATGGTTTAATTATTGCATGTTTCATTGAGTCAGGCATAACTCCTAATTGGAGAGAGCTATTTACTATTTCTGTAATGATTGGTAGAAATTCATCGAGACATTCTTTAACCATCCAGGTAGGGATGGGATCAAGCTTAGAATGCTTAGAAGCCATGTTATTGACAATTTTCTTCACTTCATCATTTGACAGTTTTGCGAATTTGTAAAGTGGTCGTCCAGTAAAAGTGTCCACTGGAGCTTGGTTTTCCTCTGATGCTATGTCTCCAGAAGATGTATCCAATTTTGACCTGATCTTGTCAATTTTGCCTTCAAAGAAAGCTGAGAGTTCCGTAGCCAAGAGTTCATCAGATTTGTCAGGTGGGAAAGGTGTGCTTGGTTTGCGATGTAGAGCTGAGTTGACAATTTTAAACAAGGCCTTCGAATTGCCTTTATTTTTAGCAATTTTATTATGTAGATCCGCTGTCTTGAGGTGTTTAAGCTTATAGTTGAGAGAATTCCTTTTCTCCTTGAAGTCAGCTAAATCAGTCGGAGATTTAGATTTACGCCATTTTTTCTCTGCTTTCCTTTTTGCTGCTTTAGCGCCTTTGATGTCATCTGTATTCCAAGGTGTTGGTTTTCTGACAGTTATGAGCTTTTCATTGATTGGAGCATGTTTGTCAAGAATGTTTTCACATGACTCATATAGTTTTACAAGTTTATTTAGATGCTCAAGGTTCGTATCAGTCTTGTCCATGGTGTTAGAGAAGAAGTGTTTAATATCTAGTTTAAATTGTTTCATATCCACATTTCTGGTCTTTCTGAATTTGATTCTTTTACGTTCTCTGGTTGGCTTAGCAGCATTGAGCTTGAATAGAATTGTACTGTGGTCTGACAGTAGTTCGTCAACTTCACATTCACGTAAAAGGTCACCATCTTTGCGTGTGATTACAAGATCAAGGGTATTACCCGCAATATGTGTAGGGGTCGACACATGCTGTTTCAAATTGAATATATCAAGCATATCCAAGAACTTACTAGCGTTAACATTATGCAGATTATTAATATGAAAGTTAAAGTCACCCAGTATCACCAGTTCATTTTTGGAGTTTTGATACAATGCAAGCAGGTTTGTAAATTCATCAAAGAATTCTGACATAGAGTAGTTGTTGTGCGGTGTTGGTTCGGGTCTGTACACTAAAAGAACAGATATGTTGCCAACTGGAAGTCTTATATCTAGCGATAGATGTTCAAACGTTCGGAATTGGATTGACTGGACAGGTGTGACTATGATATTGGACTTGTGGAGACAACCCACACCACCTCCAGCTCTGCCCACTCTTGGCTTATGAACGAATTTGAATTCACCATTGTTCTCCAATTCATTAATTGTCATAAAATCATCATTCTTTAACCAAGATTCTGTGAAGAAAAATATGTCTAAGTCTTGATCCACAATGTAGTTATTTACTAACTCAGTTTTGTTTTTTAGGCTACGAGCGTTCCACAGGCCAAGCTTGACTGATTTTTTTGTTGTGGAATTTAGCCGAGTATTTCGAGCGGTCAATCGAGAGCTTAAATTGAAACTTTTCCTCACTTTTTCAACAGCGGGCCTGACAAAGTAAGATATTCTATGTTTGACTTGTGATGGATGTTTTCATTAAAATCGCTATCTTCTATGTGGAAAAAATTTAAATCATAAATCTATTTTTAAAAATAGTTAATTTCAAAAGCCCTAATCAGGTTGTTATCATTGCAAAACATTTAACTGAAATAGCTTCAAAACCATAAGCATTACAAATACGGTCAAAACTGTTTTTGCCATTTCCCGAAATTTTGAATTTCAGGGTTGGTTCACTTTGCCTCCCGGGGATCCAGTTATCCTGGTGTTGGTTTTTGCCCTCCCACAAAAGTCTGCTAAACTGTATACGCGATTGTCCAAGGTGTGTATATATGTATATAACAAGAAAAGTACCCTTAAAAAAGGGTACTGTATCGATCTTATGATGAACCTGAGGGTATGTGGCATGTAATAAAAGGTTCTAATATTATAGAGTATAGGCATTTCTATTAAATAAGTACCCATAGCAAAATATTCCAAAGCCCCTCCCCTTGTTTCAAGAGAATATTACATAACCAAGGATGTGTAAAAAAAAAATTTCCGTACTATTTAATAGTGTGTGATGTCAGGCCTGAAAAATACCCCCCCCCCCACAAAAGAAAATCATGAATCTGCCCCTGGTCTGTTGTGGTCTGGGATTTTGCAACTTTGCATTATTGCAGCGTAATGCACCAAAAAGCTTTTTTGCGAAGTTAATATTGCAAATGGAGCAAAATGGATAAGTGCATTGAATTCGGAGGAGTTTACTTGATATATGCAGGTTTTTAAATTTTGAAAATCGGATGTTTATTAAGGTTTTTGGACCAAGTTTTGCATTGAAAATGATGTACACAATCTTTGGTGACGTTTCACACGCAAAAAATTTCGCCAGAGACATTTCCTAACCTTGATGAATCGATAAGTATACTTACATGTAAGTTTTTTTTACAGGTTAAGACATCGATACAAAAATGTAATTATTTTGTGTAAGTGCTGCTTTGTATGTCGTGAGGGGGGGGGGGGTGTACTGAAAATCTGCATCAATCTGGTAGGTGGTGTGCTAAAACAATCTGTATGTAAGGGGCTAGTCATTTTTAACGGGAATGTCTTACAAAACTAACTCCCCCGGTCACAAATTCTGAATTCATAAACGCAGATTTATCATGAGAAGAGCCTCACAATATCTATATTGTACCTTTTCCAAAAGCCAGAGAACCTCATATAATTTAATATAAGGATTTATCATTTATAAAGCGCCTATATCCATAACTCAGTCATGCTCAGAATTGCTGCACAACATAAAATAGAAGATAAGTTTAAAAATATAGGATATATAAACATGGTAAAAGCAGTAAAAATTTGTAAATTTAAAAATAAAGTGCACTGTAAATTTTGAATTTTGAGTGAGCTTAATTGATTGAGTGAGATGGTTGCACAATTCCTTTGAGCCAAGATAGCTTGTTGTTTGCAAGTTATAGCAACATAAAGATTATCATAACTCAAAAGAGCAAGCTATCATGGCTCAAACAAATTGTGCAACCATCTCACCCAATCTTCTGAGCTAACTCAAAATTTCAAATTTTATAGTGTGTTATCAGCATGTTATTGTTTCAAAATATGCATATAAATGTGCAGCTCATTTTATCACATGAAATGATGAAGCCTCACCAGCTTAAACAGTGTTAATCCCTTCAGCACCAAGAGCCATAATACACATAAATGTATTGAGTAGGTATGTCTTGTGACCACTAAAACGATGATGCTGCAGATAATATTGATTTCTCTGTTATGACAACATGCAGTTTGGTGGGGGATCACTGAAAATCAGCTTATAAAAGTTTGATCAGTTAATAAAGGCCTGAATTATTAATTGCAAGAACCCATAATATTATAGATAATGGTATGACTGTTAAATGGGTTGGCAAGTAAACTGACAAAGTGGTTGACTAACAAATTGGTTGATAAAAATACAAGAACCTGAGTAGTGAGTAAATATAGGTTACGGTCACGGCTGCATTACCATTGGTGCAAATGGGGCATTCCCCCGGGGCCCATGACCGAAGGGAGTATTCCGGGGGGGGGGGGGGAATTATTTCATTCCACGGAGACACTAGCAGTATTTATTTATTTCAAGCACGCAAAGTCCCCGTATATTCATTCCTTCATCAAGCATCACCTTGTTAAGGAATACCCCCACCAAAAATTAATTATTTCAAGACTGCCAAGAAAGAATTTATATATTTCACCAAAACTGAGAAAGAATTTATTTATTATAAAAAACTCCAACTCCCCCTCCCCCTCAAACATAAATGGTCTCCTCCTAAGGGGTGGGCCATGATGACTCTGAAAAAGTTTTAATGCCAAAAAAATGTGACAACAGTAAGTGGTTACTTACTTTTCAGAACATCCAGGAACATTTCATCTAAAATAATTCTATATAGCATCTATAAAATATGATTAAGTTAATCGACATGCTAAAGACCAGGATAATGGAAATTTTTCTATAAAACTGAAAAAGGAAAAGAAAATGATTTGCAATTCTTTTATAAAGATCTCCTTAGGGACCATTCAGAATTTATGACTGGGGGGGTGGGAGTTTTGGCCGAGGGGGTACTAACTTTTCACACGTGTTTCAAGGGGGGATATTAATTTTTGACAACACTTCCAAGGGGGGTAAGAAATTTTAACAAAGAAAAAAATGTAAAAAAACACGCATAAACTCATTTTATTTGGACGTTTTTACGCGCAAAAGTCCGCGAAATGACGCGAATCTGTACGCGTGGCCATGTATAACTGTATATATGTGTGTATTGCTTTGTATGTCGAGGGGGGGGTACTAAAAATACGCGTGAAACCTAAGGGTGGGGTACTAAAAATCTGCATGAAACTCAAGGGGGGGTATCAATTTTTGACAGGAAGTTCCAGCAAAACCCCCACCCCCCCCCCAGTCATAAATTCTGAATGGTCCCTTAGAAACATATTTATTTATGTAGGCCTACTCCTCATAAATTTTTGATCACGTTCATTTACAAGCAATTGTGTTTCAGATCTTTCGTTCTAACATCAAAATGAATTTTTGCTTATACATGATTTTGTGAAATGAATGTTAAGTAGATTTTTGCTTATATAAAATAATTGTTTGCCATAAATATTGACAGTGTTCAAACATTTCTGACACACATTGTAATCTACATTGAAGGCGTGACTCATAGTAACATGTCACCTGGTCATGCCTTATTGATCCACGATGCTTATACAACCCTAAGGCCAATGACACTATAGCAACCAAACTGCTTCATCAGCAAATGTATATATATATATCTTAATTGAAGACAGCACAGCTCAGGTTGAAGGCATTCTGTGCTGCTAATTGTCTGAGGGCATTTGCTATTTTCGTTTATATTTTATTTAATTGTGGTTAATACACTGGTTATTCACATCAGCAAAGATTCTCTGTTATTCTCTGGGTGTGGTTATTCAGCCTAGCTGAATTTGTAACTTTATCTAGGACATGCATTCCTGGTATTCTAAAGGGAAAACAAGTGTCATTTTTCCTTATGTAACGTTCAGTGGCGTCCCTATGGGGGGGGCACAGGGGGCACGTGCCCCCCATATTGGACCTGTGGCCCCCCCCCCTGGTGCTCCCCCATATGAACTTTCCAACTCTGGCTAAAATATACAGTCTGCATAGAGGGTGCCCCCCAGAGAATCGCGTGCCCCCCCAAGTGCCCCTCCCCCCGCTCGAGACCGCCAAGTTACGCCACTGGTACACGTTTCCCATAATTATTCAGACTGAAACTTTACAATTATGTAAACTTTACTACAAAATTCTTTCAAATGCAAAACCATAATTGTTTTTTTTTATTTCATGCATTGTCTTTGTCGTCTATATACAGTAATCTGCAAGAGAAGTGTTGGAGGCTGGGGCATTAATTTGTTGCTTCATTTTGGTTATAAACAAAAGTGAAAATAATTTTTGGAACTTTCGAAGTTAAATCAATTGCATTAGACGTGTTCTTAATTCATATTTTATGGGCTTGCAGTTTCACACATCAACACAAAAATATCAATTCTATGCATGTATAGCAGTGGCTTTTCATAGCAATTTTTATGAAAGATCATTCAAGTCCACACAGTCACATACCCCTTTAATTCACACATGTAATTCCAGTAAATATCTGATTCTGGTTGGCCTAACTTATAAATCAATTAAGTGGTAAGTCAGAATGTTATTTAATCCCAAATTCATTGATTTATATAGAAAATAATGTAATTTATGATAAAAATATGTTACCTGGGAAAAGTGGGTCATGCACCTGCAGATATATAACTGGGCCTATATTTATGCTTTGTTGGTTCTGGACCACTGAGCACACCTACGTCATTTCATGGCTATGGAAGGGTGACAAGGGTCAATTTTCAGGCTTTAGAAATCATTGCATTTCACACTTTTCTGGTTAGACTGCAGATTATTTCTAAGGAATGGATTTTTCAAGTAGTTACAGTGCCGCCTGTAAGTAAGTGAAACGCATGCTATTGTGCCATTGCATCAATGTTAAACATCTTTAACCAAAATGCTTCTGGAAGGACGAATTTTCATCCGATGAGAGGAAAACATTTTGGGTCATAAAGGCCAGTATTTGAGGCATGTGGGATAAAAATGGCTGCCTATTTTCTTTGCTGTACTAGGACTTAGGTATAGGTCAAAGTCATTGATAAGTAAGTGGAACGCAGGCCCAATGTTAAAACATAGGGAAGGGTGGTTCACTTACTTATCAAAGACTTTGACCCATACCTAACTCCGACTACAGCGAAGAAAATGGGCTGCTATTTTTATCCCACTTGCCTTGACACATCGGCCTTTATGACCCACTTTGTTTCCCTTTCATCCGATGAGAATTCATGCCTCCACAAGCAGTTTGGCTGAGGATGTTTAGCATTGATGCAATGGCACAATGTCATGCGTTTCACTTACTTACAGGCGGCACTGTATATTCCATTCTGTTGTTTGTGGCTCTCGAGACCCCCAGTTACGCCAATAGGAATATCTTATCTTTCCTGTTAATATTCTGCACCCCCCCCCCATATATACCTCTCATGTTTTAGTGTTTTTCTCATGGTATAACCCACTCTGCTAACAGAGTTCATACTTAACATTTATTAAGATATTGTACTCTCTATACATGCACAAGAGGCAACAGCAGTGAGCTGCCATAGGCAGTGAACTCTGCCAGAATTCACATGCAGCAACTGACATGCAACTGCCCCTGCGGTGGAACAACTGCCCTGAAATTTGAAACTGACCAGTAAAGCCTCAATTGTCACATCATGATATAATTCATTTTAGAATATCATTAGAATTAATACCAGAAACTACGGTCTGAAAGAAGTGAATTTAATCATGCATGACCATGAATAATTATTCTGGTCTCTTACTGACTGGGGTCAGTTATTGACCATGGGATTGGATGGATGGATGGATTATTCGGGCTTTACGTCCTGTATTTATGAATAGCTAATTAGGACAGGAGGAGGACACGCACGAACGGAAGTACCAGTCATTAATAGACATGGTATATCAGGGCTTGTAAATCAATTTAATCCATCCATATACTAGCATATGACAAGTCCCAGAAATGCCCTGGACATGTGTGTTTTGATATATTTGTCACAGATTCTATCAAATTTGACAGTTGACTATGAAAAACATTTTTTCAAAATTCACAGTTATTGTTGGGTGTTATTAGTTCTGTAAGTTGCAGATTCTTAAATTTGTATCTCATGTCTAACTGCTAAAAGCACACATAGTAACAAGCAATGTATAACAGTTTGTGATCACTGCTATGGTAGTATTATAATTGGAATTTTTTCATGTGACTTTCGCACAGGCTCCCACTAGTTTTGTATTTCTTCAAAATATGTAAATACTATGAAAGAGAAAATATTTTGCATGGCAGAACATTATCAAAATAAGTGAGATGTACAAGGTCAACTATGGCATTTACACTAAATCTGTGTGTTATTTGCAAAATGGCTCTTCTTCTGCAATCTCCAAATTCGAATTTCATACGCTTGTATTGTCTTACAGGGTATTATTGGTATACATGCGCGTGAGGACACGGCAATAAGGCAAAGTATGACTGAACCAGCTGTCCAACATAGGCCCAGGTGACCCAACAAGAACTGGATTCTAACCCTGAACCCAGCGATTGGCAGCCCAGCACGCTACCACACACTACCACTAGACCAACCCTCCCCCCCCCCGACCATGAGAATGGCAATAAGTGTTCATTAGCTCAGGCTAAAAGCCCCGGCTGGATCGATCACATATATATGTTGCCTCTGCAGAGGTGAATGACCTATGAATACAAGTTCTGTATTCAACAAATAACAGCATGTAGGGCTGGGAAGGTTAATATTTCTTACCTGATAGGCTCTTATAGCCAATATTGTCCCGTATACACAGGTATAGCTTATAGCACATGAAGGAAGCCTACTCTTTTACAGATAATCCATGATAAACATATCAATGGTATTATAATCCATTTGTAATCCAATTAGATAAATGTCTAATATAGGATACTAACAAGATATTATGGATTCAATATACAGGATAAAATTATATTACATGCGGCTGAAATGTTTACAAATATCTTCTCTGAATGTAATTGTGAGACAGTTAATTCTGTGTTAAATAGTATCAGCAGCCATACCTTACAAATAGTAATTCAAAACCAGCAGCAGCAAGGTGTGTCAAGCTTGTGCTTAGACAATTTTAGCTGCAGCAAACGTCAAGATAAATATAGGCCTGGGCTGCAGTTCGTGATGTGTGCCACTAGGCCTGTATCTAACAATGAGAGGCCTACTGAGTGCTACAATTTTACCAGATATCAGCCATTATGCACCATTATGTCCGTAGCTAAAAGTCAGTACATGTGTTTTGTCTCATAAGATCAATCAGTGTCCAATATATATTATGCAAAAAAGAATATACCAAAAACAGCTGTGTCAATTCTATGATATACACCAAATTAAAATTTTATGACATATCCATGATACCCACAAAATCAGCAATCTACAATAATAATATCCACGATAACTACCTGGAAATAAGCCTGTAGACTGCTCCAAAATGTATCAGGTTTCATCAAATCATATCAATCCATCAAATCCAGTAAAATTAGTTGCTATACAGTAATTCCCCTATGTAAACAATGATTTCATAACAACATGGCTGAGGCCAACTGCAAACATGCTGGCTCAGTCCAAACTAGGCCAATCAATTCCTACTTGGAGTTTGAGTTCAGTGCTCAGTAGGATGTATATATTGATTGGCAGTTCAAACCAGTGGCGTCCCTATGGGGGGCACAGGGGGGGCACTTGCCCCCCCATATTTGACCTGTGCCCCCCCAGGTGCCCCCCCATATGAAATTTCCAACTCTGGTTAAAATATGCAGTTCGTATGGAGGGTGCCCTCCCAGAGGATCGCGTGCCCCCCCAGGTGCCCCCCCACTCGAGAACCCCCAGTTACGCCACTGGTTCAAACTGATTTTATATTCATGGATAAGCAATTTATGCATGACTGCATCACCCCAAACCTAAATAAATATTTAATTGAACCTTATCGATCCACTGGTTATGCAAGATTTTTTTTTGAATATGTTATAAAAGGGTTGCAATGTCAGAGAACCCATGCGTCATCAGAATTTGTAAATACGTGGAAATGTAAAAGTAGTAAACCGCAAAATTATATATATATAATATTATTATATTTACATAAACCACAAAAGCATAACAGATTGAGATAGAAATAAACATAAAATATTATCTCTAAAAGAGTAGGCCCCGTATTCACCCATGTAGTGCCCACCCCTCCCCCCTCAGGCTATTTCTAGATACGCCCTTGGCATGGGTTCACTTCATGAAGAGCTGACAAGAAGCTGAAAAGAAGCCGGAAAGAGAAGCTGGCTTCATTTGACCGGATGCTGGAGTCTGAGCAACAGAATTTAATTTCCTTAGACTGCATGCGCACGTGCAGAGGTGTGACACGCCGTGCATCAGTCTGCATGTCGTGCAACAGTCTGCACGTGCTTCTATCCAGCTGCATCCAGCTGCATCCAGCTGCACATGGACTTACCCAGCTGCACCCGCTGCACGTCGGAATCCAGGGAGAACAATACACTGACTACTACTACGGAGCTGGCTAGAGCTCTGAACAAAAACATGCGAACACAGGAGGCTGGTTAGTGGATCATTTAAAGACTTTGTTTGACTAATTTCACCTATGTAAAGTTGTTCAACAGATGTAATGAGTTTCAAAGCTTCTAGAAGGGGTATAAAAAGTGTGTTCACATGTTTATGTTGAGTCATTTTGTGGGTTGAACTTGATCAGATTTTTGACAGCTGTCATAACATAGCAGCAGGGCTCAGTAGACTGTAGACTGTATGCATCCAATGATTCCAATCTTTTCTTGAGGCGACCTTAATTCCGGGCGTAACAACTTCTAACTGACACCAATGTGTTGGAAATTTAATTTCCTACGTTGTTACACCCCATAGGCTTGCCCTGCCCGATCACTTGATCGGGCGGCCTTTGTCAACCATATGGGCATTTTTTTCATTAGCCAAAAGGCTTGCTTGCCCAATGAAGTGATCGGGCATCCTTTGTCACTGATGCCAAAAGGCTTGCTCTGGCGCCAAAAGTCTTGCTTTCCCGATCACTTGATCGGGCATCCTTTCCCAAAGGCTTGCTCTGGCGCCAAAAGTCTTGCTGAATAGTTCCCTGGCCTTTCCAAAAGTCTTGCTCTACCTAAATAACTGACCTGTATTTACCTAAAGACTTGACCCCCTCCTACAAGTAATTGAATTCCCTAAATATCTGCAATATCACTGTCTTTGTCACTCAAAGATTGTGTCAAATAGACCTGGGTCTATCAATGCAAAGGGCCCGCAACCCTTTGGGCCAGAGTCCTTTTTGCGCCCGATTGGTTGCTCAGGCTGACTTTTTGCAAAGTTCAGTGACTATTTGAGGGGGGGGGGGCGCACGACGCCATGACGTCACAGCGGCCTTGACCTTCGTAGCGTCAACACAGATTTGAGACAGAGCTGTGTGTTGAAATGACCAAGAAATTGGCAAGAATTTCCATCGTTTATTAACTTGATTGGAAGCATGGAACTAAATACCAAAACATGTTGGAATGGAGCTACTGAAGTTACTTGGATGCAAGTCACGGAGCACTCGTTTTTAGACTGCAGCTGCATTAAAAGACACCTGCCAGCTGTGATTGTTGGAACTTGGAAGTTGACAGCTTGAAAATTCACGTCTTCCGGCCGCCCGTGTGAAGCCATTGTTGCTCCGATTCCAAATCCGATTTCAGATTCTGAAAGGGCTCGCAATTTTGAGTAAGTATGACCAATTTCATAATTTTCCATAACTTAATAGAGCTCAGAACGGCCATGATTGGACTGAAGGTTTGATGTTGATATTGCAAATGCTCGGAAATTCAGAATTTATGCATATACATGTTTTTTGATTTGATTTGCTTTATTCGGAAAGATGATTATATGTTGGCCTATTACTAGTAGACCTACTATAATATTTATATCTGCTGGTAGTTATTTGATGATTATTTGGAAAGGCAAATTTATTAGCAGTGGCGTCCCTATGGGGGGCACGTGCCCCCCCCCATATTGGACCTGTGCCCCCCAGGTGCCCCCAATATGAACTTTCCAACTCTGGCTAAAATATACAGTTAGTACAGTTGGTGCCCCCCCCCAGAGAATCGCGTACCCCCCCCCCGCTTGAGACCCCCCCTACGCCACTAGCTCAGTGGTACGTGTCACCACGAGAGCCACCCCCCCCAGAAATTCATCAGCTCCCTCCCCCCCTAATTTTGAGCTTAAACCCGGTGTCCAATAGTTCAAGTAACATACCCGGTTAAACGGCCTGGCACCCTCTGGGCTTTGCCCAAAAATTCTTGGTGACGCCACATCGTTCTTTTGAAAATATTTCTCCGTTATGTAGTAGTAGGCCTAACTCACAGTGTGCCATCCTCACTTTAAATTTTATTGTCTGTCATATTTAGCCAGCTTTTACTCAAGTTTTGCATCATTTGATGTAGATTTGTGAATTTCACGGCCAATTTAGTATTTTTCTTAATTTTAAAAACATGTTTCTCCATTATGACATCGTAACTCACGGTATGCCAACCGCACTTTTAATTATATTGTCTGATCATATTTAGCCAGCTTTTGTTGAAGTTCCGAGTCATTTGACGCAGAATTGCCAATTCATGACCAATTTAGTATTTTCCGTAATTTCAAAAACATATTTCGCTGTTATGTCATCGTAACTTGCAGTATGCCAACCGCACTTTTAATTTTATTGTCTGAGCATATTTAGCCTGCTATTGTTTAAGTTACAGGTCATTTGATACAGATTTGTAAATTTCATGGCCAATTTTGGATATTCTTTTATAATTTAAGAAACATATTTCTCTGTCTTGGCATTGTTAGTTTTGCTTAGCGAGTAAAACATTCCTTCTGCCTTCTGTTGAATCGGTTCAGAATAGCAATTTTGATGATTTATTTGTAATTTCAGGTCAATGCAAGGTTTCCAACTCGAGGTTTGGCACTAGCAACAGTGTCGGGATATAGAAGGTATGCTGAACACCTTATTTTGTGACAAGTTGGTCAGATGCAGAGTATGTTTAATAAGTAATAACAGCAGCTTTTAATATTGCTTAATTACAAATACATTCTGCGTAATTTGGCTTAATGTCTCAGAATATCATATTAAATAGCATGTGGTTATAATTTGAACATTTTTTCTTTCAGGTACTTCCGTCAGTGATCAGCTCCTTAACCAGTTGTCAGTTGATCTTCTATCTAATGAACTGTTGTCTCATCCAGGTAATTTAAAATATAAAAGCTTTTAATGGCAAAGAATATCAACATGATAGTATCATTAGTCTAATCATAATTATAATACAAAATTTAATAAACAACAGTATGCAGTAACGAAGTACTAAGTTATGTTGAATTTTAATTAACAAATTAGTAACAGTGCATGATAATGATATCAGTCTACAATATTATTTAGTTTAGTTTCCTAAACTTAGTTGTTCTACTGTTTAAACTTAATTTTAAACCTCAAACTGAAACAGAAACATAAGCCTATGGTTGAGATATTTGAAAATATAGTCATTCGTTGGTCAAAGTATAAGGGGTCCAGACCATCCTCCACATAAATTGTACAATGGTTATAATTAGAGCGATTACACACTTTGAATTCAGAAAACTGTATATATTATAAATTGAAAGATTGATACCTTTGTTCCATATTCTTGTGTTAAATATACTTGTGCTGTTACAAAATCTCATTATTGCTTATTAAAAATACTCTCGTCTTATTTTTTTTCAGTGCATTGAAACCCAGATTTGCGGAGAAGACATAGATCGAGCTCTGATCAAACTTGTGTATTGGTCCCCGATTGGCAAGTTTCTGGACTACTATGTCGGAGTATGTCCCCAATTTATTGGGCAGGTGCTGCTATTTTTTGCTGTCTGAAAACACTATATCAGTTCACAAAAAACTTCTGATTGATACCTGTAAAAAATTGGTGACATCTGCAAAAATCTGATTGTTGTTGACTGAAAATCAACATTGGTAGGTCTTGCAAAGTTGCAATGATTTTGTTTAAAGTAAATTATCAATGCAATATATTTTTCTTGTCAAGCATAAGCAAACAAATTGCAAGTTAAAATCAAAGCAAGTTGATAAAAAACTAAAATCTTGTATTGAGTTGAATTGTCTAAGGCCTATACACTTATAAAAATAAAGAAAAATTCAGGTGAAGTTTGGGCGATTATTGTAACTCTTTTTTATTGAGGCTTTTAATTTTTGTTAATAGCGTTTTGAACTTTTGATAATTTTATCTCCAACCGTAAATTCAGCATGGCCGTCTTGGTTAGAGTTTGATACAGGTCTGCGGATCAGACTACAGTGGATGTAGTTTATTTAAACTACTGCATCCATTGTGTGTTGTTTCTAAATATACTTGTGGACTCTTTCTATGATTGAAAAGCATGTTTATTTTTTAAGTATAAATGAAATACATGAATCAAAATATGTTTCCACTTTGTTAAATTCATTACAAGATATAATTAAGACAGCTCTGTGCAGTATGTCAAATGACATTGACTCGAGAATTTATAATCTTTTCTATTAACATATACACGGCTTTGTAATTTCCTGGCAGTTGAATGCCATAGTGGTTAATGGCATCGTGCCCATGATGGTGGTTTTAAGCTTTTTTTGGTCCAACCCTGGAAATAATGCTTTAAGAAGATCTGAGAAGGTAATGGTCAACTATTTCTGGCCTAAAATGATTGGCATGGTTGCCATTCAGTATTGTGCGCTTTGATGAGCAGATTTATCTGAAATGGGCACTAATAAAATCAATCATCCTCACGCCTTATTAAGTTTTTTAATTTTTTAAGGTAAATTGTTTGGCAGGAGGAAAAAGGTGGTATCAGGATCTGTAGTTGTAAGATAGGAGTTGACAGGAAACTGCTCCATCAATAGGTTTAGGTGCAGCACTGCAGCTGTAAGGACATTTGTAATATGGCCTGTTCAAACATGAGCCTTTTTCAACTCCCTGGAAGTGTGCAGTCAGACAGTGGTATTCAGCGCCACAGTATTAAATCACTCTACCATAGCCAATAGCTTTACTCATTTCCACCAAGGTGGAGAGGAGCAAGGAGATAATGAAGGATCTCATTCTTTATCTACCAGTCATGGTTTGGGACTCGAACCTGTGACATCTCAGGTCGCGAAACAATTTTCCAATAACCTAATTTGTAAATCTACATCACCCAATCAGCTAATGAAGACAGCAAACCAGAGGCAGAATACAACATCAGTTGCATTGAAGCACTAGCCATTGTGCAGCAATTCAAATTGTTCAAAGAATTACATATCCAAACCCAATCCTATGACATAGCACTAAAATAAAATTTAAAATCGAGTATAAATTATAGTTTAAAAAAACTTTATTTTTAAAAGAGAAATTCCTCGCATTTGTCAATTCCCCATTACTCTGTGAAAATACCAATTTTAAGTTACAAGAAGAATGTAAAGCTTTTAATAACTATTAGGGCCCTGCACGGGATTAGATTTTTGTCTCATTCCCGCCCGTTCTTTCCAAATCTGCTCCCACTCCCGTCCCGTTCTAGGCATTACAATGATAAAATTTTCAGAATTTTGACCCACTCCCGCCAAATTTTGTCAAGTCCAGTTCCGTTCCCGTCCCGTGCAGGGCCCTAATAACTATAATCTGATTGATAGACACCGGGAAAATGAACATAAACCACAAGATCTTGATGTTAATGAACTGAAAAACATATCAAATTGTTTGGTATGAAATAAAGTTATGATTCCTCACTTGAATATAAATTTATCTGAGGTTGATTGATTGTACAATTCATTGGGGGAAATAAAATATTAACTTCTTATGAACATTTTCTTGACTTTTCCCGGTTTAAATTTAACAGGCCTGCACAATTTTTTGAAAGTGTTTTGAACATCAATTGTCTTACTAAACCATTGAATCCTGTAAAATTAACTTCATTACCAGGAGCTAATAAATGTTAACAAGGGCATCAAATTGTTGCAAATGCAGTAGAACCTTTCAAAGAAGTTTTCTTCTCTGTCATTCTTGTATTAAGCATTCCAACTACCAACAACAGGGAGTCAGAAATCTATCCACAGCATCAACCTAGAAATATAATAAGAAACATTTTAATAAGTTTATATAAGGTGCAAAGATCTCTATATTTCTTATCTAATATTCAGAGTTGGAGGTTTCCGATTGGAGTCCGAGTCAAAATCAAAATTTAGTTTGCAGCTGGAGTCATAGTCGAAGATGAAAATTAATTACAAATTTATTTTATTTGTGGTATCCAATTAACGGATTATATCACATAAGTATATGCTGTCCAGTTCATGTGAAATGGTACTTTCAGAAAATCTGTGTTTGCGAAACAGTTACTCCTTCGAACCATCATACTCTCAGTGATTTTAAATAGTAAGGTAAGAAGACCTTGCTTTTAATAAGATAGTCTCCCTATATTTAGTATCAAACAGGTCGCAATCTTCCAAGTTTTAATGCGTAAACAGGGTCAAAGATAAGTACTCGTCCGCTCGTCTGAGACGAGTAAAAATTGAGGAGGACGGGTAAATATGCTTGTGTACTTGTCCGTCAGACTAGTAACAAATCACAGTGAAAATATTTACTTTAATTCAGAAGTCAGTGTTATAACAAGTTTGTATCAATTCAAGATTAAGTTCTGCCAAAAATGTTTACAAAATAAACATAATCCCCTGTTTGTGTATCCAGTTATTGTTTATATAAGGGCCACATAGGTCTTTTTATGTTATGAATGTTTACATAAGCCCTATGAGTTATGATAAGGCCAATTGTGTCTCTGGGACACATTCTGTGACTTTTTGTTGCTCTGAAAAGGGAGTTATCTCTATTTTTGTTATCTCACCTTTACCTGTTTCTTTAGCATGTCTTAAAGACTTTCTTAAACTCAGTGACCTTTTGATTAACTTATACCTGATTCTTTGGAAAATCAGGAAACAGATAGCTCCGCTTCCAGTTGCTCTATTTGTATGGGGTTTTTTTCTTATTGCACAAAATTTCAATTTTATGATCAGTTTCCCCTTCACTAACATGTATACATACTTGTACTAAGAAAGATTCGTTTTACAGTTTTTTTTCATAGTCTGGTATGTTAAGGCCAATTTTTGGCCATATCGTTACTTGCCGGAACAAAGCACCAAATTTGGCACATAGGTACTTTGAAATGTGCTCTTTCATTCTAGAAGGGGTGCCATGATGAATAATGACTTGGTTGGCGGCCATCTTGGATTCAAAATGGCCGACGTCAAATTGGCTTTCTTTCAGACATTTGTGAAAAAGGCCTATAACTCCTGTTTGGAGCAAGATATCAATATGAAATTTTTACCACAAGTACTTGGCAATATGTACTTTAATAATATATAGACATTGCACCTCTAATTATAATTATTTCGACATTATAGCATGGAACGCACAAAAAATAAAAATTTCCGCAACATTTTGGGGAAAAAGTTCATATTGTAAACATGCAGGGTGGTACCACTCTAAAATTTGGCAGAGTGGTACTTCTGGATATGATCTTCACTTTAGTAATAGATAACTTGGCCATATATTTGCATATTGGCCACAAATCATAGTGAAAAGTTACTACCGTAACTATCATATTTCACAAATCTGACCTGTGTGCTATAGACTTCTTGGTTTTGTTGGGTAATCTCCTCATTTCGGTGAATCAAATAAAAAGAAGTTTGAATTACAATATAATATGCATCTTGTTGTCTTTCTTGTGTCTAATTAAGTAATAATTATTAAGCTTGACCTAATTATTTTTCTTCAATGAGAGTTTAGGTCAGTGTTGTAAATAAATCTCGTTTGAAGCAGCAACTCCTTGACAGATTCTTTGGACAATGCCAGGGACAATTGGATGGTAAAAACACATTGATAGTTTTTAAACAAGGCCTTCAGGAACTCCTGTAAGCTCATGAAATGATAGAGAGGTGGAAGCCAAGGAAATTACCAAATTGGCCAAGTTGTTGAGAAAGGATATTTAGGCATGGAAATGGAAGGTCTGATGGTGACTTTTCTTCAAACTGTCTACAGGAGTGCATCCCTGCCTCCTTGACAGCATTAATATCCCTGTTATTCAATGGATCAAATATGCTAAACAATGCAAAGCCAAGAAACATCATTGCTTGGCTCATATATATGATATCCAACATCAAAAAATGCAAACACGCAGGAACTGCATCAAGATAACTTCCAGTGCCTATATATATAAATTGGTCTGAATGTGCATCCTCAAACACAAAGAAAGAAACTGGTAAATTCACTTAATGATCTTTGCATTAGTTACCACAGAGTTATTGAAGTACAGGACCAATTGTCATTGGCCATCTGCCAGCAATACAACAATGATGGCAATGTTTGTCCCCCACATCTTCGAAACAGGCTGTACACAGTCCGAGCCCTGGACAACATTGACCATAGCCCATCATCCACAACTGCTGATGGATCATTACATGGCACTGACATCGGCATGTTCCAGTTCCTAAAAGATGACAACCCGGGTACAGAGAGGAATAAGATTCAAATTGATGCTAATTCCCACAAGTCAATATTTCTTCCTGAAAGTTTCACAACAGTGCCCGCAGTGTTCTGCAACACTGATAGCCTTTTGATTCCACACAGACAATTGCAGGATACAGTAGGAATTGTGGATGATGCCCTTGAAGTTGAGGATACCTGGAAACAGAATGTGATAGGTCTTCTCTCTTGAAAAATAACAAAATCGAATCAGGTGACAACATTACTTGGGCATGATATCATGCACCAAAGTGCACCCAATCCAGTTGATCCACCTGTCCTTAATTCCCTTCTTCACTTTTCACAGAGAAATCAGCAACTCTTACGATGGTTAAGCATGTCATGGATATCAAAATGAATACCGCACAGCACTTTAATTCTGAACAGATTAATGTAATACCTGTGGACTTGCCTTTGTTTGCCCTAGCAGTGGAAGTTCGCTGAAATTCATGGAGAAGAGCAAATCATTGTCATGTTTGATGTACTCCACCTTGAAACGGCTCTATGGCATGTAATGGGGGATCTGCTTGATGGTTCTGGTTAGACAACAGCTTTAGCTGACAGTGGAGTGGCATCCAGTGGCACTGCTGATTCCTCTATCCAAGCAGCACACTTGACGAAGACTAGAAATGCGCATGAAGTCACATTCAAAGTCATTTTGAAGTAGAAGATCATATTTCAAGATTGGCAGAAGAGAATGATTGAAAAGAGCCCAACATTCCACTATTGCCATGATTACGATTGGTGAACTGGAGAGGTTGATCCTAACCTTGGTGAGTGCTCCAAGGAGCATTAATTTTAATCTCTATGTAGATTCACTTGAAATTTTTGGTTCCATGGTTTTTGCACTGGACGTGTCCAATTATGCTCCATGGTTGCCCATTAATTTGCGTGATTTGAAATCATTAGCAGACAACATGAGAGTGCAATTTTCGCAATGTTGGGTTCTTCAAAATGATTTTCTTGCAGTGCTATTGACCAAGGCCATGAGCATAACAATGCTCTTGTCAAAGGATCAAGTGGTGCAGTTGGTCTTACCCAGAATCCAGAGGCTTTCCGTAGATGGATCCTAGCAGGCACGTCTGTTGGAGGCATTTGAGACCATTAGTCTTGGCAGAAGAACACTGTCAGTTGACCAAATGCAACACCAGGAAAGTATGGCATGTCAGAACAGATTCCAGCAACGAGTTCTTGCCATGCATGACGTGATAGAGGCAATGGGCAATCCTTTCAGAGGTCCTGAACTGATTGTTTTGAGTACAAGAGACTGTGCATCAGATGATGTCATCAACACGGTCATGAGAGTGAAAGAGGTGGGGAAAAAAACTATAGGAAAAATACATTAAAACAGTTGTCTTGGACAGAACATCAACCTCCTACTTTTTAAAAGTGGTCTTGTGAAAAGCAAGACAAAGACAAAGCAGCATGTCTCTGCTCTCAAAAGTCATTGCAGGCTATTTCATCGACTCGATATTGCCAGTAAGTTCAGAGACGGAAATCTGGAGGGTTTTTTCAAATATGCAAATGATCCTTGATGCAGTCATTTTCTACAAATGGAGTGTTGTAATGCCATCAAAAAAGAGTGAGCTTCTGGCAATAATCATAAGTGAACAGGGACAAATGCCACATTGATTTGACGCCAAAATCATTGATGGTTCTGCAGCAGTTCATGTGCTGCCTTAGGTGGTCTGCACTGAACAGTGAGCAGAACTAGTGCTGCCTGACATGAAGTAGGCCCCTATATCCACATTTGGTAAGTATGTTGAAAGAGTGTTTGTGCCATGGACTCGACAACTTCTAGGAAACAGTGATTGATTGATTGATTGATTGATTTGTTTATTATTTTATTCGCTCATTGTACAAAACCCAAATATAATTTTAAAAAAAATATCTGGAGCAAGGAGAACCCCAAAAGGCAAGTTAGGGTCGATGAGCCGACATATTGTACATGTATGTGATGACTGTCACTTTCAGGTCTTACTGTCATCTATCAAAGTTCACAGGAGCATATGCCAGAGAGCAACCATGAAGATGCCGACATGTGAATATGCCTCCACATTGATGACGCTCTTCAAAAAGGAAAAAAGGACTATTCTTTTGCCGCCAGTAGACACAGATCTATGTGGTCAGCATCCTGGTTGGCCTTTTCCATCAACTCCATGCAATGTCTCCAGAATTGCACCTGTGCATAGCTTTTGGTGTTGCAAAGTGGTATAAAGAATTGAACATCAATAACATATATGTTACCATCTTGGTGAGGACAAAAGTGTCATATCACCATCGTTTCATGCATTTAGTGGTTATGAAACAACCTCACAGTTCTATGGCAAAGGGAAAAGGTCAGCCTGGGAAACTTAGAAAACATTTTCTTCAATCATTGAAGATTTCAAGACGATTTCTCTGACTCCCTTCCAACATCTTGAGCAAGTCTCTAAAACATTCAGCGACAAAGAAAGATATGTTTGTGTTCCTTATGACGACCACTAACAAAAAGACAGTGAAGGATCTTCAGAAGGACCTATTTGCAAAGAAAGCTGTGTCCATGGAAAATATTCCTCCAACATAGGTAATTTTTTGGTTGTATTCATAGTACATCCATGAAAGTCTACAAATAATAAATAATTTCAAAAATCAATGCCCTAAAATTTCAGGCGGCACTTCTTCAGCACACACAAAGGGCAGTCACTGTGTATTAGACAGGAATGTGGAAGTCAAACCCCAAATTAGTTATGTCAGCCCCATCACCTGAGAGTTATGGATTGGAAAAGGATGATTCATCTTGGATTCCAAAATGAACAGATGAACCAGAAGCTGCTAGTGCATGCCGAGAACTGTTGAAATGTGGATTCCAATCCAGTCCTTTCCCGTGCAAGGAAATGCAAATGTTGTGATGGTGGATTCTCCTGTCCTTCTATTTGAAATTTGTAGAGGACTACGTTAAAATAACCAGGACAACAGATGTGAAGATTGGGATATATGTATAGGTTTAGCTTGTTATTGAATAACAGAGATGCTTTATAAGTTTCAAAGGCTGCCTTGTCTCTCTTTCGACTTGAAATTTCAATCTCACTCAGCTGCTTTCTTTATTTTAAAATATTAGCTTCTTATATTATATGAATTTATACATCATTTAATTGCACAATGTTTGCCTTTTTGTGTCCATGAGATATGTTTGTATTTGTTTCTGAATGTGACCAATGGTCAATGGATATTTAAAAAGGTACAAAGTGTTTTAGAGCAGAGCGGCTTCTGGCAAGTTTGATAGATATGGATTAGATATACAACGGCGGTCATTTGACATATTATTTTCGCAAAAAAAACTAAATACAGGTTCTCCTATGGAATGTATGTATTGCCTAATGCTGTGTAAACATCTTAAAACAAAATGGTGCTCAGAATTTTGATTCAACAACGCTTGGATGCAATAATTTATTACGGTCGGAAAAATTAACCATTATTTTGTTATTATTGTATATTTTTGTACACTTTTTTGACTTTTTTACTATATGCATGACTTAGCATGAACATACATATTATTTGGCATCATTCTACCAAATTACAGTCCATTGTGATGTTTCTGAAGCCTTGTGGAATCATGAAACCTCCTTGACTAGGATTTTGACGGCGGCCATTTTGAATTCAAGATGGCCGCCGTCCTGATGGTCGTACATTGTGGCACCCCTTCTAGGATGAAAGAGCATGTCAAAAAGTACTTATGTGCCAAATTTGGTGCTTTGTTCCGGCAAGTAACGATCCAAACCTTAACAGACCGGACTATCAAGGGTATTAAAGCTGAAGTGCTGCATGGATTTGCAGCTATACAGGTAGAACATTGATTTTATTGAATGAGCATTTTTTAAGGATATGGTAAATAAATCACGCAAAATATTCAGGACGAGTAAATTTTGGGGAGGACGAGTAACTTTTGAAAGATACTAGTCCGTGGACTAGTAACATTTCTGGCTTATATTTGACCCTGTGCGTAAATGATCATATTTTCAATTAATGGTGATGATCATTGTCACGGTGATGAGAAATTTTTGTCAATAAGAGAAAAGATGACTATCTTCAAAATCATATGTACATTTATAATAACTTTTCATATACATTTTTTGCTAGATTTTGCATGACATTGTATATTTCTGAATATTTACCTGAATTTTAGCCATTTCTGTTCTGTCAAGCCATTTATACCCGGCTGCCAATCCAAGCCGGAAGTAAAAAGAACTGTTCGTTCCTAAAAATGTATAATCAGAAAACTTAAAAATCATATTAAGGAATGTTCAGAATATTTATTTGACTGGTGGAAGTTTTGCCGAAAATTTTGATAAAGCAAAAATATTATACAACAGGCATATACTCAGTTTGACAACGCATTGTTATACATCTTATTTCAATTAGACAATTAATAGTTTCAGCATGCATTTTGCGGAGCTTGTGCCCACATTTTCCATGATTTAGAGATTTATTTAAACTTCACCAGCAAAAGAAAAGCAAAACTTGATTTTGGCCAAAACCAAATTGATGGCATTGATTCTATAGTCGACAAGCTAATTCATACCAAAAATCATTCAACTGCGACCTTTTTCCTGTTTTTCAGTAGTCCGTTTTATCAAATTCGAGATTTTGCAACAAACGAGACCTTTCCTTTTACTTACAACCAAAAATATGATTTCACTTTAAAGCCTGCCTAGTAGACGACCGAAAGCCGAAAAAAATCATTTCTGCAACTCCATTCTTAGATTTTAAACAAATTTTGTAATAGAGTGAAGAAAATTATCCAGTTTCACATCTTTTGGATTGTCTGATTTTTATAAAATTTTCCCAAGAGGTTTCAAACATGTCTCAGAGGTGCAAGAAAAAAAAATTCAAGGCAAAATATCTATCAGACAAAAATATTTTATTGCATTGAAGGCCAAATTTTAGAAGTAAGTGTGACAGTCACTACATAAAAGATTAAAATCCCAAAACTGAATTTACGGTATCGCAAGATGTTTGAGATGGCTCTGCCCTGAGATGGACTTAACAGATATTCCAGTAAAAAATTTCCAGGTCCATATTTTTAAACAAATTTGTCTGAAAGCAAGTCTCATTCCAGAAATTTCCATTAGGTGGTGTCAACTCCAGTCCAGATAATTCAACTTGCAGTATATCCACAATGGTTATTGGTTAAGGTATCAATGGTTCTTGCCTGATCCGCCACCTGTAGGAACTGTCTGGAGTGAGACTCATGTTATGTAATTCGAGAAATTCATTACAAAATATCGACCTGGAAATTTTTTACTGGAATAAAAATTAAGTCCATGTCAGAGCAGAACCATCTGCAATTTCTCATGATATCATCAATTCAGTTTCGGGATTTTCATTTTTTATGTCATGATAGTCACTTTCAGTCTTTCACCTTTAAAATTTGGCCTTCAATGCAATATAAGATTTTTTCAAATTGATAATTTGCTTTGAATTTTTTCCTGCAGCTCTGAGACATGTTGGAAACATCCTGGAAAAATTTACAAAAATAGCACAATTCAAAAGGTCTGAAACTCAATTATTTTCTTCAGTCCGTTTCAAAATTGGAGAAACACAAATTTTCAAAGTTTTGTGTAAAAGCTAAAATAATAATTCATGCAACTCACCAGGCGTATATCTCTGAAGTCAATTTTCTCTGCAAGTACTTGAAGCATCGTTTTATGAAGCCAAGGACTACCATCAATGCACTGCATCCACAAGTCTACAAATAAAGAAGTAATGTCATCTAATTAGCATCTGTACACAGAAGGAAAAAATGCGGACATGTTTGATAAGGGATATGCTTAGCCTAGCTCTTATTAACATAAACTTAAAGATAGTAAGTCCACTGATTCTATGTAAAATTTTACATTCATAGATCATAAACTGATATATTAGAAGTAATGTATACACTTCCAATCACCACAATAGCATTTTTGCAATAATTTTGAAAGTGAGTTTAATTGATTGTAACCCTGTCAGCGTGCTGCAGCGGTCCGGCGTCGGCCTGGCATTGGTCCGATGTTAGTAGCATCGGACCGGCTTCGGGCCGACGTAGGGCCGCCAAGGCACGCTGACAGGGAAAGCCTTAAATTACTAAAGAAGAGCCCTGCATTGCTTGATTTGTAAATAAAACAAGACTTTTTCATGGGATGAAATACTGTTTTTTTTTACATTCTTGAAGGAATTTGTTTTCATATATTGAGCTTGGAATGACAGTTAAGTAAATTTGGTTGTTAAAATAGGTTTAATATCCTAGTCTTTCTTTCGGACATCTTTTTTCTTTGGCGACATACTAGCTTTAAGTGACAAATTTAATCCTACTTCGTATCAGCATGATCAGCAGATTTTCAGGTTGTATGGGTACCTTCTTGGTTGAGACGGGAATAACATTTTCACAATTTTAAGGCTAACAAGCAGCATAATGACAATGTAACTAACTGTAATTATTAGGTCTGCTAGCTCTGCTGAGCAGGCCTATTGTGATGCACCAGATTATCCTGTGTGTGACTCTGTGCACCGAATCCTGTTAAAACTACGCACTGTATGGATCTGATTCTTTGCAGTATGCTTTCTTGTGACACACTGAAGGCCCCTTTCAATTTTGACAGATCTCCGTAACTTCTACATTGAGTATTTGGTGTTTCACTATATTTATACAGATCTCCACCACTCTGCACAGTGTCAACACATGCATATATATATTATGGCAGGCTGACAGACCTACATATGCAGTTATGCACTCTCTGAGTGTTCATTCTTGTTACATATTACATTTAAGCAATATGGACGGTTGGATGGATGTTTGAGGCTTTACGTCCTGTATTTATGCACTTGGAAGGCTAATTAGGACAGCTGGAGGACACGGCAATGAGGCGAAGGATGATTGAAACAGCCATCCAACATAGACCCAGGTGACCCGGCAAGAGCTGGATTAGAACCCTGGACCCAGCGATTGGCAGTCCAGCACGCTACAACCAGACCAACCCTCCTCCTTGAAGCAATGTGGACACCATCAAATTATCATTACCTTCAAAAATAAAGATTGGTTGCCATTTCAAGTTAGCTGCAGCCTGCAGAGAGTGAGTTCATGTTTTGCATCCTCAGTAACAGTTCAAATGAATTATTTCGAAGCTTTCAGGGTAGCCTCCTCCATCTCTTCCAGGTTCTTTTAGTTTATTTCCAGGCAAACTTCGTTTCCACTTTCACAGGGAGCAGAACGTAATCTTGAGGGATAAAAAAAGAAGAAATAATTGAAAAGAAAGATAATTGGGACCTCAAGTATTATACGCAATGACAGTGAAGCTCCAAGAAATAACTAATCAAGATTATTTTGTCTGGTAAAGCATTCATAGTATAAAACTTCTTAGAGAATTTATATATTTCCTTTTTGCATCTGAAAATTTTTGAGTATAAAACTTCTAAGAGAATTTATATATTTCCTTTTTGCATCTGAAAATTTTTGACCAATTGCAAACATTTAACTTTTCAGGAATTTTATCCTGTCAACATGCATGAGTGAATACATTAGCAACACATTCAATACTCACAGAACAGTGGGTCATTTTCATCTGGACTTAATTCACATCTGGACAGCATTCAACAGCACTTCTCCCAAAGACCTGCGGTCAATGCCCTGCATAAATCACAAATAAGATCAAGTAAATTAATAAAGCAGTGCCATTAACATAGCTCGGAGTAACTTCATCGAGGGTTTTGAATGTAAATGCCCAGTCGAAATAGTGCATTTCCAGTATAACAGTGAGCAAATCGAAAATGTCGAAGTATTTAAATACTTAGGACATACAATTTGTAATCAAAGAAACATGCATAAAAAGATGGCAGATTACATAGCGACGCAAGCCCAAAAAGCACTCTTTACACTGTATGGACGCATAAAACCTTCCCTAGGCCACATATCCCCGTCACTTGCTTTAAAAATGTTTGATAGTTATGTACTTCCAATCCTTGAATATAACAGCGCCTTTTGGTCTGGCGCGGCAGAAATCCCCCAAATCGAGAAGATACAAATTAGCTTTCTTAAACATGTTCTCAATGTGAGACGGCAAACCCCAACACTAGCTGTGTATGCAGAAACAGGAAGATTTCCCCTTAAGATAAGGCAACAACTAACTGGAGTAAGCTACTGGGCTAAAATTAAAAATCTCCCAAATGACGATATCTTACATAAATGCCTAAATATACAGATAATTAATCACAATGCTGGTCAGAAGAATTGGTACAGTAAGATAGCAAAAATAATGACAGATGCTAACATTGCCTGGCAAACCAATGAGCCTGGCAAAATTTTAAAGGAAATCAGACTTAAACTATATTCTGAGGAACAGTCCAGAATTTTGAATGAGATTAACAACTCGGATAAATTTCCCAAACTGCGCACATATAAAATGTTTAAGACAAATTATTCTCTAGAACCGTATCTAAATCTAAACCTCTCAAAGAAAACATACAGCAACATTGCCAGATTCAGAGTAAGCTCTCATAATCTAAAAATTGAAACAGGTAGACATAACATACCAAAAATTCCGATAGAAGAGAGAAAATGTGACAAATGTAATACTGACGATATAGAAGACGAGATTCATTGCCTCTTAATTTGTACTAATAACGATGCCCCGAGATCAGAGCTTTTTGACAGAGTTAGTAGCCTTATGCCCAACTTAAGTAGTCTTGATGAAAGTGAAAAATTCATTGCACTGATGTCAGATAAAAGACCGGATGTAATACAGGCTATAGGCTCTTACCTAAACAAAGTAATGTAAGTGTTGGTAAAAAATTGATGATAACTCAATACCCCTCTGTGTATTTTTAGCTGTCTAGCTGCGCCTCCCTACAGTGAGTAGCAATTTTCCGAACCCAATTTTGGACAACTGACTCTTCATTCCAAGTTAAAGTTTGCAAAATGAATCTCTGTACTGAATATATGTTTGAATGCTAGATATGTGTGGGAATTTTCTTCAGAGTATATATTAAATTTTTACTAACAGTTGTATACCTTATTATAATGTGTGAATGATATGTAAGTTGCTAACTAGATGTAGTTTTTGTTTTAGGAATATCAACAGCACTCATTTCTATGTTGGAGGGCCTTTAAGCAGTTGCTGCTGGTCCATCTGATATATTTTTGTGTAATATTTTAAGGACTTATATCAAATTTATATGGACATTTTTAAAATTATCTTTTACTTGAAAATCTAAACTGATATTGGACACTCTTAAAAAATAAAAAAAACACCGGACATTTACAAGTTTAATCACTAGAACTGGGACCAGTATTATTGTAATAATAACATTATACTTAACCTTGTTTTTAGCTTTCTGTAGACTAGTGTAGACTTTGATTTTGCTTTGTATTGTGATATTGATGACACATGTATCTTTTTTGATATTCGGTTTGTCATAATAAAAGTTTATATATATATATCTTTTTTTTTTAGTAAAAAGACAAATGATACAATAATTCTGTGGTATATTTTGCAATAATTAGTATTTTAAGAAATAGTTAAAAAAGTGTAAGAGGTTTCGACACCTCTGTTTTGGCTGCTAAAATGATCCAGTCCAAGTCTTATTGACACAAATGCTTGTTTAAACCATAAAAATAGGTGAAAATGAGGAAAGGTTCTTTAGTAATTGGAGATCTGCACTTAAGTCTTGACAGAAGTCATGCGTGTAAATTTAAAGCATGACTCCGCACAGGCCATTTCATATACACCCAGCTTTGAAAAAAAGTTTATCACTTTTCTTTACAATATTGATACTTAACCATGGAAAAAAAGAGACCCTCAAGTTTGCTTACTCAGATCTCTGTAATCATTAGTATTTGTCGCAGAATGCTTGATAATGATCGCATTGAATGATAGTTTCTTCCGATCCACTTTGGGCCCAACTTCCGCAGGTCTATGATGTATCTCAGGACCTGCTGAGTTGAATAAAAAATATGTTGTCTATTTTTCTTCACATGGAATAATCAGATCGGTTTGTGAAAAGTGGCAAATAATTTTATTAGATATGATGCCACCATAATCGAGTTAATGCCACAACCAAACAAAACTTTAAGTTAAGACTAATATTGGGATGTACATGTATACAACTAATATGTGTTACTGTGTGTAAGCACATTGGCACCTTTGATTTTACTAGTGCACAGCTTTGTGAAGTTCACTAATCAACAGGGGAGGATGCAGGGGGGGGGGATGGGGCCATCCCCACCACAGGATTTTTTTAATATTTTGACATGTTAATTATGTCAGCATGGATTCGCTTATGTCAGGACCTATGTGTTCCACGATGAGATAACCCGATAGACGCGCCCCAACCAGATTATAGATCTGGATCCCTCCCTGCCAATCAAGAGTGCAAAACACTACACTGATCATGATGTCACAAGACAATATAAAAATTGTGCTGTCTACAGGTCAGGAAAAGTGGGTCTGAGTCATTCATAGGCGTACCAGGCGCGTGATTTTGTGGGGGGCGAGTGACATTTGCCCGAATTTAAAGATTTTAATTTAGTACCATTTCAAATGAAATAGCCTGGAAATCATTTTCAATAGTTTTTACTTAATCAGCTGCCTGAATTTTTTAGCCTTTTTGCTGAATCTCGCTGTTTCCCGCCCCCCCCCCCCCCCTCACCCCCCTCTGATACGCCTACGGAGCCATTGCCATATTTTCTTCAGTAAAATTTAAAAATCTTTAAGCTATTGTTTTGGGGGTTGTACTCCGGTTTCTTGCTTCGTAAATTTTTCGAATTTTATACCACAAAGTATTTGGCCTTTCCTTAAAACCACAAAGTATTTGGCATTTGCATAAGGAAAATGTGTTGAATACCATGTTCACAATGTGAAGGGCCCACTATCGCTTGAGCCCAATATATGCCAGCGCTGAGGTGATATTGCCAACAGGAAAATGGTTGAATACAAGAAAAATTCTATCAGGCTAATTAATGGAGAAACAACACCAAAAACCAAGGGGGTTTACAAGTGAAATATTTTTAAAACTAAAAGTATCAGGAATTAAATGTTTTTTTTATATTAAAAGTGTACAGGTCCAAGCCTGTCCAACATTTCTACTGATCACTAATTTTGAGTTTAAACTTATTGTCGAATAGGTCATTACTAGTCACATGGCCCCCTCAATTGAACGGCCTGGCCCCCCTTGCCTTGGCCCCCCGTAAAATAAATCCTGGTGACGCCACTGAGTACCCCCCCCCTCACGCCCATGGTATCTAAGTCTATAGACAGATAGGCCCGTGAACTGGTTTTGTTTGACAAATGGAATCATCGATTTACAGACTTATAAACACTAAATAGCCAGATACTCAGTAGCTACTAGCTACTGTCAAACTCAAAGTGCTAGGCCTATCTACATATTGTCCCGGGGGGGGGGGGGTACTTCGCGGACTTTTGCATACGGATGCGCCACGGCAATTTTGAAAACCAGAACCATTTTAATCCGGAGACTGCGCCAAAACCACAAACCATTTTAATCCTTCACTAAAATTTTTTGGCAACCAATTTAATCTTCATGGTTTTTAAACCATTTTAATCCTCTTTTGAAGCCGATTCTAACGGTACCAAACATGTTGGGGTTGCGAAAACCAGAACCAAATTAATCAGAATTGTCAAAAAACCAAAACCATTTTAATCCAAGAAGGCCAAAAAACCTAAACCATCCAGCGGCGCCTCTATATACACCCTTATAGAGTGAGTACCCCCCCCCGGGCATATTGTACCTTTTCCATTGTAGTAGCACATTCTTCAGCCACTCACCATTCGTCCCAGTCTGTCTTGTCTTCTTATAAGTGTTGTTGAAGTCAAATTTGCACATACTAACACTTCAGACAGCCTAAAACAGGCCAACTTGCATGTTCTGATTCTGTGACCTAGTTTCGGCAGCACTGCCACCTCGTGGGTGTCTTTGTTACAATAAACAAAGTATAGGCGGAGCCACATGTATTGAGTTTGTGCAATGACTTTGTGTCAAAGAAAAGACCCACACAAATGGGGGCGCCCCATGTCAGCAACGTCCTGGGCAGACCAAAGGCTTGCTTACCTCAAATAGTCAGCAAATAGTTCACTTGACTTTTCCAAAAAGTCAATTTGAACTTTTCGAAAAGTTCAGCGGATATTTGAGTGACTATTTGAGGATCAAGTTCTTTGTCATGAGGACTAATGGCAGAAGCATACGTTTTGAGCTAAGTTACGGCTCTGTAGGACAATTCTTTCTATGTGAAAAGTGCGTCCCAAGCACTCGAGATGATTTCCCAGGGCAAACTCTGCCAACACTGGCTGCAGGTTGGTCCGAGGGTTTGTTTCATTTTTTTTTTGTATGTTTGCTGTCACTTCTCATAAATCGGCCTGATAAAAATTTAAGTATTCAAAAGGTTTTCTATAATGGTAAAATATATGCTTCCATTTTTTTAGATTTTTTATGTCATAAATTTAACCTACCCCAAAACCATAATTCTGTTATTTCACCCAAGAAAAGATGGTGATGGCCCAGCTCTGATATTCATGATATTCCAGACCAATCATCATTATCATGTATAAATTTATAATTTCCACATTACGTGTACATTGTATATAAACTTTTAATGAACAACAGAAATATCAAATGCAGATACATGTGTCAATCAATGAATGTGTCAATCAATTGGATGTGTCAATCAAGAATTGAAAAGAAAAAAATAGAAAAATTAAAATCTACATCTACAGAATATTCTATTTATGTCGAGATATATACCCCAACTTTCCTTTTAATGACTAGTGCAATAACATGTATGAAACTGGGACCAATGTGAATATTTCATGAACTATGAAAGACAATTTTACATGAATTGCAAAACCTGTCATTTATTGTATATATAATTATGACACTTGATTATGAAGCAAATTCCGCCCCAAACGAACCGGGGGAGGGTTGGCTTAGTGGTAGCCTGCTGGGCTGCCAATCGCTGGGTCCAGGGTCCGAATCCAGCTCTTGCGGGGTCACCTGGGCCTATGTTGAACGGCTGTCTCAATCTTGCCGTGTCCTCCCCCTGTCCTAATTAGCCTATGTGCATAAATACAGGACGTAAAGCCCCACTCATCAATACATCCCCCAAACGAACCCCCCTTCCCACAAAAATCACTTCCATGGAGGGGGGGTCCAAAAATGTTGGGAATGCATAAGCCTCGACATAATACAACTCTGCACTGATATAAATTAGCATGTAAAAATATAAAAACAATTTCATGTGGCATGCCACCTGTGTCTGTCCCTGACTCCCAAGTGATAGACAATTCATTCTGGAGCTAATCTGTACTGCTCGCGTTATCTTGTAAAATTGTAATTAAAACCATGTTTTGATTGTTTTAAAATATTTTAAATTTAATTTTTGACATACATGTTTCAAGGGATATTTCAGAATAAAAAAATCAAATTTTTTAAATAGTTTCTACAATTCAACAATGAGATGCTGGATTTCTTGTTTGGTATTAGCTGGTTTTCCAACAGATGCATTCACAATCTTGATACAAATATATTTAGAGATTATTTATACCTATTGGTCTTTCATACAATATTTTTGCAAAATTTCAGCGTATTGGTGAGAGAGGCAGAAAGATCATGGGCTCCCGGTTGAAGTACTTGTATGGCAAGATCCAGCTGCTCTTTGAAGGAGCCAGAAAGATTTTCCAGTTACTGCCAGGTGAAGAATAGTTCAACAGAACAGTAGTCCAAATGGGACGAAGTAATGTAAGGTATAGTATTATTGGATGCAGTGATCTTGGTGATGGAAATAGGTGGGAGCAGCAGCTTAGGAATGTCATCGATAAGGCATTAATCAATGCATTGATAACTTTTTATCGATCGATGCCAGGGACGGACGCAGGGGGGGGGGGATGGGGGGGATGGATCCCCCCCCACCGGACCAAAATTTATATATTTTTACATGTTAATTTTATCTGCGCGCAGTTGCGTAATGACGCGAATTATGCGTTCCGTGACGCGACAGCCCAACAGACCCCCCCACCGGAATTTTCTGGAATCTCCCCTGAGATTCGATGCGTATCGATATGACGGCTCACTTTATCGATACATATTGTTGATTCGATACCACATTTTCCACTATTTTTAGCTGCAATTGTAGCTTTCTGCGAACATGTACAATTTTGTACATCTCTGGATTTACACTTAGGCACTGTTCGTATCAATAAGAGAAGAGTGCAAGGCAGAGTATTGATGAAAGAAATAGATTGAAATGTATAATGGCAATTTAGAAGATGTATCTGTCTTCCTGCACTAAAATTTACGAGCTTTCTTGACGACTAGCCTACTTAAAATTTGAAATTATTGATACGTATCGAATATCGATAAGTTTCATGTCGATAATCGTATTGACAAGGAATCCTTATCGATGACATTCCTCCGGGAGCTTGGGTGAGCTGAGCTCCCTTGAGCAGAAAACTGGGAGAGATGTTCGGAACATCTTCCCTGCTACAGCTATTGCCTCTAAAAAGTCCACACCGGTGCTGATGGGGCGTAAAACACAAACTCACTCACTCCCTGCTACAGCTCCCTCAATGATTAGTGGTGAAAATGCAATTTCCTGTTTACTTTTCCATTTCGTCAAGTACAATAACCAAAAATTATGCTCTGCTGGCAGGAATTATTTCCCTTTTGAAATTTGAGATGGCATGCCACTGCCGCAACAGCCAAGAGCTCTCCAACGAAAATTTTGCATATCAATCTTCTGAATTTAACTATAATTGGCCATTTTTACCAAAACCCGCTTACAAATATAATAAACAATATGATATACATTCATGATAGATTAATGCTGTATATATTATGTTTTCCAAAGTTGATGGGTCAAAAGTTTGCATACACTCCAGGACTATGGTGGTATATGTCATGTATTATGGCTCTAATTCATAAATTCTTTAGTGTTGTATCTTAGTTTATAAAGAAAAAAGTTTCAGTATATTATCCTCACTAATCTGTAACCTTATTTTGTAAATTAAGTCCATACTATACAAGATCCCAGACATACACGTAATTAATGGTTTTCTCTGCGTCACTCACCATGCGATCATCTAAACATTATGGAGACGATAAAAGCTTGCAAATTATAAGATTATGCAAGTCTTGAAATAAATAATTTCTGGTGGAGGTATTCTTTACAGGGTGTCGTTGGATTTAAAAAAGAATACCTGGGGATGTCGCACGCTTGAAAAAATTAATTATTGTTTATGTCACCTCTTATATGTCAGCAAAGTTATTATAAGGATGAATAGATAATATTTCAATATTTGAAACTTCTAATCAATACAGCTAAGTCTATCTTTTTTTTAAAAGATTTTCTCGTTTCCAATTTGGTTGCAGCTTATATTCCAAGAAACAACAAGATGTAACTTAAGGAAACAATGTTCAATCAACGATGCAGTTTGATGAAATGTCCAATTCCAAAGAGCGACTAATTTTTGAAGGTCAGTATTGATACACTGGGGTGAGATCCAGGGCTTTGGAGTCGGGTAGCATGTGAACCAACTCCGACTTCTGACTCCTTTGGTATTTTTAAGTTTTTTTACGATTGTTCTTTATAAAAATTTAATACAGTTCACGTTGGTTTATGATGTTTTTTGTTCCTCACTTTAATTACTTTGAGGAATCCGAAGTCAACAGATTAATTTCCTACTCCTGACTCCATTTTAACACCTCCGACTCCAAAACTCCTACTCCTGACTTGTCACTCCAAAGCACTCCTGAGATATTTTAGCATTATTTTACTAAGCAACGCCTCTATGGGGGGCATGTCACTCACTAGGCAAGCCTCCCAGGAACCATTAAAACCTTTATTATGGATGAATAGCATTTAGAACGCTAAAATTTATTTTTTATATAGTCTTTATTTTTTATATTGTCCACAAAAAAAAAGTAAATTACATGTTCTAATGTCGTTTTGAATGATTTTCATGCATACATGTACTATGCAGCAAATTTTTGGGAGGGCGAGTCCGATCCAAATTTCATACCATTTTATTTTTAGTCTCTTTGCCCAAATTTTAAGTCTTTCCCAAAGTTTTCCATTATTAATGATACTGTTTCCAAATAGAAAGGCTGCTCTTCCATGAAAATTATTTGCGAACCTCCAAAAGTTTCGCACGGCTGTATGTAGGTGCATCAACGGTATTGCAGAGAAGTTTTACGATCAGTGTCCATTTTACTGATTTTTACGAGAAAATGTCACAGAATAGAGTGAATTGGATAGTAGCAGAGTGACGTTAGTTTGTGTTATGAAGAGGTGTCAATTTTTAAAGGTTTAACCGAGTCAAACTGTTTAACAAATTGGAATGAAGAAAATTACATAAATCTTTTCAACTTAGGAATTTTCCATCATAATTATTAATTTAATTTGATACCTGTACCTGTCACTACTCACAGTTTTGAAAAAACCCTATTTTGGAATAACCGGCTTGTTTAGTGAATTCATATAGCCTAGACGTTATAAAGATCGAACAGGGTGTGCATGATTCTCTCAGCAGGCAATTCTACTCTGGGGGTCACTTGACAGTGATAATGTTTTTGTTTTGGTGTGATTTCCCACCTGTTGAGCATTTATTTTATTGTATACGTACATTTGTCTAAACAGTTATATTAATAGGTGAATGACGTAATGTGAAAATCAGACAATCTTTTGCTGAAAACCTGAGCTATCATTCAAAGTAACTTTAAACCAAAAGGACACACCTTGCCAAGGACAAGGGCAGGAGGGGTCCGAGGGGGAGGGGCAATTATCGCCATGCTCCCTGTTCTGACACTTGGGGTTTGGATTTTTTTTTTGGAAGCAAAAGGAGTCAGTCGGACTCAAATTATTGGCCCCCTGGTTTTGCCCATGCACTATACGATATTTGACACAAAAAGTAATAAATCTTAAAATTGCAATATCTTCACTCCAGATTTGGATGAAAAGATCCTGACAGAATGACTGGCTGGCAGATGATATTGGTGTGCAGGATGGACCAAGCATCGAAAGGCAGAGCAGAAGACACTCAAATTAGTCTGTACCACTGATTTGGCATCAAATAATATTAATGAATACAAGGAAGGGAAAGGAACTTCTGAAAACACTCTGGTATTAAAAGCTGCCATTTTAAACACCTTGAAATGATTTAAATATCATGTCTGAACTAATTGGCAAATAAATATCCTCTACAATATAACAATTTTTATCCTCAGGTATTCCTCATGAGAATAGTGGAACGATTTGTCCTACCGTATTACCCAAACTACCCCAGAAGCGACACCTTCAAAGTACGCTTTTTTATCAACTTGAAGTTACTCCGAAAACGAAATTGCTTCGGCTGAAATAGCTTGTTCATAGTTTACTGCAGCTGCACTGCCAGGTGAGTTAATCAAGAACAAAATATGTTTGAAAGCTTAAAGTTTTAAATTGAAATTTAATTTTATACTGTGAATATATGTTATTAAAATTGAATTAATACAAATTGAGATATATGGAATAATTTTTTATTGACACAACACAGTAGATCAGTCATGCCAAAGTTACGTGTTATTGTTTCAAATTTTGTGACAATTTTATCCTTCAAAAAGGAAATACTATAGTAAGGGACACCGGTGCAAATTGATCGCTTCTGAATATCATTTTTTTATATATGAAAAATGTATTTAGTATTTACAGACTGACTTCTAAACATTTACGATACCCTTGTGCCAAACTAAGTTATTTAGATTGTGCAGTTGTGGAGAAAGTGAGACTGAATAGATTTTGCACCGAAGTTTGAAAATTTGCGTTTCACAGATTTTAGAAAACAGTGAAGAAAATTATTTAGTTTTATACCTTTTTAATTGTACTATTTTTGTGAAATTTTGACAAGATGTGTCCAGTATGTCTCTTGAGAAAAACATTCAAGGCAAACTATTGATACGAAAAAATCTTTCATTGCATTGAAGGCCAATTATCCAATCACTTTAAAAAACATAAAAATCCAACAACTGAATTTATGATATCGTGAGACGTTTCAGATATTTCTGCCTTGGCATAGACTGAACTGATATTCCAGAAAAAAAGTTATAAAATGGACCAAAGAAGTTGAATGAATTTTGGTACAATTATGCTTGTCGAAGATAGAATCAATTCCATTTAAATATTTCTTAGCAAAAAATAATTTATTTGCAGAAATATGAGCTAAAATCAAGTGTTACGTTTCTTTTGCTGGTGAATGTATACACATATCAATTAATTCATGTTATTAATGCTTGCAAATTGGTGGTTTCAGGTTGCCAAACGTGCAGCGTACTTGAAGATTTGTGACTGCTTTGGAAGCATGCTGATTTGAATTTCATTCTTCATAACCTTGAGCATATTGAGGGGCAATACTGTTATGCATGTATATATTTGTATAGGACGACATTGTAACAAAGCTGTGTCCTCTTCTAGGCTATGAATCCGCTGATTCTTGTTTGCTTAGGTGTATTATTATTATAGACTATAGCGACAAGGCCTGCCTGTGTGTGTCAGGCCTCATTGTCACCTAAAATATTAATTTGTATACATGTATGTAGATTTATGGCCACCTTTATATATATATAATAGCACTGGGAAGAACTCCTCAAGTTTATTACAAGCTATAAGAATAAACAAATTGTCAAGAATTTTGGTGCAAAAATTTGAACGAGACTGGACCTTTCCTTCGGTGGCGCCCTGCAGATTTTGGTTTGGGGGCCATGCATGGTGGGGGGGGGGAGGACGTGTAGCACATGTTGGTTAAACTCTTAGACCGAAAAGCTTGGTCAAACAGTCGGAATCTTAGGTCAGCAACTTAAACCAGGGTTTAAATCGGATTTTTTAAAATTTAAATCAGATTTAAATTTAGCTGTCGTATTTTTTCAAATATAATGTTTTTTGAAGAAATTGTTGAAGTCATAATAAATGATAAACTGTTCTTAATTAGGTCTTCTGTAATGGGAAATAATTCTTTCACTCCCCAAAAGTCATGTAATCAAGTTGAAATTCGAAGTTGAAGATCGTTCATATTTTTTACTTTTCCCAGCTGCAACAAATCCCCTCAGAATATGAATTTAACGTCAATTCAAGTGTGGAATTTTGTCAACTTTTTGGAGCTGCTATTGCTAGGAATGACCTATGAAATAGGAAAAGTTTTACATGACTTCCAAAAGAGACTTAACGGGATTTAATCCTATTCCGAAGTCAAAATTTTTGAATACTTGGAAGCCAATGTCCACAAAATATCATACTTTGGAGCAAAGGAATGATTGAAATTACTAACGATGACCACAGAATCAGTATTTTATAATTACTATTGTTTGTTATTGTTGTTTTCTTGTTTAATGAGTGCTACTTTTGGCATGAGATTAGGAATTTGTCGCATGAAAGAGGATTGCTGTTTAAACTGGATCAAAGTAAGGCAAAAACCACCCTGGTATCTCCATCGTAGCAGTGATTCTTCAAGTGTGAAGGTGTCAACTGATCCATTACAGCATTTATATGCAAACTATCAAATGATTTAAATCAAGCAACCCTCGACAGGTCTTCAGCAATGTTTTGCAGGACAGAGAGAGAATTTTTGAAAGCACCAACCAATTTTTTTTAGCTTATTACCAAGGTTTAGAAGGCTCCTACTACAATTCTGTGACTGCCATATTTACTCGGCTACCTACATTCTGTAGGTCCCTGGCTACATTCTGAAGGTCCCTGAGCAACATTCTGTATATAAAATATACCTGTATTGGCAGGCCAATATATAAATATTATAAATGTCATGAATAAAAAGTTTTGAAACAAATGCATGGTTTGTTTGTATTTTATGACTAGATAAATATTTGCTAAAACTTATCTTGGTAGGAGAAGTGCTGATCATTCTGAGGTGTGTGTCTGTGAGGGATTTGATTTGCCTGCATTGGTTTGAACCTGGGATGGTAAATCCAAAAATATTTTCAGTGGTCATTCATAGTTAACGTTTACGTCTGCCTTCATGAGCATCATTCTGCCTGTATGCTATATTTTATGAGGCAGTCCCTTGTGTTGTTGTCTGTGCTGAGATCCCTCACATTTGGTACATTTTTGCAAGGTTTTTGTTTTATTCATTATTTATGATTGGTTTTATGAGTTCTTTTCTGATTTTTTTTTTCTGGGGAAATGGGGAGACAACAATGATGACTGTAATAGCTAACCTTGGTTTTTGGAAATTATTGGTAATTTGATGATGGATGGATGATAAATTGGGGCTTTACATCCTGTATTTATGCACTTGGTAGGCTAATTAAGACAGGAGGAGGACACGGCATTGAGGCAAAGGATGATTGAAACAGCCGTCCAACATAGGCCCAGGTGACCTGCATGGCAAGAGCTGGATTCGAACCTATGACCCAGTGATTGGCAGCTCATCACTCTGCCACTGAGCTAATCCTCCCCATGCAGGAGGTGCAACACATGCAAGATATTCTGCCCATGCAGGGGTGCATTTGGAAATTCTGCACATGCAGGTGCTTTCTGAAGTGCTGCACATGCAGATGCATCCTGAAAAGCTGCACATGCACTTGTGAAATCCTGCACGTGCAGGTGCATCATGAAATTCTGCACATGCAAAATTCTGCATGTGCAGGTGAAATTCTGCACGTGCGAAATTCTACATGTGCGAAATTCTGCACGTGCGAAATTCTGCACGTGCGAAATTCTGCACGTGCAGGTGAAATTCTGCACATGCAGGTGCATTCTGTAGAAACATATTCTTCGGGGTTTTAAATCCCATAATTATGCACTAAGTAGGCTAAAGGATGATTAAAACTGCTGTCCAACATAGGCCCAGGTAATCCGGCAATAGCTGGATTCTAATCCTGGACCCGATAGCAGCTCAGCTTGCTATCACTGAGCTAACCCTCCACCCCCTGCACATGCAGGAATACATCTAATGCAAAAGGTGCACTCTTAATGCTGCACATGCAGGTGCATCTTGAAATTCCGCACATGTGCGAAATTCTGCACGTGCAGGTGAAATTCTGCATGTGCGAAATTCTGCACGTGCAGATGAAATTCTGCATGTGCAAAATTCTGCACGTGCAGGGCAAATTCTGCACGTGCGAAATTCTGCACGTGCAGGGCTAATTCTGCATGTGCAGGGCAAATTCTGCACGTGCAGGTGCATTCTAAAGAAATCATATATTCCTCAGTCTGGGAGCTGACTTCACATAATCTGCTCAATTATCATGTTTTGTTGTGGTAATACGGTACTCATGCATGTGCCTAAACCGCATGTTAGGGTGTCCCAAAAAAAGTGAAAGTCTGAAATTCATTGGGGCTAACCTCTAAATGTGTTTTATAGCCCCTCTCTGACTCCCATGTAAAATTTCAGCTCATTTGAAGGTGTTTTAGATGTTGCTCAAGAGCCCCAAAGATAGATAGGGGTTTAACATTGAATTTTCATGCGAAAATGGCTATTTTAGCCAATAGCTCATAAATTATCGGTTTCAGTCCACCCAAACACATGGATAGTTGATACAAAGGTGTATAAATCATTCTGCACATTTTGGTACCAATTTTATATTTATAACTTGTTTGGGTATTGAGAAAATCTACATATATGGGAAATACTTATTTACGCGATTTTCTGTGATTTAAAAAGAACTTCTTAGATTGTTTCAATAGTCTGAAACAGATTGTAAGACATTGGTTAATGTTTTTGTGTCTCTGTCACACTATGGAACCAATATATGATTGTCCCATGTTTAAATTCAAAATTAGACTGCAAGTAATCTTCATTAAGAAAGGTGCTTTGTCTTGACGTCATTTTTTCATGTAAAATAGTATATATTTGCCAATAACACAAGAACGAAGTGAGGTACAGATATGAAATTGGTACCACAGTGCGCAGAATAATTTATACATTGTTGTATCAACTGTCCATGTGTTTTGGTGGATTGAAACTGATAATTTGTGAGCTGTTGGCTAAAATAGACATTTTCGCATGAAAATTCAATGTTAAACCCCTATCTATCTTTGGGGCTCTTGAGCAACATCTAAAACACCTTCAAATGAGCTGAAATTTTACATGGGAGTCAGAGAGGGCTATAGAACACAATTAGAGGTTAGCTCCAATGAATTTCAGACTTTCACTTTTTTTGAGACCGCATGTATATATTTTTCATAATTTTGCATGTTCAAGAATTTGTGGAGGTGTAAAAACGACCATTTAAGAATTTGTGAACATGAAAAAAATGAGCATAGGTACTCGTGTACATGTGATAACTAACACTAAGTCTTGTGTGCTTTATTCTTCATTCGTTTACTTGTCAATACTAACATTCGTTGAGGCGTTATAAGTCTCAGTTTTAGTGTTAGTTTTAGGCAAGTTCAGGGTTAGAATGTTCGTCCAAGAGCATGCATACCAATAATCCCTGCCGGGTATAAGATGCAAAAATCATGGGTGACATGCTCACACCTGCAACAGCTAAAAACTCCCAGCAATGCCACTCACCTAAACTGTCCACCTATCCTTATTGATCTATCCTGTCCTGCTGATAACAGCAAATAACAGTGAAACAGCCCCCTTATTTACTTTTTCTGCCTCTACTGTTTTTCCCCACCAGAGGCGCATGCATCTCCACCCCATCGTAGTTCCACTTCTGCTCACGTTTAGGACTGGCGCCACCGTCTGCCTTCCCGCCAAAAACATCCACACACTTCACTCTCACCTTTCTCAAGCCCATTCCATCTGTCAATGTCTCAATGCCCATACACTTTTACCTATTTGCCTAATTCTATACATTTCCATCAATCCACATTTCCTTTCAACACATCTTTTCTTTTCGTTACGAGCCACGCCCTCAATTACAAGCTCACTTTTAAGTACACTTGACTGTACCTTACACCAATACATAAGCCAGTGCATTTGTAACTTCAATTCCTCTACCTCCAATCTTTACTTATATTACAATTATTTCTCAAATGCGATTTCAAATGGTCACCATGCAACACTGGGCCACATGCCCAAGCAGGTAGAGGGGGGGTTAATTATTCCCCATTATAGTCCTGCCTCAAATCATGGATAAATTTATACCCTATAAGACAATGCAAGCGTATGCAATTCGAATTTTGGGATTGCAGAAGCAGGGCCATTTTGCGAATAACATACAGATATGGCGGAAATGCAATAGTTGACCTGGTACATCTCACTTATTTTGATAGTTTAGTGGCATGCAAATCATTTTTTCCGTTAATAGTATTTGCATATTTTGAAGAAAAGTACAACTGGTGAGAGCCTATTCCAAAATCACATGACAAATTCTAATTAACATACATCAACAGTAGTGATCACAAACTGTTATACATTGTTTGTTACTATTTGTGCTTTTAGCAGTTAGACACAAAATAGAAGAAGATAAGAATCTAAAACTTGTAGAACCAACAACACCCAACAATAACTGTGAATTTTGAGAAAATGTTTTTCATAATCAACTGTAAAATTCAATGGAATCTCTGACAAATATATATCAAAACATACATGTCTTGGGCATTTCTTAGATTTGTCATATGCTGGTATATGGATGGACTGAAGCGATTTGCATGCCCTGATACCTTTTCTTCGCTCAATGAATAGTATGGCCGCCCATGTGTTCGTCCCTTATACATAGGTCTGTACAAAATCGTGAAAGACAGAATTTCACACTTAAATGACTGCATAATTCGTGTACTGTATATATGTTCGTTTTTGCACGTTGACAAATTCGTCTACATGCTAAATAGTGAAAAATATATACCTCTAAACCGGCAGATGAAGCTTGTTGTCGTGAGTCAGTAAAAATTCAGCAATCGTTTTTCGGTCTTCTCTTTTATACTTGCCATCAATGTAACTTTCAAGTGAAAAATCAACAGAGCAGTATAATCATTTTAGCATTTGAGTTTTAAAGATATTTATATTTCCGCTTTACACTACCCTCCAAAAGTTTGAATACACCTGGATAAGTGAGGTTTCTTTTAAAAATACTTGATTTTGAATGGCATTTTTGCTTAATATTTACATCAAACAATAAAAGAAGTCTCATTGAAGTCAGAAGTTGTCTTTATTTTGTCATTTTAGGTCATTTTGGTTGAAATTTATGGCCTTTCTCGATATCCCAAATTTTGGTATTTTATAAAAAATTGTCACAGCCCAGTTATCTTCTAGGTTTATGAAATTTAATCATATTTAAGTGTTTCCAGAGTTGTAACATGATCATAACAGTTATTTTAAACCCCAAAAAGACAGTTTAAAAATTGGACATTGACCACTCAAAAATACAAAATTTAGATAATTTCGGGTCACCATGAAGTATAATCATAGAATGTATCTTCTCTTATGAAAATTATTTTATTTGAGCTGTTTCAGCATTGTTTGGACCCAAAAATAGCCAAAATCATATTTTTGTCTGTTTTTCAAAGGCCATTTTTTGGTCTGAAACTAAGTAAAATCATCACAAACCAGTGGAAATGTGTAAAAAATGATTAAATATCATAAATATGGAAGAGAACAGTGCTTTCACAGCTTTCATAAAAAATTTAAAAAATGGGATATTGAGAAATTTATATAAATTTATACAAAAGGATCTAAAACCATGAAATACTGGCACCTTATGGCCTGAATATGAATTTCAATATTGTTTGATGTAAGTATAAAACAAAAGTTGTGTTAAAGATGAGGCATTTTCGAAAGAAATCTAACCTTTTCTGGTGTATTCAAACTTTTGGAGGGTAGTGTATGTTTGTCTGCAAACACGTATCTTATCAAACGAGCGTCCTGGACACCAAAATTGAACTGTCTTAATAAAATTCTGACACCCATACAGCAGTTAAAAAGTTTTTAAATTAATCGCATAGCTATGTCCTTTTCCCGGCCACTCTATACACATACCCAGGCACCGTATCTCCCAACTATAGTTATCAAAATTGTAAACCTCGTTACACCTCAGAGTCAGTCGAATAAGCTGAAAAAGTCAGTTGAATTTCATTTTCAACTCGGTCAGTCACATTTGGATCAATTGGTTACTTGTGTTTTTTGCCAAAGTCAGTTGGAATTTTTCAACTTGATCTGACAGAGAAAGCATATCCAAGGATGAAAACCACTTTGATTTAATTAATCATTTCGAAAGGGGATAAGAGCTTGATCTGTTGTCTTTATTGATTTTGCGGAAGAAAATAAATTTTTAGATTATTGTCATTTTTAAAATGAAAATCCAATTATTCATGAATCTTGCATTTCGACCTTTTTTGGAAATAATTTTTTGAAAAGTTGGATTTATTCGATTGTAACTTATTCAACTAGTTGGAGTTGAATTCTGCCAACTAGTTGAATTAATCAGTTGAATTCTTGTTTGGTCACTCATGATTTGATTGTCAACTGACTCACAGGTCAAACCCTATAGACTGCCAATATATATAATATGGCAGTCACGAATTAGCAATTTTCACAGAAAAGCAAAATCTGGACATGAAAAGGAAATATAATATATAGTATATGCAACTTACCAGAATTATAGGTTAAAAAGTGTCAACCAGATACTGCTTTCACTTCGAAGGCTTTTGTTGGTCAGCTTCACCAATTCGAAATTTAGTATACTAACTCAGGAGATTTCTCCTTGGAAACAGTGCTGAAGTTTGGTCATTGGCAGGAAATAATGAGGCTATTACTCTGCAAATTCATTAGCAAATAATAAACAAATTGACCCAAAGACCATTAACAGCATTAAAAATTCATTTCCAACCATTCAACTCCTCATAAACTGGACAATTGGAAATGGTAAGAGGTAACCACTAGATAGAGTAGGTCGGGGCATGCAGCCCCCCTTAACTTCGAGGTGCGATTTGACCTACTTTTTATGGTCGATTCTTTGAATGCTTAGATGCTGTCAGGAAGGGATCACTTGACTCTATTTATAACTAGCGAAACAAATGTCTACCAATTTTAATAAAGGAGTTATGGCCATTTTTGTAAAAAATTTAAAATGGCCTTCTTACCCCACCCATCGGGCAAGAAGCCCCCCTATTATAATCCTATGGCAATTTTTTTTTCGAGTGCATTCAGCTTGAAAGTTATTTCTTGCCATTCTTCTATCATTTTGAAGGCATTCGATTTACTTTTTCTGAATTTCAGAATTTTTCTGTTCATACTTTTATTTTTTAATATTTTTTGCTCTCTTTCAATTTCGGCCAATTTTTTTGTCTTAATCAGCTATTCTATCAAGATTTAAGGTAAAGTACACATTACAAAATGGTTCCTGGAACCGCTTCGAGGTCCCAGTGTACGGGGCCTCATGCCCCATGCCATGTGGGGCCTCTCGCCCCAAACCCACATTATTTTAATTTGACCTCTATATATCAAACTAAAATGCCAAAAACATGTTCCAAATCATATTTATGTGATGGTCTTAAAGTGAAGCAATGCAGATATCCATTAAACTTTCAAAAATTTCCAAGGTTATTTCTAACAACCGTTTTCAAAGAATTAGTCAAAGTTACAAAAACCATGCACATTATTTTGTTTCTTTAATTTCTACTATGGTTTGGTGCTGTTCGCCTTGAAAATTTGTAACGTCGCCTAAAAAGCCTCTAACTTTAATCCTAGCAATAAGAAAACGCACCAGAAATGTAATTTTAGATATAAACCTGGGGGGGGGGCCTCTCACCTAACCCGGGCTTCTTGCCCCGACCTACTCTATGCTGGGCCAGCTGGGGGTTGGTTTTTTTTTTTTAGCATAAAGTAATTTTTGCCGAGGTTTTGGTGAAAAAAATGAATAATTACTGTGGATTAATTAACACAATATTATAATTCAGAAACTGATATTTTGGGATGTTAAAAATAAAAATTACACGAATAATTTTCATGAAATTTTCCAGGGGACCTTCGAAAGCGAAATCCTGGCTGCATGTCGTTTGGTTGAGAAGTTAAATTTGTGGCCTCTTGTATCAGTGTCTGTGCTGAGCAAAATATCCCTCACACTGGGTGAATGATTAACATGTCGAAGACTCCTACCATCTCATCAATCAACCCTCTAGCGAGCAGTTTGGCCCACTGGGCTTAGAGGGCTGCACTTACCATATCTGTCTGTCTATCTATTTATCTATGTCTAGTTCGAGAGTGTTACGAACTATTGTCAAGCCAAAGGCACACGGCGTGGGGATTTTGGGGGGGGGGGGGAGTGACATTTGTCAGAATTTCATGATCCAAATTTTACACAATTTTATGAAATCGATTGAAAACCTTTGATTTTCAATAATATTTATCTAATTATCTGACCAAATTTTTAAGCTGCTTGTCCAAATATAGGCATTTTCTCTCAGTTTTAGAGGGAAGGCCATGGCCACCCTGATAAGGCTATGTGTCATGCCAAAATGTATTGATTTCTTCTGGCAGTTCACCTTAAGTGTGTACACTGTCCAAATATTGAATATTGAATAAGTAATGTGTAGAACTGTCCTGCTTAAAATATATTGACCTGCTGTGTGTGTGTTGCCTCTGACGTCATTGACACTGCCTTGTGATTTGCTCAATCATCCTTTTTGCGAATTAGAAAATTCCGGGCGATCCAACTAAGCTCAGATTCTCTTGGCTCAAGTGTACAACAGCAGAATGCGCTGCTCCACCAAATCAAAGCCAGAAAAGGCTGAAAAGGTGCGAATAACCGTGAATAAGCTGATTCCTGTTATTTATTTAGTTGGAGACATAGACTCGTAACCATACATGTGGAATTCACAGTGACATTGGCGCACTCCACTGAACTGAGGTTCGAAATAGGTGATTACAACAAACAGTCAATGCCAAACTATGCTAAACAAGATAATCCAGCTTGCCATTCTGTAACAGGGCCTCTTTAAACACTGTAAGAACATAAGAAAAAGAAACAGATCCTGGGACTTTTTGCCAAAGAATTAACTTATAATTGGAACATTTGAGCATTCATTCATCCATATGGAATTGTTCATGGACTATATCAATATCACATGGGAAATAGATCTATATTTCAGTTGGAATGGCAAATAGGAGGGTCATTCCATGTCAAATCAACCAATGGTCCCCACCTCACCATCACCGATTCTAACGAAACTTTTTGTACAATTAGTTTACTTGGAGAAACTAACGTATCCAAAATTTCATGTGGCTATCTTTAAAATTGACTGAGCTGTGAATTTTTGAAAATCGGGGAATTTTGGAAATTATTCAAACTCAACATATTTTCAAAAGGCTGTACATTTTGAATGATGTTAGATATAAAAACGATACTAGGGGAATGGATTAATGTTGTATCATCCTATGAATGTGTGATGGTTTCTTATCTGTGCTAATTGTCAGTTTTGGGGAAAAAAGGATAGAAAGAGTATGCTTTTTAGTGTTAAATTACATATTTCAGGTTTCATTAACTCAACTATTCATCGTTGAAATCCTTTTATGCTTACCCTAGCACTTCATCTCATTGTCTAGTTCCCTTTTTGTGCAGTATAAGAAATAATCATAAAATTTTATATGAGTTACTAACACTTGAAGTTACGAAAATTGGCTTTTTTCAAGTATTTCAGGGCCAAAAATCGCCTTGTGGGATAAATTGGACAGCCATGAAATACATTTTGTCTTGAAGTATAGCTTTCTACCTTTAACTTTGATGGTAGATACAACTTGCTCCTCGGAATCCTTCTGTGTGAAATATATATTTGCACTTTGCTGTTGTGGATGCTGAATATAATTGATGATTCTAGGTACTCTTATTTTTGGCGATACCAAATGAAGGTACTCAAAATGAAGGTCTAAATGAGGTCTGTCCAATGGTAAAGGTAAAACTGCTGTGTGATTTGAATTAACAAAATTAAACAAAACCGCTATTTATTTATTTCTTTGCACATCAGTGAAATTTAAATGCATTGTATTAAAAGGTAATAATTTTTTTATAGATGTTAAAAAAAAACAATTTCAGATGGACATTCCAGCCTTGAACAATGTACCAAAAGAAAGATAGGCTTAACATGAACATATTTGGGCACCAACCTCTCCTTTCAATTATGGTGTATGGAAGATTAGGTCCTATTTTTTGTGTTAAGTATGGTATGAAGGAATCCTAGGAGCAGAACAGTTTTGATATGAAAAGAAGGATTTAGTCAAGTTCTTTCAGGATTTGCAATTTTTATTTTGCTCCATCTTATCCCACACAGTATTTTTACGCCCCCAAAATACCACAATTTCATTATTTTCTAAAATTTTGGAGCCTCTTTATTCAACATAGAACTGCTAAAATCTCTTTTTCTTAGTCCAAATAATAACTGTGTATTATTATGAATTTCGTATCTCATTTTGAGAAGGTGTTTTACAATGTCAAAAATCATCTTTCAGTCCAATATTTTTCTGATTTTTAAAAATTTTTGTGGGAGTAGCTGTAATGACTATATTTGTATAAACTAATTATATTGGTCTTTGTACTCAATACGAATATACAGAGTCAGTTTTTTGGGCTCTGTTTCCCACCAACTAAGATAAATTCTCTATTCAAAATATGTCAATATTAGAAATTTTGAGCATTTTGCGATATTTTGGTGCCTTGTCATTTTCAGAGTTTTCAACCCAGAACCTTCAAATTTAGCACATTACCATGTTTCCATGAAGTCTTCGAGTAACCGTAATATGAAAAAAAATGAGACGGTCAGGTGGGAAATTTTCAGAAAATTGGTTGTTTTTGACATGGAATGACCCAGGACAAATGTAAGATACCAATTTACAAGAAAGGGAAAGACTAATTCTCCTATCGCCATGTCAATACATAATTTTTTGCAACTCGAATTGAAACTTTTAAGGCTATTAATCAAATATAACAGATATTTCAAAGTTATACTCTGCAAAGGTTTGTTCTACAGTGACTAAATACACAGTTCTAAGTGGTTTTCTATAGCCGACAGCAATTTGATGTGATATGAATTGACCTTTTCTGAAGCGTGTTTCTTCCAAGCCAATGCTTTGATCAAACAGGAAGTCATGCACAGCATGTACAGTGCTGCCACGTTGTTGCACTGCGTGGAGAGAGCATTCTCATGTTTTAGACCACAGGTAATTGATCTTTAGCTTCTCGGATCCTCTCAAGGCACTTTTTCTGGGGTCGGTCAGTAGGACAAAAAAAAAATTCATAATGTCAAAAAAAAAATTTTTTTTTTTCAATTTTTTTTTTCCATAGCCAGGAAATCTATTGTGTCAGCGGGTCCGCGAAGCTAAGAATCAATTATGTGTGGCCTTAGTGCCAAAGTTCTACATATCAGCCATCCATGCATTTGATTACGTGACCACTGTGCAACAGTGCAAGTCCATACTGATTGGCCAGAATTAGTCATGTGATGACATTATGAAACCTCATATTGCATGGTAAGAGCAGTGTTCGAAATAAGGGGGGGGGGGGTCAAGGGGGCAAAACCCCTCAAATACATTTTTTAGAGGGACCCAGGGGGATCCTGAAAAAACCCCCTCAAACACAAAATGCGCTGGATTTAATCCAGAAATTGGGTTTTCAAAAGTAATTTTCGAGGATAATACACTCTTAAAATACTCAGAATTCATTTTAGAGTGCATGTAGCCCTTTCTAAAATCCCTCAGCTTCTGGAGGCCTCCGACGGCATGCGGACCTCCGGCCCGAAAAGCTTCGACCCTTCGGGCCTTGCAAGTGACAGACCCCCCCCCCCAAATGACAGGGGCTATTTCGACCACTGGGTAAGAGTATATGATCAGTTTTGACCGCTTCAGCAGGACAGACAGCAGTAGCAGGCTGTCTCTGTTCGGGACTGACAAGTGGCAGCAGAATGCTGACAGTCACTGGAAAATTGAATTGGGTCAACAATAATTTGATCTGTTTTGGACAGGTCACAAGATCAGGTCTCACAACAGCTGTCCATATTACTGCGCCAAACTACTTTCATAAACTTGGTTGCTGGCAAAGATCCAGTCCACTGCTTTGAATGAAAATGTTTGGAAATCATGAGACAAAAAGGAAGTTTTGAAACTTTGGCATAAATTTGCCTGTGAAATGGATGATTTTACTCATCAGAAGCTGATGGTATTCAATCTACTTATGATATTTATGCATGTTAAATTGTTGTCAGAAAAGTGTCCAAAAAGAATGCTCTCTCACTTATTCATGTGTCCATACAAAGCCAATGTTTTTGCTTTGTGATATCAAAAATACTCATTTGTATTTATTCTGTTACTTTATGGAGATTTATTAACTAGGACAACAATATAATTTACAATTTCATAAAAGCTGTGTAACACTCAACAAAATGTCTTGTCCATGCCACAAGTGCCCCCCTCTATACTGGCATTATATGTGAACTACAATGTGTACATCCTCCATGATAAAAAAATAGTTCCAACTGCTTAAAATTGAAGCCGACCAAAGTCAGATTAGACACTTACAGAGTTTTTGGAAATAAACTAGACCATCACTAAATGATGGAATTGTCCTGGTTTCTTCCAGACACTGTCCTGGTTTCTTCCAGAGATTGAAATTCTGTTGACCGCTCACAGGAGCTCGCAAATTTTGCACCCTGGGTGGCAGCAAATAGCGGTCAACTTGTAGACAGAGTAGCAGGGAAATAATAGGATGGGGAGTTCTTTTGTGTCAGAAAAAATTTATTTCAGGAATGAATTATCAAAGCTTACTTATCTTGGTGTTAAACAAAATTGCCTTTAAAAGTCAATAAAAGATCTGCCAATAAATTTGTAACTTTCTGACTTCCTTGAAAGTCAGTAGACTTTTAGTGACATTTGAATTGTCAAAAAATGCCATTATAATTATTCGGAAGGCGTTTAGGCCCACCAGTTTAAATAATCTTTTTTTTTTATGCTAAGAGGCCACATATTTGGCCTATGCTGCAGTCCCCTGTATTTCTGGGATCAGAAGCAGAGCTGAGCACTTTCCAGCGGAGCCTGACGCCCTTTAGTGAGGTGTATCATCTGTAGTTTCCAAAATCACAAACTTTATTAACCTATTATTGCAATTTCTATTAGAATGAGTTGCAAGGCCACTTTGCTACATTGCACTTTAACTTCATCTGATTGGTCCTTGACTGACCATCAGCCAGTGTCAGAAATAACCTAGCCAGTGGTCCAAGCAACTCATACTTATTGAAATTGCAGTAAAACAATTCATCGCAATATGGCAGGTTAATTGTCAACCTGCTGGGAGAGTCCCATGCCTGCAGAAAACAGGAAGTGGAATTTAACCGAGTGGATCGCTCGTGAATTCATACGCAAGTAGTTCTGAAAGTATTCAGTGCATCGAGATCAGCATCTGCATGCTGCATTGAGTTTTATACACCGCTGTAATCAGCATGTAAAATAACGTACTTTGGCGTAATGCAGCCTGGATTCGATCGGAAATTTGAGATGTAGGTGTGGATTGCCAAAATCTAGATCTGGGAGTTGTTCGGCCGCCATTATCAACATGTCGGCGCCATTTTGTGCACTTTGGAAAATCGCTCACAAATTGGAATAAATGCATTGACAGCACCAGTGTACAGTCAGGATTTATCAGGTAAACTTTCAACATCAGTCCTGTGTTGTTTAGACACTTGGCAAATGTTTTGATAATTTGAGACATCCAGTTGACTTTATTCACGTGTCTGATGAATCCAAAATGGCGGCCCGACCACTAAATTCACTGCAGGAAAGATTTCATTGCAATGACAGTGCGATGGAAGGTGCGAAATTAGGAACATATGCAGTTTGGAATGTATCTGTGTTATTGACATCTTTGGCAATTAGTTTGTTAATTTGTTGCAACCAGTTGGCCCTCACAGCGTGTTTGTTTACTCAAAATGGTGCCGGGCTATTTCTGACGATCGTTAGGCATTGACCAATCAGAGGAAGGGGCGGGGCGTGGAATGTTTACACGCCGTCGAATCAGCGCTGGGGGCTCGCCTGCATAATTAATGTGCGGACATGAGACCTCTCATGCAGTTTGGTTAATTGTAAAAACGACTGACGATATGTTTATAAAAAAAATTTTTTTATTATGCAAATATAAATTGTACAGTGGGCATAACAGCATTTGTTCATGTTTGAATGCAAAAGTAAATCATTGAATTCTTAAATGTTGTTTAAAAGCTTTCAATTAAACATCTTCACATTAAAATTATGCCATCAGATGTAAGAACATGCGTTTTAAACATGCATCAGCAAAATTTTATATTGAAGCTGAACTCATAATACAATATATTTAACTAACTATGAGCCAAAGGCTATCATGAGTATCAACAAACTATTGCACGATAAAAATAACAACATATGTATATTTATAATCAGAAACAACATCAAAATAAATCCATATTAAACTTTTCCAAAAGAAAACTACCATATTAGAATTATACGAAATACTACGCATGGTTTGGTATTGCGTGTACAGTAGCCGTAGTAATGGCTAGTATCATAAAAAAATTAAACTATTAATTTGAGGTACTTGATATTATATTTACTGGATGGCATTTATCACAAAATAATATTTTATATTATATCAAATGACAAGAACAAGACAATTACTATTTGACACACATACTTTTTAAATATGGCCAAAGTAAGTCAGTCAATGTAGTAGGCAAGCCCAATGGCCCATGCATGACCACATAGAAAATTACCACACCACATTACGAAAGTTACAATTGACATGTTGGTTTTTTTTGGGTTTTTTTGTATGATTCTCTTATTAATATTTATCACTTCCATGCGGTGCTTCGCTTTCGAACGCAAGATTGTCCTTGCCACTCGCGTAAGTGGCGTAAACACTGCCGTTGCCATAGCCATTGCCATAGAGACTGCCGTTTTTCTTCGAGATATCCGAATACGAAGAAGACCTTGACATCAGTTCAAATTGTTTTGTGTGCTTTTCCCAAAATACCGATTTGTATTTTCCTGTTCTGTTTACCGCCAATGCAGGTCCCCAGGCTGGTGTTGGTTTTGCCGACTCCTTCATAATCTGTAAACATAAAAAGACCAATACGATTATTAGACTTGTAAAATTATACACTCCTGCTCATAAATATGGAATACTTTTTTGGAAAAAAGGTGTCAAATAAAGGTACATTTTAGAGTGTGAATGTAAGCAAGGTCCATTGTAAAGGTCAAGTCATCTTCTCTAACCACTCTTAGAAAGCCTCAACTACCTTTTTCGCAAGAATTTTTAATTTCTGGTTGAAGGCACCTCACCCTAAAAAACCCCCTGAATTTCCATATTTCATGCTGCTGTAACTTTTCCTGGGGTTAACACTGCAGCATGCATTTTAAACGACAGCATGTTCTTCCCTTTGGCAGTCACGGGAAGTAGTTCCGATTGGATCAGACCATCATGTGCTCCAGCAGAAGTTGCTGAAGTTATCAATTTCAATAGAGAATGTTGAAGTATTCCATATTTATGAGCAACGGTGTATTTTGTGTCAACTCTGCAAACATTGGAGTGTACAATGTTTTTGAGTTAGTTCAGACCCACTATGAAAACTGTCCTCATCGCTTATGGTAAACTTTGATTTCAAATGAGTTAAATAACATTCACCCGTCAGACATACCTCAAAAATTTCATAACAAACACAAAAATTAAAAAATTAATATGGTCAGTGTTCAAACTGTATTCAGCTCAAAGCGAAAACTGGCTTGGAAATTTTGAATAAGGGAAAATTCAAATGGCCACTTTTTGTTATTGCCTACTAGCTGACCTAGCACTTTTCTATAAGATCCAGAATAACATCGTTTGGATTCCTTTTCCACCATCTGTTGAGCTGACTCCCCTGCAGTCAACAAGACATAACCACCATCTACACAAGCTAGTGCCACAAGCAACACTGAATGCTTATAAGTATAGCTTCTTTGTGCGAACGATTCTTTTGTGGAACAACCTGCCATTAAGGGCAGTAACAGCTGCGACCGTGGATAATTTTTAATTTACTATGTCCGGCCGCTCTCAAATGTTACAATTATTGACTATAATTAAACGGTTTTTATATTAAAAAAAAGAAGCTTTTACCCAACCGAAGAGGATTTTACTAGCACAAGATTTTTACCGCTGCACATGCACTGCACGTTATACCATGTCGGATTAGCTACGCTATAGACATTATTCACACTGAAGAACAGCGCATTTTTTAACATAGTAACTGGGAATCAAAAAGGTCTCCCAGTGGACAGATTTGGTATCCCAGTCATTGCGAAATAGGTACACTGTAAATTTTGAATTTTGAGTTATCTTAAATGATTGAGTGAGATGGTTGCACAATTCCTTTGAGCCAAGACAGCTTGTTGTTTGCAAGTTATAACAACACAAAGATTATCATAACTCAAAACAGCAAGCTATCATGGCTCAAACAAATTGTGCAACCGTCTCACTCAATCATTTGAGCTAACTCAGAATTTCAGAATTTACAGTATATCACTGGGAGACCAATTTTTACTTCAGACTCTCTTAAATTGCGCATTTGATTGTCTTAACTTGAGTTCTTGTAAGCAATTGAGAGAACTTTTCTCAGAGACTGAACTGTAACGTTGCTTGTCGTTGAAAATTAAATATACCGCACCTGCCATCCGCCGTTGACGCATATCCTGTAGACAAACATGATGGGGACCCAAGCAACAATGAATACGGTCATGAGCCAATAGAGGACTTGGGCCCAGTCAGGGTAGGGCACGCCGTCCTCGTTGATCGGGACGAAGTCTGCTGCAAGGAAGATCAGGATGACCTGCAAAAACATTCACAAATTAATATCCAGTAGCGGATCTAAGGGGGGGGGGGGGGTTTAGGGGGTTCAAACCCACCCCCTCCCCCTTGGCCTGTACGTTTTCATGTAAAAAATCAATAAAATTCCGGATATTTTTTGTACATTTTCATTCTTAACCCCCCCCCCGTCCGACATTTTCTCGATCCGCCACTGATATCCAATGAAATATCCATTTAAAATGTGACATTTGACACAGCATGTCATTGGCAAGTATCATCCCCAGGGGCACATGATGTAATCACTACGTTGCTTATTGGGGGAGGGCTTGTCTGTTGGTCACATCAGTGGCGTAGCTAGGAAATTTTCCAGGGGGGGCAAAATATTCAAGTCAGCGATGGAAATGAAACATTTTTGTCGGGGAGCTTTTATCGCTGTCGCGGCAGAGGCGCGCCATCGGCAAAATGCAACGTTTGATGACAATGTAATCATTTCTTTCCTGGTCAGGATGGAGCCAGGGGGGGCCACCGCCCCCCCCTGCCCCCCCTGTAGCTACGCCGCTGGGTCACATAGAAATGTGGGATAGAAATTATGTTGCCACAACTAAAAAAAACAACGAAAACATTTCCACAACATTGCTTGGTAACATTGTAACATAGGCGTTGCTTTAAAACATTGTTACAACATAATATCTACCATACAATTCGATGTAATTTTAACCAACTTGATGTTGTCACAACATTGCTACAACGTGGATGTGATCGTTGGGAAGTAAAGCTGAAGATGGAATTCCCACTAAGTATCATGGGAGTTGTAGTACATTTGCGCTCAAATTATTTAAACATTTATACCCCCTATATGCAAAATTTGCAAATCCATACGCTCCCTTGCATAAGGTATAGGTATTTTAACAGTGCAATCGGAGTACCATTGGTAATTTAAATAATTTGAGCCCTTCAAATGTACTTTTTTTTTGCTCAGGGGCAGTCTAGCTGTACAGTGGTCCCTGTGTTATAAGACCACCCCTTCTGCGGTCATGTAACGGTCTCTTTTGGGGGTGCGGTCTCTCATGAGGGTGCAAATGCACTAAAAATACAACTTTGTGTGGGAGAAGGCGGTCACACAAGGCAAGTCGGTCTTACAACAGGGGGTCTTACAACGCAGGTACCACTGAATATGAGGCTCTGGATGGGGTTTTGAGTCCCTTGGCTCCTTACTTTTGAATTTCCCATAATCCCATCCCTTTGAAGTAAGTTTTTAAGCTCATGAACTGGTATGCGGTTTTAAAGACTGAGCAGTGTATAATAAACTTACAATCAGCATAACAGGTGTGATGAAACGCCAACAAGCTTGAAAGTAGATATTTGGTTTTTTGCCGATCATCATGCTTATGTCTTCAGCAAAGTTGTCATAGCCTGTAAGAAAGTCACATTATATTATCATAATTTATCAATATCTTCTTCTTTCTTCTATACATTAGAATGATAGCATACGGGATTTACTCTGAATCAGAGTTATATCCATTTTAAATAAGTTGGTTTATAAAAAAAATTAATCACCGGTAAAGAAGAAAATGAATTGCTCCTTACCATAAACGACGCAAATGCTGGAAACTTCTAGAAATCCAATAATGAGTAGAGGAAAACCACTCATAGACGTATCTACAAGGTTAAACAGGTAGTATCCACCCTGTAAGCAAAAACAAGAAGTTGTTATTCATTAATACTCAGACCTGACTTTTCATAAACCTAAATTTTTAGCAAGTTTATGGCCTTTTGCATCATTTTCTTCAAACTTTAACATGAAATCATTAAATTTGCTATATGGAGTGTGTAACATATCGGTCATCTGGCCATACCGTAATGTGATAAACTTGGCCACAGACATTCAAAAAATTGACACACTTTAGTGATTTTATGCAGCAGTGCTCTTTGATACCTGAATACTATCAGTTACACCCTGCTCGTTTCGAGGGTACGGGAATATACACCATGAAGGACTCCATACACCACGAAGCCGAAGGCTGAGTGGTGTATGGAGGCCTGAGTGGTGTATATTCCCGTACCCTCGAAAAACGAGCTGGGTGTAACGGTTTTATCCTCAGACTTCTTGTTTTATTGATGCCCATAGATTTTCTTGCAAACTGAGTCTGAAATGTCTTTCAGTAACAAAGGAAGAGCATTGTGACGTCATCACCAGTACTGCCACCAGGATGATGTCACAATGGCTCAAACAATGACATTGTGATGTCATGACTGTTGTTGCCACAAGGATGACGTCATAACAATCCTATGGTCGCAATTGTGACATCATTGTTTATCTCATACACCCTGTCTGGTGAAGACAGACAGGGTGTACGGTGTCATACACCTCAGCTCTCAACCAATCAGAATCGAGGATTCACACTGGACTGAGGATAAATATATATACTCCCCAGCCCATCTGAAGCTCGCAGAGAGAAATACAGCCCCGGAAATAGTTTTGATTTTTTAATTTGGTTCGGTTAAGTTCAATTCTAATACAGTTCTCCTTTTCACTTACATTGCACACCATGGGAATTGTAACCAGGAAGAAGATGGACAACATGACGCCACGGAAGATTATTGGTCGCATGGCGTTCTTTCGTAACGTGTCCGGAAACTCGTCGATGATTGTACTGAACACAGCTTCACAGATGGAAAACTGGAAATAAAAGAAAATTAGAGTACTTAAAACATAAATATGGCTCCTTGGGAAAGTATTAAAATTATGTTTAAACCATAACATAAATACATTATCATTTCTGACCGTAAATTTCGATAATAAAACTTATGGCATTATGCTATTAGCATATATCAACTTAAGGGTTTCGTCCTTTACATCTACATATACGTATTTGATTATTATTATTTTTGTTTGTGTTGATAATCAATTAGTCCTAGCCACCTGGTGAAAAAATATAGAAGTTCTAGCCACCTGGTGAGAAAATATAGAAAACAAACCAAAAAAATGGGCACAGCCAAAGCCTAAAGTTTACATGTAGTCTTAATTGTCTTTAATAAATCCCAAGGCATCGTGCTCTTACTGGACCTGCTAACTTCATTTGCATAGAAAATAGGTCAATTTGAAGTCGACCAATCAGAGAGGTTGTAACAATTATGACCTTTTCATGAACTTCTCTGATTGGTTGATTCTAAAAGTGACCTATTTCCGTTCATATACCTTTGAATTAATTTGTGACAAATGAAGCAACTCTATTTAGGCCTTGGCTTGTGCTTTGGGCTTGGAAGTAGCAATGACTCTTACCTGGGAGCTGAAGCCAAGCATAATTAACATGAGAAAGAACAGAATGGACCACAGGGTTGGGATGGGCATCAGTGTAAGAGCCTCTGGGTATACCACAAATACTAGCCCCGGACCTGAAATAATTTATAAAATGTTGCATATATCGAATTATACAGTTGGAAGAAAGACATCAATATTCAACCCTCAGATGTTATAGTATTTAAAAATGACGTGCACAAGACACTTTAAAGCAGACCTCATGGCGTGCAGTGAGAATGTTACTTTTTAAAAATTGTAAATATTATGCTGATAAAAATGAGAAACTTCATTACAGGTCCCACCCCCCTCCATAGACGGACGGATAGATAGATAGATAGATAGATAGATAGATAGATAGATAGATAGATAGATAGATAGAGAGATAGACAGATAGATAGATAGATGGATAGATAGAGATAGATATATCAGGTTTTTTTAATTTTGCTTTTAGGTGATCTCTACCTGAATCGGCAACATCCTCAACCTCGACCCCTTTCTCGTTGGCGAGATATCCGAGGATGCAGAATATGGCAAATCCAGCATACACGGATGTACAGCAGTTGATGATGGGCACGAGGATTGAATCTCTGAAAAAAACAAGAGTAGGTTTACAGCTTCCATATCCCCCATGCCCTACATATCTATGATCTATCTATTCCCACACCTATTTTAGTCAGTCAAATATTTCCACCAGGGGAGCAATTGTGCATACATGTATGCATGTGGCGACACCTGTGGGAGGACTTTGTTTTGAACATTAACATGGCTGCAGGCCAAAAGCACGGCAACACAGATGAAAAATGTATTTTGGATGTGGAACTGGTTATGATATTTATAAATTATTGTAAGATTTGACAAGTTTTGGGGTGTCTTTGAAAGTTGGGAAAGGGTGAGCATTGTGCATGGTGTGGTGTTTGAGATATTTGATGGATGCCATGCAATGGAGACTAAAAGTGAAATCTCCCATAGCATAGCATGGGGGATAATTAGTTGCAACAAAAATGTATATGATAGTAGTCATAACCATACAGATTCCAAACTGTAGGTCAGTTAATCACAAAGCCAAGATTTATGCATTCTATCGAAATGCATTGTATTTTAGAATCTACATAGGCCTAAGTCATACACACCAGAATGCATTGTATATACTACTATATAATGAAGGCAGTGGCACATAAGCTGGACCAATCAGCGGCAGGAGCAGGAATGTTTATCAACCAATAGGATAACAGTATTCTCCTGTAGCCACCTGGTGAGTATTTAGGGACGCTTAAATCAATCTGGTCTATTGTTAGCCAATATTTGATTAGTAGATATACCTGTAGCAGTTATTGTTGAATTGGTTATAAGATGCCATGGCAACCAAACCTCCTGAGCAGGCGGAGAGTGAAAAGAAAATCTGAGTAGCTGCGTCGGACCACACCTGAAAAATATAGAGTACAAAAATAAAATATAGGCCTATAGTATGTCCTGTCTGTCATTGGGACGATATTTAGCATTGTTTTTATACTGGACATAAAAAGAAATCTACACAATAGCATTGGTGAATCTGCTGATCAATAGCCTACAAACTTGACTGGAACTGAGTCTGGTGTGGCACTGCAAGGCACTTTCATGACGCCACATACATTGGATTGGTTGCGTCACGTATGTCAACATTGAGCAAAATTGGACTGATGTTGTCATAAATCGGCAAAAATCGACAAAAACGCAGTGGCGTCCCTATGGGGGGGGGCACAGGGGGGCACCTGTGCCCCCCCAGGTGCCCCCCATATGAACTTTCCAACTCTGGCTAAAATATACAGTTAGTATAGAGGGTGCCCCCCCCCCCAGAGAATCGCGTGCCCCCCCCCCTCGAGACCACCCAGTTACGCCACTGCAAAAATGTGATATTTGTATTACAACAGAGCTAAGCAACAAATCTGTAGGTAAGTTTATTTCTACTGTTGTACTTCTGGTTGATGAGATATATCTGGACAAAGTTAATGTCTGTCCTCTGCTTGACGAGACAAAATGTACATTGTACGAGATAAAGTAGTTTATGAAAGGCATACCACTGGTGGTAATTAAAAGTAAGATAAATATTTGAATATAAAGTAGTTTTAAAAAAAGCAGCCATAACTCACGGAAGCACTCTGTAACTGGGTTACATTGGGATTTAAATAGAACTCAACCCCAGTTCCGGCTCCTTCTAACGTTGCTCCTCGGACAATTAAAATCGTCATCATGATGTAGGGGAAGATGGCAACAACATAGACAACCTGCAATGATAGAATGCATATAATATTCCAGATATTTCTTTACTAAAGGCCTTAAAATTTAATTTGACACCGCATATGATTGGAAAGATCAGAGGAATAAAAGCTGATCAGAAATGCTGATGACCCAGCAGGCACTCTGACCTCCCCTGGCATCAGGACAACATTGCTGTTAAGACACTTGACTACATACGGAAGCTAGGATTTGAACCAAAAACGGTGGAGGAATTGCTTAATGGCCCGAAAAACTGTGACATTAAAGTCAACAGGGAGATCTCGGACTTGTGGCAGAGGCTGCATAATTATCCGCCACGCATAGCTTCGGGGATTTCAGTTTCAGTCTCCATTTCATGAACTGTCATGGCATCCATCAAATATCTCAAACACCATACCATGCACAATATTCATAATTTCCACAAGTACTCCCAACTACTTTAACTTGTCAAATCGATATTTAAATCATATGAATGTGATAAGCAGTATTGTTTCCCAGGCATGCTTGTAAGTAAGGTGGCAGTGGCTGGGACTGCAGCCATTTTAAAATCTGCCAAGTAAAGCCACTCATAGGAGTCGCCACTTGCACACATGTATGCACAACTGTGTCCCTGGTGGTCATCTGTGGCATTACGCACTCATTGAAAGACCATGGTAGGTTAGTGCTGTGATGGGTTAAGGGAGGCAGGGCGTGGGGGATACATGTGGGGTCAGTCCCTGCTCTTGTTTTAGATGTAGTGGTAGTGTTTAGTGTAGCGTAGAAAATATATATATAGCCGTAATCCATGTTTATTTAATGACTGTTATACCCGTTCAACATGTTCAATAAGGGTTTTCCTGAAGAAAGAGGAAGAATTTCCTCAAAGAAGAAGAATTGCCCGCAGGGGAGGAGCTGCAGTGTGAAAGTCGACTGTGCTGCCCTCTGTGATGAACTTAGTAAGGTGAGAATATTTCTGTCCTTTTAAGTGGAAATATCAAAATGAATGGACTAAGGTATGGGAATAGTAGGAGTAGCCACATAAAACACAAATATGAGTTGGATGGATCATGGATGGGGCTTTACGTCATACCTTTATGAACTGGGTAGGCTTGTAGTGCATTTATAATTATTGCCACATCTCGATATTATATAGTGATGCACGGACAATGAAAATAGCCGGATACCAGATACCAGATAATCTGGCAACACCAACTGCCGGATACCGGATACAAACCGGATAGTTGGAACCGGATAACAAACATACGAAAAAGTGTATTTTTCAGCGTTCGCGGTTGATTATGAAAATTTTTTTCCTGAGAGCCGAGAGATATTTGTCCAGCAGGAGGACTGTTTCTCAGATGGAATGTTTTTCGTTATGTTCTGTAACTGAATTTAAATTTTGAAGATGGTTACGTCTGGTTTTTGACTGTCTTCTTGTAACATTCTTATTAACAAATTTTTTCAGCAGTTCACTTCTTTTTGAGCATCCCAGATATCCAGTCCGACTCCCTAATTCTGCGTGATACCGGATATTCTGCAAATTCCAATATCTGGCCGGATACCGGATACCTTGCCAGATATCTGTGCATCCCTAAATTATTATATGCTTTTCATGTACCTTTCCCAAGGAGTTGATTCCCTTAATCAGGACCAAGAAGATGATGATGTAACAAAGGAGCAGACAGAGCACCAACTGCCACACCGGTTGCCCGAAGTCATCTATGCTGTCAGACCTCTGAAGGACGTTATTACTGCAAGAAGAAAATGTTTAAATATTTAATAATGATATAATAATATATGTATATTTAATAATGATATAATAATATATGTATATTTAATAATGATATAATAATATATGTATATTTAATAATGATATAATAATATATGTATATTTAATAATGATATAATAATATATGTATATTTAATAATGATATAATAATACATGTATATTTAATAATGATATAATAATATATGTATATTTAATAATGATATAATAATATATGTATATTTAATAATGATATAATAATGTATGTATATCAGGGTTTTCCAAGTTTCTGCAATGTTACAATAGGATTCTGTACGATTTGACCCAATTAAGTCAGTCAGTTCGTCAATCAGTACAATAGCAATTTTGCAGTGTACGAATTACGTACGTAAATTCTATGTGTGAAAAACACAAAAAAGAGCCGATCCGTAGTACCGTACGTACATACATTTTCATATGAATTTCGTAAGAATTCATACAAATTTCATACAGGCACTTTTCAGTTATTTAGGCCATTTTAGTGCAACATGGTTATAACAAATGGTTTAGGTTTAGACCTTACATTGGCCTATTAAAAAAAAATCACCAAACAAATCAAGTTATAGCCCAAAACCAACTTAACACATATGAATCCATACAAAAATGTATGTATCTTTTACGTATGTAGATTTTCGTACAATTTAAGACGGGGAAACAGCCAATTAGGTACGAAATATACAAAACGAGCTTCGTACATTTTACATACACTGCACAATTGGCCATGTAGAATTAAAAATAATACAGCATACTTACTAGTAAAACTCAGCACTGGGACTCTCAAATTGTGATGGATTTGTCAGATTTTTCTCTGTAAGTAAACAATCAAATTGTGAAAATATGTCTCATGGTTTGTTCTTTGATTTATAACCAATGGTGTAACATTTAGCATTCCACAGTAACTGTCATCCACAGGACCTTTTGACTGATCTATTTAGCGTGTAAGGGAACCTTTTTATTCATCACAGAACGAATTTGAATATTACCCAACGGGCAAGAGGCGTAAACAAGACATCATTCTGAAGTCGGATTTGATGTTCAAATTATGTTACAGTAAAGGTCGGTTTGCAAAAAAAATACCGATGAATTATAACCTATATATCAAAATCTGCTGTGAATGCAACATCATAAGAGTTACATTCAATGGGCATCTGACTTAAGTATGACATCAGCAGAAGGTCAGTCAAAAACCTGGCTGAAGGACAACGTTTATGCGACATAATTCTTTGGCATCATTTGCTTTTCATGCTCGAGTGCTCTCCTATTACCATCCTTCATTTTTAACCATATTATGTGAAGTTTGTGTATATATCTACTTGTAAAATGTTGTAACAATGATGGTAATCAAATAAACAAAATTCAAAATATCTAAATTACCTGCCAAAGTTATGTTCATCGCGGTTTCATTCTTGTTGAGATCAGCCAGTTCTCCCCCTGTGATGCACTTAATGGTGTTCCAGGCATTCCCACATGAAGCAAATGGAAGTTCAGTTGTGAATGAGGAGAAGAGGTAGTAGAACGACCAGGCTATGATGATGTTGTAGTACAGAGCTATCAGCAGGGACACTGATATACTGCCACAGCCCACACCTGCAATATTAAGATGAGATTTAAATTGTACAACAACCAGGCTATGATGATGTTGTAATACAGAGCTATCAGCAGGGACACTGATATACTACCACAGCCCACACCTACAAGGATGAAGATCTCATTTGATTGCGATTGACTATACAAATACTGACTGATTTTGAGGGCATTAGTCAAATCTATTTCCCTTGAGGGTGTGTAAGTGAAAACTACTTCACGAGGCCGAATGTCCAAAATAGTTAGTCTATTTTTGTTTTTATTATACCGAAAATTTTTGGGAAAAAAATAGGAAAAGAACAATTTTGGAACGAAAACCTCGAAAAAAAAATTGGGGAAAAATCGCAGAATTTTATTTAATTTTTTTTAACTATTGCAGGGAAATATATACTAAAAATAATGACTGATATGTGACCACCTCTCAGCCAACAGCTCTGCTTTCCTACTGGAGGTATAATAATACTTATTGTTTTATAATGGTGATCTTCAGAAGAGCAATTGATAATGCTGCAGTGGAAGTGCAATTGAGCGCCCCTAAGCAGTAAATATAACTGTGTAAGGCAATAAGCCAATCAATGTCACTTATTCAGCGTTGTTCCCATCGTAATAGCCATTTTCATTGTTATTTGCAGTTTAAAATCACTATTTTCGCCAATTAAAAAAGAAATTTATTGACGACACAGAATACAATCGAATTTAAAAAATACAAATTCAAATGCCAATAGAATAGAAACAGATACAGTGATACAATTATGCATATATATGTCACATTGTGTTCAGTACAATTGCTCAACAGGACTATAATTTATAAAGGAACCCTTCTGTTTCAATGCAACTGTTACATTGCTTACAATATGCTACAGTAAACGAATAAGGAGTACTTACATTCTGCTGGAATTGGACATCAGTGACCTCACAACAAGCCGTATCAAATACATTGAAATGAGGTGTCAATTTGTAACTCATTGCAGAGTGAAGTGGCACATCGAATGGCTTGCCATGATAACATTGCAGGTATAGTCTATGACCTCACTGGTTGCTTACACGTCATGGAGTTTAATATGGCATGGACTGGGATATGACCTCAAAAGGAACATTTCAGTCCAGTTATGCAAGTACTCGTTTTTCGTCTACTGTAAGCAGGTAAAAATTTGAAACAATGAGAGAAACAACTCTCCTAGCAGGACATATCAATTGAATAATTTTCTTTACCTTTAAGCAAAGGACTGACCGTCCAGATACTGACTGGTCCAAGACTGGCGAATTGACCGAAGGCAAGTTCAAAGAAGAACACAGGAAGACCAACAAAGGCCAACATGATGACGTACGGCACAAGGAAGGCACCTGCAAAGAAATTATAATAAATTAATTGATAATCAACTGCAGAAACATGATAATTGACAGGGACGGACGCAGGGGGGAGGATGGGGGATGCATCCCCCCAAACGGACCAAAATTTATATATTTTTACATGTTAATATTTTCCGCGCGCAGTCGCGTTATGTCGCGAATTATGCGTTCCGCGACGCGACAGCCCGATAGACCCCCCCACCGGAATTTTCTGGATCCTCCCCTGATAATTGATTTCAAGAAAGGATGGATGGATGATTGAGACTTTATGTCCTGTATTTAAGCACTTGGTAGGCTAATTTGGACAGGAGGAGGACAGGGCAATGAGGTGAAGGATGATTGAAACGGCCATCCAACATTGGCCCAGGTGACCCGGCAAGACCTATGGATCTATATCAAAGCTTGGTTTACTTTCTTCATTTAAAATAATTTATTGAGCGCACATATTCTGACCCTGGCTTCCATTTTCCTTTTTAATTGGACCATCTTCGCAAACCAGCCAAAGACTGGCCTGATTTTTTAAAGCTCATATTTTTAAAATTGTTTTCAATTTTTTTTAGTTTTTATCATCAAAAACATTGCTCACATTGTGAAAATTTTTATTTGATCTCATAGCTTTAAATAGGCCGGACACATGATTATCTATCGACATCCACAGCTTGAAATCAACATAGACATTTTACAGCATTACGTGAATATAAAATTGTTCTATATAAAGTGAAGTTATTGATAAGGGAATGACAGTTTATCTTTATATTATAATTTCCTGGATATTTATGATCTCAGGTCCAGTACCTGTACAGAATGATAAAATTATCATCTTTATAGATAACAGGACATGTGAACAGTGAATGGGATTATATGATAGCAAAATAATTGCATTGTCATTTTTGAGGTGTCAACGTCTCTTATTGGCTTGAAATGTGTGTGAATGTCCTGATATATATATATATATATAATAAGTCAAGATTTGGGCAAATCAGGGCACTTATAATTACAATGCACAATGTATAACATGCATGTCAATAAAGAGGGCCCCTTATGAAACTTCACTATCATACTAATTCGAACAGGTGAAAGATGTGCACCCAGAGGCCAGTCATCAATCGCGAGTGGGTCAACTCTGCATGTCTGTAGCCTAAAGAGAAGTGTCCTACTACTACAGCGCTATGTAATGCTGGGCACAGTGCATGTGGCTCTTATGGCATTATAGGAAGAGCAGTGGCCTTTAAAAATATGGATATGAGGTACAAAACCTTCAAGTAGAAAGCGAAACAAAGAAATTTGTGTAAGGACACCATGATTATTGCAGAATTGAAGGAATTTATAGAGCACAACGAAATAGCCAAAAACTGGCTTTTGTATAGTAATGAGGTAATCTGATTGACTACGATATAAGATATTAAGTAGAAAGAAGTAGATAGAAGGGTACCATATTAAACTGCAAAGTCAAGTTCTGGGTGCTCATGAGGGTTAATTGATATCAGACAGGAGAGAGAGAGTGAGACTTCTCAACATGTAACACATTTCCCCCCTTGTAAGGGATATTTTGCTTGCCTCAGACACTGAGACAGTGAAAGACGATTTATACAAATTTACCAACTCTGCCAAATAAGCATATATATGGTGCCACGGATGGAGGAACGACATGCGGGCGGTCGGATGAAAAAAGAGCAAATGAAATTTGTGCATCAAAATTCAAATAGAGCGTCAATAATAATTTTGAAATTTGCCAAGTAATTTGGGCCTAAAAATAGTAAAATAAGGCCTAATAATTAATTTCTTTTTGAAGATCAAAAGGACACCTTGCCTCCCCGCCCCCCTGGATCAGGACAGGAGGGGCAATTGCCCCGCTGCCCCCTCTGGCACCCGCCTGCTCATGGTGCAACATCACTATGCCTCATATGTTTCATCAATACACATTCCCTGGTCACCTATCTAGTATCTAGCCCTTGAGTTGCACATTCCAATGTGCCTTCTAGTAGCTGCCTCATGTAAACTATGCACAATGGCAATGCAAGTCCATCCTTTAATAGGCACTTGACCCAATGACAGTAAATTGAATAATACTGAAAATGGACCCTTGGGACCTCTACAGAGTCATTTGTTGATATATATATATATACGAAAAGAACTCCAGCAACGTTTAGGCTATGTGAGGCTAGAACCTTGGGAATTACACCTCCCAAGACCTAAACATAATTACCCTATGCACAGTATTGCATGGGCGATAACAATAAATCGGATAATTGCATCCAGCTTCGATTCTGCATGTTGAAATGAGTTCCAGACTTCAGAAGACAAACTATCACAAATTTGTACAACTGCCATTCTCAATTGGGACCATGCAAAAGTGGTTTGTCATTTAAAATCTAGTTTAGTCCAGGAAGTATATATAGGCCTATATTGGAAATATGCTAAGCTGTATGTAATTCTGTAACAACAGTTTCATTCAAATCATAATACTACAATGAGAAAACTATTCATGCACAGAGGGTTAGTTCAGTTATTTGTTGGTAGAGGGGGCACTGGTGTGGATAGATAGACAGTTACAGATACGGCTGACTAGCTTTGGATATCTACGGCTGGGGATAGTAATTTGCGAGTTCACTCGCATTTGTGAGCGAACCAGTTAAATAAGGGGTAGTCAGAAATTTTGGATCGTTTGTGAGAGTCAAGGAAGCACTTATCAAAGTTTCTTTTTCTTGAAATTAATGAAGAATAGGCTAACTTGAGGCGTCTTGCTTTTTTGTGTGTCTTTTGTGTCTTGTTTAATTACAATTTAAGTTTTTAGTTTCAATGAAATCACGGCAAAACAGGAAATAGAAATATTGTTGTTATTGTTTTACTGCCCTCTGATTGGCCGAAACATTTTCGATGTCTTCCCGATAGTTTCGAGCATTTCTATAGGGGCTAAAGGTACAATTGTAGGCTCTTTAGAATCCTGATTTATCAATGTATATTATTTCGTTTTTTCATGAAGATATCTTTATTCATTGCCGAGAATTCGTTGAAAATGCATAATTGGCTCAATCCCAGTTAAACAGGCAAATTAAAAAAATAAAGAATGCTCAAAGAGTATTGGCTGTCATTTCTAGTAGAATCATTTTAAAATTTGGCAGTTATCTAGGATTCTTATATAGAAATGTATTCATATACAATATAAATATGATATGTGATAGGAACTGGGGTAAATACCATGTTGAATGGCCGAAAAACGGAAAAATGGCATGTCCAATGGCTGTATGGTTTCATATAATATGACACTGTGGCACTATTTTTGCTGGTATTGACTTGAGAAATGTATTGAAATGTGCCTAGCAATATTGTCCTTCAAACAAAAAAATTCAAAACTGATTTTGAAATCTATAAATATGTTTTTAAGGTTATTTTAAGTAGTCACATAATTCTTGTAAATTATGTTACCGAGATTCAAGGCCACTTTAATCATGTTAATATTTGCCAATTCTCAAATTTAAGAACTTCTTTGCCAAGTTTGAAAAGTCTAGTTTTTGGTGCAATTTACGGTTTTGAAATATATTGAAAACTCTCTTCACAGGAGGCCAAAGAAGGTTGAAAAGTGATTTTGTCGTTTTTTAGGTGTAAATTACGTTACCATAGTCTACAGAAAAGACTAAAATAGATAGAAAAACAATTATTTTTTATTTTTGAAGGCCCTTGATGCCTGAGATCATCTGGTAAATTTCATGAATTTGGGACATTTATTTTTGTACTGAGAAGGGACAAATTGTCCAAATGTGTGTAAAATTGTTCTAAACAGTGTAAATTAAGTTAGGTACCATTTCTCATTTTAAACTGTGAAATTGCATTGGAAATGAGCAAAATGAAAGTTAAGATTAGTGAAAGATATTCCAGAAACTGCACCTCCTGACAATGTATAAAACCTTGAATTGGATGACATAGTTGTTTTTTATTGAGAAATTGATTACATAATTACAGAAAACGTGTCAGGGTTAATTAGAAAAATAAAGAGATGTCAAGGGAGTGAGCTCTTAATTGTACTTGATGTGACACTTCAATGTCAATCTAAATATGCCTCAATAATTAGTCAGTTTTTACATGTACAAAAGGTAGCAAGTCTTATTAGGCCTACTGAAGTTGGCTAACAAAAATGTACAGCTATCGACGACCACATTATTGGCTGGAAGTCATTTAAGTTTACTACGGACAGATTTACAGTACTAAGTGGGTGTCTGTACTTATTTTTTTCAACCAAATTCCAGACTTTTCGAAGACTTAACAAACACCCTGATCTATCTATCTATCTATCTATCTATCTATCTATCTATCTATCTATCTATCTATCTACCGGTCTATCTATCTATCTACCGGTCTGTCTATCTATCTACCGGTCTATCTATCTAGGGGAGACCGGGGTAAGTTGTGCCATTTTTTGCGTCAGGCTGATTTTCTTAAAAACCAAAGCTTAACCATTTAATCTGATTGAACATGAAAATATAATACATAGGCCAGAACAATGTTTCAGGGCAGTCCGACCATTGGCAAAATCATGGTAGGCGTTTGAAAAAAGTAGGTCAAGTGGCACAACCTGCCCCGGTGCCAGGGTAAGTTGTGCCGCATGACTTCAAGTTTTCACCAGCAAAATTGAATTTATGAGTGTAGCTTTTCATACCATTATATTTGGGTTTTTTTTTCTTGATGTTGACCAAGTGGGTATAATATATGGTTGGCATTGCATTCTTTACCCAGTTCTTCATTTCGCCCCCACAGTGGGAGGCACAACTTACCCCGTGGCACAACTTGCCCCGGTCTCCCCTACCTATCTATCTATCTATCTATCTATCTATCTATCTATCATCGGTTTAAAAAAAATGGTTTTTCCCTGTTTCTGTTTTAAAATGCATTTATTTTACCTTCCTTTTTGGAGTCAGCACATTGAGGTGCCCCCCAAGGCTACCTCGAGGGGGGCACCTTGGAGGGGGGCACCTTGGAGGGGGGCACCTTGGAGGGGCACCTTGGAGGCGGGCACCCCTTGGAGGTGGGCACCTTGGAGGGGGGCACCAACAGTCCTGTCTCCAATGTTAAGCGGTTCCTATGGCCATGGGGTAGATCAGGGTGTGCCTATTAGTACTGTTTTTATCCCAGTGGGTACACAACGTAAACCCTGACGTTGCTAATTGGTGGAGGGCTAGTCTGTTGGTCACGTAGATATGTATGGTGGAGATTATGTCGCCCCAACGTGAACACGACGTCGGGGTTTTTTTACAACATTGCCACAACGTCGCAAGCTGACGTCGAACTCCTGACATTGCCTCACAATGTTGTAAAACGTCGCCACAACGTTGCATGCTAACGTCATATCTTTGACGTTGTTTCACAACGTTGTGACAACAAAATTTCAACCATACAATTCTACGTCATTTGACGAAAAGTGTGACGTCGTTGCAACGTTGATGCAATGTCGATGTGCCCCCGGGGGGGTACTCACTCTATAAGGGTGTATATAGAGGCGCCGCTGGATGGTTTAGGTTTTTTGGCCTTTTTGGATTAAAATGGTTTTGGTTTTTTGACAATTCTGATTAATTTGGTTCTGGTTTTCGCAACCCCAACATGTTTGGTACCGTTAGAATCGGCTTCAAAAGAGGATTAAAATGGTTTAAAAATCATGAAGATTAAATTGGTTTGCAAAAAATTTTAGTGAAGGATTAAAATGGTTTGTGGTTTTGGCGCAGTTTCCGGATTAAAATGGTTCTGGTTTTCAAAATTGCCGTGGCGCATCCGTATGCAAAAGTCCGCGAAGTACCCCCCCCGGGATGTGCCCAATGGGGATGACACTGTTGATGGTCCTTTTTAGGTCTTTGGTATCTTTCTTCGTAGTGTTTACTGCTTCCCATGCATATGTGGCAATTGGTATTATACAGGCCTTTATCATCTGCCATACCATTCTCATCTCAATACCTTTTAGGTCTGGGCTTCCTGCTATTGCCATAATCTTGTTGTAAGCCATTCAAGTGTACTTTCTTTTTTCACTTCTTTAAGCTGTTCATCCATTTCTCCACTTTTTGCAACCACCAGCCCTAGGTATCTTTGTATTATAATATTGATGACACATGTATCTTTTTTGATATTCGGTTTGTCAAAATAAAAGTTATGGTATCTGAATTTCAGGGGGGGGGGCACCCACCACTCTCCCAAGAATCAACGCACCAAAATTGCAAAACAACTTTCGCATGGTGAACTCGCATGTGTTCCGCTTGCGACACAAATTCTAGTTGAGCCACATTTTGGAAATGTGTACTGTATTCCTGCTTGCCAAAAAAACTTTTTAACCTCTTTATCGAGTACTTGAATAGAAAAAAACTAGTGCATGAGTGCTTCTGTACCAATTACTAATTAATTTCCACCTTCTGGAGAGACGTTCAGCCTTCTTAATCGATAATCACATTTCATGGTCATGACAGGAGAAAAAAATGTGGACCAAAAAAGTGGACCTCCGTTCTCATCTGGGCCTATATATCGGTCTCGATTTTTAGTGGGATGTAGCCAATATCTTGTCAGAGAAACTGCAGTGTCACAATATGTGCCATCAAACAAGACGGAACCAAAATCAGTACATTGCATTGTGGAAATTACTAAAGAAAATGTGGGCCATTTTTTTTAACAAATTAGAAACGGGCCATTTTTTCTGTATCAAAGCAGTAGGGAATTGGCTTCAGTCCCTGCAAAATCCCAGAGATTTGCGCCGCAACATCCAACAATAACCGCAAACTTTGAGAAAATGTTTTTCATAATCAACTGTAAAATTGGATGGAATCTGTGACAAATATATCAAAACACACATGTCTTGGGCATTTCTTTGATTTGTCATATGCTAGTATATAGGTGGACTGAAGCCATTTGCATGCCCTGATACCTTTTGTCTCTCAATGATTAATATGGCCACCCATGCTTCTAGTATACGTGTAAGCCCATTTCACATAGATAAATAATGTCTCTGTCTGTGTCTCTGTAAGACTAGTTGCTGGTTCAAATCATGTTCGTGGCTGCAGATGGCATTGAAGTAAGATTGTTGACTGGAGTGTGTCAAAATCTCAGGGAAGTTTGGGATATAGTATAGTGGGTAGGGTATAATAGGTTGCTCCTCAGCACTGGGTTAGGCGGCTCAACTGGTCAAATTGCAGTATTTTAGGGGAAGTAATACGAAGTATTATATTATTGTAATATACGAGGGGTGTCCCAAAAGTTCTGACCAATTTCTTTGGAAGATCTTTCTAAGTAGCCGTATGAAATTTTCACAGAATCAATTTCAGGTATTTCACTATCCATTTTGAAAATATGGTACCTGTTCGAACATTTTAAATAACTTTTCTGTTGCCATGGAAACATAACGTCAGTGCACCCAGCGCAGCTCAATTTTTTGGGCCAAATCCAAGTGTCTTGTAAATAACCAAGGAATTTACTGTAAATATGCAATGGATGATCATGAAAAATATTATTTGGAAACCTGACATTATCTCAAAGTTTTTCATTTACATTTAAAGTCTCTGTGAATCAGATTAACCCATGTGCTGAGGTGATCACCTGGGTCCTCCAAACTGGGCGGTTCTTAAATTGTGGAATTTCAGTGTATGTGCAGACTGCTTCCTTTCTCGGTATACCTATTATTTCTTTAATTTTTGAACTTGTATATAAATTTTAGTATCAGTTACAGTATCACGCAAAGTTACAGAAGGCCAAATCTGGTAATTAAAGCAGATGAGATTGGGTTTTGAACCGAAGGTTCTTGAGCACTGCCTCTTGACAGCAGATTGTTTCAGCCAAACTGTCTCAAGCGCTGTTGGGCAACTGCTGGAAAAAGCCTTTGGTAATTGCCCCAGCTGATCAGGTTGAAATGTGAATAAATGTTTAGGATGTTATGGAAGATATCTTGAAAGACTGCAAGCCTATCGGGAAATATATTTTCTTGCAATCATTTGCTTTTTTACTATAAATTCTCTGACTTTTAACACAGCTAATTTGCCGAATTTCGTCTGAGAAATTGAGCTGCGCTGGGTGCACTGATCTCTCGTAACCATGGTAGCAGAACAGTAACTTTTTTTCAAAATAGATGATCAAATACTTGAGATTTATTATGTGAAAATTTTATTTAGGTACTTTTAATAGAAAGGTCTGTAAAAAGAAGTTGGTCAGAACTTTTGGGACATCCCTCGTAGCCCCCCCCCCCCCCTCCCTTGCATCAGGGAAAATTTAAATTTTTAGGGTTGGATGGGCGGATGACTGGGACTTTACGTCCTGTATTTAACTAATTTTCCCGGAATGAAGGACCATCCCATATGTGCATCTATTTTCTGTCAGGCAATCCCTTGAATAACTGTCTGAGATGGAGTGGACACAAGCAGACGCCTGTGTATACAGCATGGAACTTTTATCACTGAGTGTATTATCAATGTTACAGAATGGTTGTGACAGTAGGATGATATGTGCCAATATTGATCCAGAGATTACCATTATCTTCTGTTGATACTGGACTTATCTTTAAGAACCTTTGAAGACGTTCCAGTCCAAAAATAAAATATGGATCACAGAACAGTCAAGATTTACATGTATCATGGTCAGTTATGCACATAATAATCATGTGTTGCTGTTTTGATTTTGCTATGATGAATGATGGATGGGGTTTTACATCCTGTATTCATGCACATGGTAGGCTAAACAGAACAGGCGGACAAAGCAATGAGGCAAAGAATGCTTGAAACAGCCATCCAACATAGACCAAGGTGACCGACAAGAGCTGAATTTGAATACGAGACCCAGCAATAGGCAGCCCAGAATTCTACCGCCGAGCTAACCCTCCCCAACCTGCTAAGATCAAATAATTTTACAAAATAGTAAAAAGGCTGGAATACACCCCCCCCCCCATCAAACAAAAAAAAACTTAACAAAAACCTCTGTAAGCCTACCCAGTATTGTGAAAGTTTAAAATATTCTGAAAGCTGGTTCCAAAACTAGGCGAAATTACTGCAGTCGAAATAAGGGGGGGGGGGATTAAGTGGCTTTTGCATAATTGTGACCCCCCAAAGAATAAGCATGATCCAGCAAGTAAAGGTTAACAACCTCTTGCAATTTATATACATTACCAATAGGGTTTTCCAATCTAATTTTCTGAGATAAAACATGTGATGGAATTCATTTTTAGAGCATCTGAAACACTCTGGCTTAAAGCGCTTCTGGCATCCCACAGAATTCCGGCTACAAGGGCTTCAACTCTTTGGGCCTTACAATTGAGACACCCCCCCCCCCCCAAATTTCATGGTCTATTTCAACCACTGGGCAAAAGCTTTATTTATGTTTTCGCACATTTTTTTTAAAAATTGTAAAAGCAGACATGAACTGCCATATATCATGTCAGCCTGTCAGTGAATTTAGTGTCGCAGAAAATGTTCGGATTTTCTTTCAAAATGTTATCTTTCGTTGTTTCACAACATAGAGAAACACGTGTTCTGTTTACTCATCAAGAAATCGTTAAAATCTCCATACAATGTTCACCTATACTCAGCTCTCAAACACAAGAATCATGTGATATGCTATCATGAAGGGGGATAATGGCACACTTGATTTATGATTGACTCAAATTTTGTCATAAAATATGTCCTCGCCCAAGATAACAAGAGGTGTAAAAAATCTATAAATTTCTAAATGTGAAATGAATTTAAATAGGATGTATTGGGTACTTAGGTAAGATAGTTCAGCCCTCAAAAGTACGTTCATTTTGGTTGATTCACAGTTACGAGCAATACATGGTTGTACAGTACAGTGGACGATGTGTCATAATTTATAAGGGGGCCATCGTTTAATTTCAAGGGCGCTTGCAGTTTTTTCTAAGTGAATAAGTTCTTGCTCAGATTTGGTGAAATAAATATAAATAAATAAATTCTTTCTGGGCAGTCCTGAAGTAAATAATTTCTTGAGGCACCGACTGCACGGTTCCGTGCTCGGGGCCTCAACATTCCCGGATTGGGTGCTGTCCAGGAGTGACCAATTCATGGTTGCGGAAGCGGTGGTATTATGGTGCTGGGACCTCTGTTCACCGCTTCACATAAGTTTTCAATAAGACTGTGCCTTGTTATAAGTTAGAGGCTCTGGCTTGTTTTGTTTAACCTGTCCCTTGGCCATTTTCCTTTTGAATTCCCTTTGCCACATCTCTACATGGGAGTACAGTTTGGCTCAATTCTTTGACAAATTCAACTGGCTTCATAGATCACTGATCACACATTTTGTTAAGAGAAAATTTCATTCAACAGGTTGAAATAAGGACGTCTGTCGTAAAAAAAATGTCAGAAATTTTTGAATACTCCTCATGTAATGGGCATAAATGTTACCTGGCTAGTTTAACTTTTACAGCACACTTCAATACAACACTTGAAAGAAGATGTAGGCCTATATAATTTTGCGCTCTTTTGCCATTTCAAAACTATTAAATTTCAAGTGATATGTTTTTATATTCCTAAACCCTCACAAGAATATATTCTCTTAGCAATCTGTCATCTATCAACAAAGTTTCACCTCTCCCACAAGGGAGTCAAAAATTTCCAGTCAAACCGAGATATAACGTCTTCCCAGTGGGCATTCTGAACTCACCTGACATCAGGATAACGTCTGTGACATCACTGACATCACGATGACGTCCCCGACATCAAAATATGTCAAGTTTTTGCAGTTTAGGTTGAAATTCCCTGGGTGGCATTAGCAATAATTTGAGTGGAGTTTGAGCACATTTTGGAGAATAAAAAATTTGGATAAGTCAAAACTTCAATTTTTTTAAAAGAGGGGTATGTGCAATCGGAGTCTGCTGGCTCAGACAGAAATGAAGCAATCGGGCAACAAATACACACGCACAGTGTCAATATGCAGGCCTATGGCCAAATTACACAGAAATCGGAAAAGAGGTCTTTGAGATATTAGTGTTTTCATAAACGGGGACTGCTTTGTTGAACCGTTTATATACTACATGTACACGTACACTTATTCTAAATCGTTAAAATATTCACAAGCAATAAACCATTAAAAATAGTTCAAGAGGCAATTTAGATACCAGGGTCTTTCTGTTGTGTAAAGATCAAGAGCAGGTGACAGGCCTGAGATAAACAGATTTATGACAGACCAGGTTGCCAGAAGTACAGACATTTAATGAATTTGAACTGAAAAAATATTCAGAAAAAAGTCCAAGGCCTGCCCCACTCTGGCTTTTGGGTTCAATTCCCAGTATCAAAAAAACTTATATTTTTTCTTCGGTTTGTCACGATGAAACATATGTTGTTATAAGTAAAAATATTTCCTTACAGCTGTAAATTTGATATGCCAAAAGTGTGGACAATTGTACTGTTAGTCTGGTCTGTTAAGGTTTGGATCGTTACTTGCCGGAACAAAGCACCAAATTTGGCACATAGGTACTTTTTGACATGCTCTTTCATCCTAGAAGGGGTGCAACGATGTACAACAATAAGGACGGAGGCCATCTTGAATTCAAAATGGCCGCCGTCAAAATCCTAGCCAAGAAGGTTTTATTATTCCATGAGGCTTCAAAAACATCACAATGGACTGTAATTTGGTAGAATGATGCTAAATAATATGTTTTGTCATGCTAAGTCATGCGTATGATGAAAACATTTGTGAAAGTGTAAAAAATATGCGATAATACCCAAATAATTATTCATTTTTGTGACCGTAATAAATTATTGTGTCCAAGTGTTGTTGAATCACAATTCTGAGCACCATTCTGTTTTAAGAGCTTTACACAGCATTAGGGAATACATACATTCCATAGGAGCGTCTGTAATTCAGTTTTTTAATGAAAATAATTATCAAATGACCGCTCTTTTATATCTAATCTATATCTACCAAACATGCCAGAAGCCGCTCTGCTCTAAAACACTATCTTTTTAAATATCCAATGACCATAGGTCACATTCAGAAAGAACTACAAACATATCTTATGGACACAAGAAGACAACAAACATTGTACAATTAAATGATGTATAAACTCATACAACCAGCTAATATTTTAAAATCTCAATTGACAATATTATAGCTTGGATGTCAGCTAATGTTCTAAAGATAAATGCTAAAAAAACTGAAATAACAATATTCGCCAGTCGTCGGGGTCTTCAGAAAGTTCACACTAACAAATTACGTGTTGGTGGTGAAACGGTCTCCACTGGGGATTCTGTGAAATATCTAGGTGTTTACTTGGACAATTCATTGACTTTGAATGACCACATCAAGTCAAAATGCAAGATTGCAATTATTAACATCAGAAATATTAGCCAAATAAGGAGATTCATCGACATTGACACTGCCAAGCTTCTTGCATCTTCTCTTGTTTTAAGCCACTTGGACTATTCAAATAGCATCTTATGTGGCTTGCCAGCCACTGCCATCGACAGACTTCAAAGAGTCCATAACTGGGCTGCTAAAGTTGTGTTGGGTCTGTCTAAATATGACAGTTCTAAACAGGCTCTGTTGAAGTTACACTGGCTGCCAATAAGACAAAGAATAGACTTCAAGGTCCTATGCATTGTATACAAATGCACACACAAGTTGGCACCAGAATATCTGAGAAATCTTTTTCAAGTCAAGACTTTCGCTAGAGCGACTCGATCTGCATCTAGCAGTGGTATCATTCTGGAGGTACCTTTCACCAGACGGGCAACCTTTGCCGACAGGTCAATCAGCGTGTATGGCTCTCGACTATGGAATCAGATGTCGGCTGACATCCGCAGTATTGACAATTTTCTCCAATTTAAGAAACAATTAAAGACATTTCTATTTTTTTCTATTTCATCTTAGTAGTGTTGTACGGCGCACCTGAATGCATATGTTTCTGCAAATGGTAGCGCCTTAGAAATGGTCTAATAATAATAATAATAAAAAAAATAAAGAAAGCAGGTGAGTGAGATTGAAATTTCAAGTCGAAAGAAAGACAAGTCAGCCTTTGAAACTTATAAAGCATCTCTTTTATTCAGTGCTAAACCTATATATATATTCCATTCTTCACATCTGTTGTCCTGGTGATTCAACATAGTCATCTATAATTACACATCAAAGAAAAGGAGAAACCAGCATCACAACATTTGCATTTTCTGCCGCAAAGAGGACTGGATTTGAATCCACATTACAACAGTTCTTGGCAGGCACTAGCAGCTTCTGGTTCATCTGTCCAGGGTGGAATCCAAGATGAACCATCTTTTTTTTCTATCCATAAATCTCAGGTGATGAAGCTGACATAACTTATTTGAGGTTTGATGCCCACATAGTGTCTGATACATTGCCTTGTGTGTCTGCTGAAGAGGTACCGCTGAATTTTAGGACATTTATTATTAATTTTTGTAGACTTTCTACTATGAATACAACCAAGAAATTACCTGTGTTAGAGGAATATTTCCATGGACATAGCCTTCTTTGCAAAGAGGTCATTCTGAAGATTGTTGACTTTCTTTTTGTAGTGAAATTGTCATAAAGAAGACAAGCTTCGTTGTCGCTGAATGTTTGAGGGACTTGCTCAAGATGTTGGAAGGGAGTCAGAGAAATCGTCATGAAAGCTTCAGTGATGGATTAAATATTTTCCAAGTTTCCGAGGCTGACCTTTTCCCTTTGCCATAGAACTATGAGGTTGTGTCGCAGCCACTTAATGCATGAAAGGACGGTAATGAGATACTTTTGTCCTCACTAAGATGGTTACATATGTTATCGATGTTGATTCATTCAGGACTTTCCGACACCCAAAAGCTATGTTAAATTCAGAAAACATGCCTGGAGTTGGTGGAAAATGCCAACCAGGATGATGACCACATCTGTGTCTACTGCCCGTGCAAGGAGAGTCCTTCTTCTCTCTGGAGAGCATCATTAATGTGGAGGCATATTTGCATGATTATTGCCAGAAGCTCACTCTTTTTTTATGGAAAATACAACACTCCATTTGTAGATAATGACAGCGGCCAAGGATGATTCTCATATCTGAAAAAATCCTCCAGATTTCCATCTCTGAACTAACCGGCAATATAGAGGTGACCAAATAGGCTGCAATCACTTTTGAGAGCAGAGACTTGCTGCTTTGTCTTTGTGTTCCTTCTCACAAGACCACTTTTAAAAAGTGGGAAGTTGTTTCGCTTGATTGGTGTTTGAATATTTGATTTTCTGTCCAAGATAACCCTTTTGATGTATGCTTCCCATTCTTCTTTCCCTCATCTTTTTCACTGACATGATCCTAGTTGATGACATCATCTGATGCAGTCTCTTGTATCCAAACAATCAGTTCAGGATCTCTGAAAGAATTGCCCATTGTCTCTATCATGTCCTGCATTGCAAGAACTTGTATTTGGAATCTGTTCTGATGTGCCATACTTTCCTGGTGTTGCATTTGGTCAACTGACAGTGTTCTGTCAAGGCAGTTGGTCTCAAATGCAGACGTGCCTGCTGTGGACCTGCTACCATTCATCTACGGAAAGCCTCTGGATTCTGGGTAAGACCAGCAGCACCACCCGATCCTTTGACAAGGGTGTTGTTTTGCTCATGGCCTTGAACAATAGCAATGCAAGAAATTCGTTTTGTAGTCTTTGGAAGAACTCAACATTGTGAAAATTGCACTCTCATGTTGTCTGCTAATGATTTCATATCCCGCAAATGAAAGGGCAACAGTCGAGTCTTGTCCAGTGCAAAGAAAAAGTGAATCTGCATAGAGATTGAAATAGCTGCTCCTTCTGAGCACACACGAAGGTTAAGATCAACCTCTCCAGCTCACCAATCATAATCCAATAGTGGAATGTTGGGCTCTTTTCAATCATTCTCTTCTGCCAATCCTGAAATGTAATCTCTTCTGCTTGAACATGATGTTGAATGTGACTTCATGCGCATGTCTAGTCTTCGTCAAGTGTGCTGCTCCGAGAAAGGAATCAGCAGTACCACTGGACGCTACTCCACAGTCAGCTAAAGCTGTTTTCCAGCCAGAACCATCAAGCAGATCCCCCGTTACATGCCATTGAGCGGTTTCAAGGTGGAGTCCACCAAACATGAAAATGATTCCTCTTCTCCGTGAATTTCAGGGAACTTCCATTGGATATTCTTAGTTACGGCAATCAAAGGCTGGTTCTCAGCTATAACGCTAATCTGTTCAGGATTCAAATGCTGTGCAAAATTAATTATGATTGCTTAACCGTCATAAGTGTTGCTACTTTCTCAGTGAAAAGTAAAGAAGGGAATTAAGGACATGTGGATCAACTGGATTGGGTAACTTTAGTGCACGATAACTTGCCCAAGTAATGTGGTCACCTGATTCAATTTTGACAAAGTCATTATGCAAGACACAAGACCTATTGCGCTCTGTGTCAAGGTACATGTATCCTCAACTTCAAGGGCATCATCAAATATTCATGCTGCATCTTGCAATTGTCTGTGTGGAACCAAAGACTATCAGTGTTGCAGTACACTGCAGACACTGTTATGTAACTTTCAGGAAGAAATATTGACTTCTGTGAATTAGCATCAATTTGTACCAAGATTTTAAACTTTTGGAACTGGAACAGGATGAATTTGATGATGCCAGTGCCATGAAATGATCCATCAGCAGTTGTGGATGTTGGATTATGTGCAATGTTGTCCAGGGCTCCTACTGCGTACAGCCCGTTTGGAAGATGTGGAGGACAAACAGAACCGTCATAGTTGTACTGCTTGCTGACGGCCGATGACAATTGTTCCTGTATTTCAATAACTAATGTTAACTAATGCAAAGGCCCAGATCATTAAGTGAATTTACCAGTTTCTTGCTCCATGTTTGAGTATGCACATTCAGACCAATACGTATATATAGGCCCTTGACTTCACACGTCTTGACAAAATTCCTGGTTGTTTCTTTTTTTGATGTTGAATAATGTAAGCTGAGCAATGATGTTTCTTGGTTTTGCATTAATTCACTGTTAAGCATAATTGGTCCATTGAATAACAGGGACATTAATGCTGTCAAGGAGGCAGGGATCGACTCCTGTAAACAGTTTGCAGAAAAGTCCCTATCAAACCTTACATTTCCATGCCAAAATATCCTTGCTCAATAACTTGGCCAATTTGGTTATTTCCTTGGCTTCCACCTCGAAGTTTCTATCATTTTCATGAACTTTCAGGAGTTCCTGATGGCTTTGTTTAAAGACTATCAATGTGTTTTTATGCTGTCCGATTGTCCCGGGCGTTGTCCAAAGAATCTGTCAAGGAGTTGCTGCTTCAAAAGAGATTTATTTGCTATAGGGTGAAAGCACAGTAAAGGCCTCAATTGTGTTTTGATCAGATAAAAGTAAATTTAGGGTCCTATAAACCAATTTCTGACATAAAGAAGAAACAATGCAGTATTTAAGCTTGACCAACAAGTAAATCTGAGAAATTCAGGCATTTTTCATGAGCATACAATTAAAACCATGTTCTGGGCAGACCTTTAAAGTGGGTATCATTGTTAATTTTAGCATGTAACCAGTGGCCCTTTTTCTGAAGCACCATCTATTGCAGCAATGCTGTAGCCTAATATTTAGTTCACATTCTACCGGTGACATTATCTGTTTACTGTACCTCCCTGGCCTTCTGTAGGGACCATTGGCTGACTTTTCAATATGATGATTATGGCAGCCATGACGTCCAAAGAAAAGGTCTGCTTGTAACCATATTTTTGCAAATTTGCAGTCAGGGGTTCAAAAGGCTGGCTGGAGGGTATTTTTATGTAATAGGGGAGACCGGGGCTGGTTGTCACAGGGGCAGTTTAGTCTCACTGTGTAGAACTTAAATATGCTACTATTTCTCATTAAAGCAAGTACATGTAGGAGCACTGCCATTCTATATGAATGTCAAAAAGGGGAGTGACTTTTAAAAACCTATCTGGTCAATATACCTATATCATTCGAAATCTTGACATCTTATGGGACATTCTTTTTTATTCAGCACTCGGGGCAGGTTGTCACACTTTCGGGGCAGGTTGTCACACTCTCGGGGCAGGTTGTCACACTTTTGGTTAAGAGCTCGGACACTGGAAGTGGGACTCCGTAAGGCAGATTTTGACTAAAACAACTATTTTGGACATATGAGAAATACTCTGCTTGCCCAGTGCAGACCTCAATGAACACACTACTGTGTACAAGGGTGCTACCAATGAAGGCTTACCAAGCAGCGGAAAACCATTGTGATCAGGAGGAGGAAAATCACAATTTTTTAAAGAAAATTTCTTTATAAATTTGAAATCGATTTACTTTGACACCATGCCATGTCTGCATACATCTTTAGTCATAAATAGCATGTATAAATCACCAACTTATATAGTGATAGTTTTTTTGGTTTAAAAGACTGGTCCTAATGCTTAACAACCAGCTCCAAAAAGTGTGACAACCTGCCCCGTCTTTTTGTGACAACCTGCCCCGACTGATGAAAATGCAATTATCATGTTTTTCACTATTTCTTCCTACCATTATTTAAAGATTTTTTTACATGGTATGTGTATAAACTTTACCTTTTTCAACACCTATTTGTTAATGAGTAGAATAACATGCAAGTTGCAGGTAAAAATTTACTTTTTGTGACCGGAAATTTTTAATAGACCGTGTGCCTACCAAACTCCCTTCCAGGGGTTAAGATTTTTCAAAAAATAATCCAGTGGGTTATAAAAGCAGTATGCAATGATTGGTTGAGTTGTGTAACTCCATAGTTCAATGCAATAAAAAGTGTGACAACCTGCCCCTGTGACAACCAGCCCCGGTCTCCCCTAATTAGCCGAATTTGGTGCTTTTGCCTAGATATGATATTGGTTTAATGAATTCAAGCAAAAAATTTCGAATGGCTACTGATGATTTCAAGATACAAGAACCTTTAATGGCTAAAATAGATGTCCGTCCATTACGTCCACAACTGATTTTTTGGTAATTTAAATGAATTAAAGACCAGCTAACACGTCAACTGAGATAGAAATGCATGTCTATCTCTCTCTACGTATGTATGCAACTGAAAAATTTAAAAACACAATGAATTTAACTTATACACTGGACACCAGGCTAAAAAGTGTAAATGTCCGTCCATTACATCCACAAAAATGTTCAAATTAGTCTGGGGACTGATGTTTGGAGGTCTGGTATGTCACGAATAAAGCAGGGATACCATGTTTAGTGACAAATTTGGATTATTTTAGTGAACGCTGACAAGGCTCAAAATTCAATTGGTCACAGTTCATGCCAACTGTCCATATCACATCTGCGAAAACTGTCGAAAAGGTTTTAAGTGATGTACTACACTTGCACTTCTGATGAAAATAATTATTAGGTCATAGGGGCCAAATATTGAGGCGCTTACTGTGCTTTCACCCTATACTGACCTCAACTCTCATTGAAGAAAAATAATTAATTAATTATTACTTAATTAGACATAAGAACGACAACAAGATGCATATTATATTGTAATTCAAACTTATTTTCATTTGATTCACCGAAATGAGGAGACTACCCAACAAATACCAAGAAGTCTGTGTCACACAGTTCTGATTTGTGAAATATGATAGTATCGGTAGTAACTTTCACTGTGATATGTCGCCAATATGCAAATATATGACCAAGTAATCTATTACTAAAATGAAGATCATATCTGGAAGTACCATTCTGCCAAATTTTAGAGTGGTACCACCCCTCATATTTACAATATGAACTTTTTCTCCAAAATTTTGCGGAAATTTTTATTTTTTGTGCGTTCCATGCTATTATGTCAAGTTAATTATAATTACAGGTAAAATGTCTATATATATTATTAAAGTACATATTGCCACGTACTTGTGGTAAAAATTTCATATTGATATCTTGCTCCAAACAGGAGTTATAGGCCTTTTTCACAAATGCCTGAAAGAAAGCCAATTTGATGTCGGCCATTTTGAATCCAAGATGGCCGCCAACCAAGTCATTATTCATCATGGCACCCCTTCTAGGATGAAAGAGCACATTTCAAAGTACCTATGTACCAAATTTGATGCTTTGTTCCGGCAAGTAACGATATGGCCAAAAATTGGCCTTAACAGACCAGACTATGTTAAAATGGCACAACATTAGTCATCAAAGCTACAGATGATTTGTCATACCTTTACCAATATACTTTCAATGTTAATTTGATTTAAGTATAGGTTATTCACCACGGGAGAGGGAATATGTGATTTATCACTTGAGGGCTTCAGCGCGAGGTGTGACAAACACATATTCCTGATCCCATGGTGAACAACCGACTTATATATACCATGAGACAAACAGTCAAACAGTCAAACATGAGAGGATAACTGGACAACAAAGAATATGGGAATTATTTCCCTGCAATACTGGCACGTGATTGGCTGACAGAGGTGTCGAATGGTATAAGGAGAGTTATCTTGACTGTTGGCATCCTCACATCTCAGTGTAGGCTAGTGAACCTACTCTGACCACATGATACACTGTTTGGTGAAGTTGTAACATGAAAATTAACTCTCCTCCGGTGTGAAAGACACAATTAACCTTGATCATGACTGATCAAGGAGCCTCTATGTTTCCCATATGGTATGTAGAGAAGAAGACACTTCATCTACCATTATGACTCACAAATTGCAAAAATCTGTATGAAACCATACTAATTGTTTGGATATCAAGTTTACCGGCTGAAATGCGTGGACTAAGGGACCGTTCAGAATTTATAACTGGGGGGTGGGAGTTTTGCCTGACGGGGTACTAACTTCTCACTTGTGTTTCAAGAGGGGGCATTAATTTTTTGACAACACTTCCAAGGGGGGGTCAGAAATTTTAACTAAGAAAACTGTTATAAAACACGCATGAACTTACTTTACCTAGACATTTTACGTGGAAAAGTCCGCGAAATGAAACGAATCTCTACGCATGACCTTGTATAACAGTAGGCCTATATATGTATGTCTGTATGTCGAGTGGGGGGGGGGGTACTAAAAATATGCATGAAACCTAAGGGTGGGGTACTACTAAAATTCCGCATGATTAATTTTTGATGGGAAATTACAGCAAAACTCCCACCCCCTAATCATAAATTCTGAACGGTCCCTAATCCTAAGACTTATTGCTTTTCAGTATGTAAAAACAGTTTCTCAGGTAATACTTTTCTCCATTTTTGCCAGATATTTTTATGAAATTACTTCACAATCACTGAAGAATCCTGAGAACTTACCTCCACCATTTCTGAATGCCAAATAAGGAAATCTCCATACGTTTCCCAAACCCACGGCGTAACCAACACATGTCAAGATAAACTCCAACTGGCCGCCCCAGTTTCCTCTTTCGACACCTTGTTGTACTGGTTCCTCTACATTTCCTACAGGGGCCGAGCTGGTCTGGCCCTCTTTTGGTGAACCCTGAAATAGAGTGATTTGAAATTAGAAAACTGACATAATGGAATGTATTTTTAATTCCTGGTTCATGGGGATAGAAATTTTCATATTTAGGAAATTGGCCCACTGTTTAGGACCAGTTGACAATTACAATAGCTTTGGTGACAATATCAAAACCAACAATAAATCACTTTTAAGATTTTTTTTTTACTGAATTCCGTAAACATAGCTCAGGCTGATTGCACATATATACCATCAAAACATATTATTGCAGAACATTATATTACATTGTTTGTCTTGAGAAAATCCAATGATCTGAGTCTGGGATCATTATCATATTTGTCAAAGAAAACCGCTAGGAACTTTTCGGAGAAGAGGCTGCTTGGAGCAAAAAGGAGACAAAAAAGGACACAAAAAGGCAGGAAACACAAAAAAAGATAGTCAATGTTAAAATTAAAGAACATTACGACATAGGACAGATGATGTGTTTACAGGTTGTTGTGACTAAGAAAAAAAACGTGCACGCACTTTAAGAGATGCTTGTAGATAAACTGCCCATGATAGTATCTGCCCCTTTGCCTGTCACCTGCACAAGGGTATCTTGCATGTGAGACCTGCACAAGGGTATTTGTCACTAAGACCTGCTGCAGGGTATCTGGCCTGTGACCTACTTTTGGTGATTGACCTTTGACCTGCAGAAACTCAGCCTATTTGTTTTCTTTATTAATTTCTTCATCTCAGAAATACACCATAAGTTTATCAACGCAAGATAAAATTCTATTGAGACTGTACAAGCAAAGTTTTAATGACAGAGATTAAACAGCATGACCAAGGCAGTTGTCATAAGTTTCAGAGCCTTCTTCCCACAATAGAAATGCTGCTTGCAAGCATCTCTAAAAATGATTCCAACAGAAAAAAAATTCCCGCATTACGAAGATTCAGTAGGCAATTATACATTGCGGCAACATTGTGATAATGTCGCAAAGTAGGTGTGAATCATGTAGAATGGTATGGTTGAAATGATTTTGTCACAACCTTGTGAAGCAACATCAAGATATGACCTCAACAATGATTGCGTCGACACCACATTGTCACAAGGTTATGCAAAAATATCAATGTTGTGTTGACTTTGCCCTAGCATATTTCTGCGTACAACATATGTACGTACTATACCAATTTGCAACATTGTGTTATATGGTTTAACCCTTGGGGGATTTGTATATTTGATATAGGCCTAAACTGGCTACATGCCACCTCTTATTATATGTTTGTTCAAGATTTTATTCATTCTGTAAGCAGCCTATACCGGCTAAACGTGGTAAAAGTTGTGTAAAAATACATATCCAATCCAACATTTACTTGTTTGAATTGTCAATAAAAGCGAACATATTATTTTGGTAAAATCATGAGCATCCGCCTTTTAAATATGCGCATTATTTTATTATCCCATATTAACATTACATGTTAACGAAATGTACACACCCTAATGTGACTAACTGAGTAGGCTTACTCAATCAATATTTTGTCACATTTATCAACAAAAACATTGCGATGATCGAGTCTTTCTTTTAACTTTTCTAAAAACTTCTGTCTGCTTAAAAAATGTTTGTTTGCTTCTTGCACATCATTCATGTTAATAATCCATTATATCTTCATCGATTGAGATCTTAAGATCACATTTTATCAAAACAATAAACAAAATTTTGACATCAGAGATAAGTTATCACCTTTTATCTCTATGAACTTTCCTAATTTTTTATTTTCTATTTTTTGCACCCGTGTCGCAATTTTTAGAGCTACTATTTCATTGATTTCGCGAAACCACATTGTCATTCAAACTACAGGAAAATCAGATAAATGTTTGAAGTGAGATCTTACCACAATTCAAAATGCGTATGCAGTAAATTTTTGGTGGTTGTTATAGACAGATGCAAGGGACAGAGGTTTAGCCCCCCCCCCTCCAATGTAAACAACCTTTTTTGTTTTGTTTTCAGAAGCTTTTTTCCTTTTTAGTGTAGATGACAAGTATAATTCAACAAAGTTGCAGAAGATTCAAGCCTGCATGCATTAAAAAATAGACTTAAAACCCATTTCTACACCCTTGCCTTCCCAAAAATTAACTATGCTGCCTAGTAGATTTTAAGAAGAGGACCACAATTCAGAAATTGTTGACCTTGATGATGATAGGAAACGATAATCATGGTAAATTTGTAAATAAACATTTTAAATTCATGAATGTCTCAATTGTCTCATCGCGTGCGTAAATAAACCGTTGTCTGCCTGATGAGTTTCTGATTCATTACAAAATAAAGGACACAAGTCAAGACATCTCGAAATTGATGACAAATAGGCAATGCATATTTTTTTGGACAATGCATTTTATTTCGTAATAGTGCTATGTCACATGCGAATCATAGATTGGTAAAAAAATATCGATCTGAGGCAACTTGAAAACAGATTAGCCGACCAAAGTACGGAGATGGTTTTGGGACAGCTCCTGGATATAGTGACAATACAATACAGTGTTCCCCACATAATGAGTGAACTTGATGGGCAGGGTTGATTTTCAAAATTTAATTAATCATCTACCCAAATGTTTAGCATTTTTGCAAAATAGTGTTTCCCAAGTTTCTGACTGCCCTCTCCCCCTCTGGTATATATACACCTACGATTCTGGCGAGCCCTTCATTATGATAGAGCTCAAAGCAGCTGCGGAGCCGCTACGGATTGGCAGTACATATATTGTTAGTTTTACTGTGTCTTAACCAAACTAAAAACTCCCCAAAATGATATTGCTAATGTTATTTCAATGAAGACTCTTGACCCTCAACAAATAACTAATAAAAAAAACGTGTTTTTTTCGTAACTTAAGATATCACGCAATAAGATTTATATCGCTTCACACGTGATCACGCTTACATTTTTGTCAGAATAGTAATTGCATTTTTTCTTTGTCCTCATTTGGGGATAGAAGGTTCAAACAGATAGATAGATAGATGTGGTAAGTGCAGCCCTCTAAGCCCAGTTCTGGGTGCTCACGAGGGTTGATTGATGAGATGGGAGAGAGAGCGGGAGTCCTCAACATGTTATACATTTACCCCATGTGAGGGATCTTTTACTTGCCCAGCATAGACACTGATACAAATAGACAATTCGGTTTAAATGTGTGCCTTCGACTGCCTCTCTGTTATTAATATTGTATGTTGTATAATTATGCATGGGCTTAGAAGAGATAAAGCAGCACTGAAAGATTGATCACTGAAAATCATGCCAAAGTGGCTCTTCTGATTAAAGGCATTTTCAGCATATCTGTGGTTACCAGGTCAGTTGTGCACTGCTGGATATGGCACACCATGATGACACTCTGACACTCGACTTATCTCTGAGATAATATCTGGGTGCGCAATAAAGCAATCGCCTTATACATAAATTTGGCAGAAAAATCAATGCGCTGGAACACTGGGAGTGGCAGCCATTATAATGAAATCACATGAAAGGAATTTTCAGATTTCGATTGATATATATATATATATATAGATATAACTAATTTTTTCTGCGCAATTTTGGATTCGCTGTATCACAGAGTAGCAAGAACAGTCAGGCTGTGAACTTAAATGCCAATTTCGCCAACATGAAGTATCTGGAAATTATTTCTATATCAATTTCAAAATTACAGCAAATTTAAAGCTATTTTAATCAGTCAAAACAAGTTAAGTTATTTTACTGAGGACGCTTCTTTACCAAATCGTAAGATTAAAGTTTTGCAAAGGATATTTCTTCAATCAACTTAATAGGCCTATTTGGTTAAATAATAACTTCCAACAAACAAAACAATCCTTTTTGAGGAATTAATTTATCAATCCTGCACCAAAACTTCATAAAGAAAAATAAAATGGAAGTTTTATTTACTTCTGCATATGTCTTTGTGAAAGTGAAGAGGGACAAAAATATCTGGCTGTTCGAAACTCAGCGTATAATTGAATAACGGATTAATTGCTCCTATCCAAGAGAAGGAAGTTTGTTGTCTACCAAAATGCAAATTGATGATAATTTTTATAGATTGATATAGCTTCTGTGAGGCTTTTCATATAATATGCTTGACAATATATCAACAATTATATAACAAATTGGGAAAAAACAATCTTTAAGAAATTATAATTACCAAAAATCCCACTTACCATTGTGAAAATATGAAGCTGGTCGACTTCCAAAAATTGCTGATGTGTGTGTAGCAGTTATAATTGCAATAGTAAACAAGTCGTTAATTCCTTTCAACCATGCAGTTTAAGTTCCACAGCGTACATCAACATTCAAGATCCAGGTAATTTCTGGTTAAAATAGTTAGCGCTGCCAGATTTAGCTATCTTATCAGTCTTATTTTTCTTATCCTTATCATTCTTATCTAACATGTTCAAAGACCAAGATGCTGGAGTGGACAGACACCAAAGATGAGGCAATGGCCTATCCAGTGTAAGGGGGGGGGGCATTTTATTATCAGGGGGGGCTTGGAATTTATTCGGTGGGGTGGGTAATTATTGATTTCACAGCAACGGCAGCTGTTATTATTTATCTCAAGCCTGCGATGTCCGACGAATATTCATTCCTTGATCAGGCAATTTCTTGTTAACAAATAAACAAATGCCCCAATCAGAAATTATTTTATTTCAAGACTGCCAAAAAAATTATTTATTTCACCCAAACACCAAAATTAGCAAGAAAATATTTATTTTATAAAATAACTCCAAGCCCCCCTCCCCATTATAATCAATCCCCTCAGGTTCAATCTGAGCAGTACCAACTCGTGATCATTGAACTGGCATAAAAATATACATCAATAACAGAAATATTAAATTGTGTTGTCATTCCAAATCTCATGTGAACAGAAAATGATGCAAGAGCCAATCAGAATTGTTCTTACAAAGACGACAACATGTGAGCAATTCTAATTGGCTCAGGGTCACATTCTCTTCACATGAACGTCGCAGGTATTGCAACAGGTAAAATTGTTTTTTCCAGTGGATGCGGTCGATGAAATTTTGTAGTGACCCTTCGACAACAATACAGCTCGCTGCAGAGCCTCAGCAGCACCCCGGGCAGAGGCAAAAATAAGGGAACTATGTAATGACTGCAGTGCCAAGAAATAACCCAGTGGACACACAACATACACTGTAGGAGTTCGATAAGTTTAGGAGGGCTGCCCAAAATATATTGCCCAAATTGACCAAAAAAATAATAAATTCACAAAATATTACTATTCAAATTTTTTTAGGGAGCCTGCAGCCTCCCCCCTGGCCCCTGTTATGTCTCCTACGTCTATGATGTAAAGTTTGTCATAAACGCAACTGTAGAAACAGGTTTGTTGGCCTCTCCTTGATCAGAGGCGTACGGCGGGCGGATTTTTTGAGGGGCGAACGACATTTGTCCGAATTTTGCGACCCGACTTTATACCATGTCCAATGAAATCACGTGGAAAGACTTGACATTCAATAATATTTATACGATCATCTGCCCATTTTTTTAAGCCTCCTTGCCCGAATTTGGGCCTTTTCTCTAAGGTTTGGGTGGGTGATGCCCCCCCCCTCCCGCTTCCCCTTCCGATACGCCTATAGATGTCCTTGATGTCTTGTTGTGGTGGTCTTCTCAGCACACTAAGGGACCATTCAGAATTATGACTGCGGTGTCGGGAGTTTTGGTCAAGGGGGTACTAACTTTTCACACGTGTTTCAAGAGGGGGGTATTAATTTTTGACAACACTTCCAAGGGGGGTAAGAAATTTTAACAAAGAAAAAATGTTACAAAACATGCATAAACTCATTTTATTTGGACTTTTTACGCGCAAAAGGCCGCGAAATGACGCAAATCTGTACGCGTGGCCGTGTATAACAGTATATATGTGTGTTTTGCTTTGTATGTCGAGGGAGGGGTACTAAAAATATGCATGAAACCTAAGGGTGGGGTACCAAATCAAGGGGGGGTATCAATTTTTGACGGGAGGTTCCAGCAAAACTCCCAACCCCCCCCCCCAAGTCATCAATTCTGAACGGTCCCTAATGAAATCTCCTTTACAGTTCCTTGGTTGATGTACCATGAGCTCCGATGTACTTATGCCCTTGCGCCTGACTCTGAGCGGATTATGATTTATTTTTTCTTTCATAAGAAAAGAAAATGAGCGATTGTCAAGAGTGGATGTCATTGCCATTGGTGGTGGGCTCCTCTATTGTCACACAGATATGCATGGTTGAAATTCTGTTGCCACAACATGCAGACAGCATTGAGATTTTTTCACACCAGAGAGGTAATGGGGGTCTGTGAAAGGGGTTGCCATGAAAGCCATATATTATTAGATAGCACTTCCACACATACACGTCATATGTAACGTCCCGGGGAGGGGGGGGTACTCAAGTGACTTTTACATACGGATGCACCACGGCATTTCTGTAAAAAAGGCATTATTCTAATCCGCAAACTAACGCAAAAACCACAAACCATTCTAATCCTTCAGAAAATTTTTGGAAGCAATTTAATATTTTTGCGTATAAAACCATCATCTTTTCTAAAGATACCAAACAAACCGGGGTTGCAAAAAAACGGGGTAAAGTTGGCATGCTATTTTGACCCACTTAATTGCAGAAATGCCAATTTTTCCTCACTGACATGCATGGCAACTTTGCCAAAGAGGCATGTGTCAGTGAGGAAAGTTTGCATTTCTGCCATTAACATGATTAAGTGGGTCAAAATAGCGTGCCAACTTTACCCCCGATTGCCAAGTTTTACTCCCTTCAAAAATATATAGAAAAGCCCATTTGGAAGAGTCTCATAATTATTTTAAAACTTTTTTGTTTTATTCTTTTTAGATACATTTGTCTTGCTTTCTTGCAAACAACGCGATGTCTACCGCTTAGTGCATTAATTTAGTTCAAATTGTTTACTAAGCTAATTTTTTCAAAAAAACTACTAATAAACGCCCTTAATTTTTATGGAGCATGCCGTTAAGATATATTGATTTTTGATTGCTTATTAGTGCAATTTTTTCTAGAAATTCCTTCTGAAAATATTACCCATATAACAGATCTCTAATCAACAAAGAAATTAATTCAATAACAAAATTTGTTTTTAGAGACAATCTTTATTCAAAGTTGGTCTCAACCATAAATCCACACTCTAAAAAATGTCGGGACAAAATTGATTTTTTAGATTCAAAATGGTTTTTTGAAAACCAAACCAACATGGATTTTTAAAAAAAATCCATGTTGGTTTTTTGCATTGAAATTTGGTTTCTCAAAAACCATTTTGAATCTAAAAAACCAATTTTGTCTGAAATTTTTGCAACTGAATAGCCCTAGCATCATTACGTAATTCCATTATGACAAACACCGTACCATAATTTCATATCTTGTTGATTTTATGTCATCAATGTAAGTAATTAATATTCAGTCCTTTTGCTATTCATTTTTATTGAATTTCCTCAATTCGTTACCCATAATCTGTGAGAGGTCATCATGTTCAATAATGTCGGCCATGTACTCAGTGACCAGATATTGTCCGGCCTGTAACCGAGATAACTTTCTGCTTTGGGAGTCAACTTTTGGTTGATCTAAATACTTAATGTCATAGAATAGTGACATTTTGACAAGAATCACTTCTGTAGATCTAAATAAGTTTATTATTTGGCCTTAAGGTGAATTATTGCAAGTCACTTTCTGATTGAGCACATTTACACAGACACTCTTCAGGAGCACTGATACTGATAGTGAGCTGTGGCTCTGTTGTAAATTTTCATCTGTGCTTTTGTTTCTGCAAGTCACAATTCAAACATGTGGAATACACTTTATTACCTTCCCAGTACTTACCCAGCAAGCGCCTAACATTTTGAGCAAAACATTTAACCAATGCCATTAAAATGTTTAGAAATGAGAAACAAAACCAACATTTTTATGTGGTTGTTTCAATGTTCAGTGCTTGCTGGGTATACATTACAAATACATTCAATGAAAAAAACAATAGCACCATAGGCCTATGAACAAGGAAGGGGTTTTACATTGTTAGCCAGAAATTTTCCCCTGAGAGATAGATGGATAGATAGATAAATAGATATATTATAGGAGTGACCTTGAAACAAATAATAAATGCTCAATGTCGCTCATAAAAATTCGAATTCATCCTAGAAGTGCTATAACCTCAGGTTTTCACACATTTCCTACACAAGGTTTTTCTGAGAAAAATTGTTTTATACTCTTTATTGTGAAGAACCCAACAGTTTTCAGTTTTTTTTTACATATATTATTTATCATATATATGTGAAATATACTTTATGGATAAAATTTCCCAAATGTGAAGGTGAGGTGTTTTGTGTTTTGACACTATACCACACAAGATGGCTGAACTGCAAGCATTTAATGGAATGCTCTATTCCATAAATTCGATTAAAATTCAATTTAAAAGTCGATTTTTATCAAATTTATTTCAATCATGGACATCTCGTAGAAGTCCAAGAAATAGTCACAAACACTTAAACAAGCAATATATTACCAATTTGGCACAAAGGTAAAGATAAGGTTTTATTTTGTCATCCAAGCATTTTGTTTTATGATGAAATGTACCGCGGCACTTGCATCATAAGTGGTGCATTAACCTGAAGGGCTTGTTGTCTCACATACATGTCGCTCTGACATTTGGGCAATTTTAATTGCATTGATAATGCAATGTAATGTCATCAATGTTGCAGGCCGTCTTTTGATGGCCTCAGCCTTGGCTCTGTCTTGGATGCCAAATCCTTGGCCTTGCCTCGGTCTCGGGTGTCTTAGGGCCAGTGATGGAGGCCTAAGGAACGGCCTTGTCCTTGAGGCTGGCCTCGGGGCAATATTTTGATTGCCTCGGCCTTGGCTTGGTCTCAGATGCCAAATCTTTGGCCTTGCCTCAGTCTCGGGTGTCTTAGGGCCAGTGATGGAGGCCTCGGGACCGGCCTTGTCCTTGAGGCCGGCTTCGGGGCAATATTTTGATTGCCTCGGCCTTGGCTCGGTCTCTGATGCCAAATCCTTGGCCTTGCCTCGGTCTCGGGTGTCTTAGGGCCAGTGATGGAGGCCTCGGGACCGGCCTTGTCCTTGAGGCCGGCTTCGGGGCAATATTTTGATTGCCTTGGCCTTGGCTCGGACTCGGATGCCAAATCCTTGGCCTTGCCTCGGTCTCGGGTGCCCTTGTCTCGACTACATCACTAAATGTCATGTACTGAACGCAGGCTTCTATGTTCAGATCTCAATTGATGAACGCTCTATAATTATACAATGATGCGATGAGCATGGATGGAATCCTCTAGCTGTGAGACCCTGCGTGTAGAGCAGGGGTCATGAATCACTACATAGTAAAAACTTGAGATTTCGGCATACCCTTCACGAGAATCAGAATGGTGTCATGGTTGTGGCTATATTGATCATTGCGATTATCTCACAATAATCTTCATGTGTTTCGCTGCTAATAGCACATAATTCAGACTAGAACTTCCTCACATACACTGTAGACAACATTTTTAAATTTTCTAAGCCCCATAAAAACTGTCTCCTCAAGAAAAGAAAATGGCTGCTCAACAGCGATTGGTCTAAACAGAGCAGCAGCACCGTTATGATGTCATAAACACTGGTGACGTCACAATCTCTGGTGATGTCATAGCAATTGTGTAAACAATCATGTTGTGACATCACCATGCAGCTGTCACTCTCTCTTAGCCAATCAGAGCGCAGTTTCATTACAATGTATAAGAAAAAATTATTAAGCTCAACTTCAATGCCTTTGTATTGTGGGTGTTAGTGTTCTCACAAGACTAAAAATATGTGCTATCAGCAGCAAAAATTGTCTATTTTTGATATACCAACACACAATATCAGTAATTCATGGAAAACTTAGCTATAGCCATTTCCCTAAACCCTTGTTAAAAATCTCAAGTTTTTCCAATGTAGTGACCCATGACCCACATGCTAGCACACGTGGGTCCCAGGCCTAGGAATCCTCGAGGACGGGAATTATCCTCGATGAAAACCTGGATGAAGAAACACAATGAACAACAGCTATGTACATATTACGTCACTGGCTTAAAAATGTTTTGCTAGTGTCAGTTATGGTTAATCAGTTGATTTAGTGCTTAGCATTTCCAGAAGAATAGGCGACAATAAGTAATAGATACTCCCTCGTTTGTGTTGATATGCAATTTATCGAGGCTTGCTGAGATTAATTGCATATCTTGTCAAACAAGGGTGTTATCTAACTTATACCACAACACCATGGTCCCACAACCACACATATGGAATTCACCGAGACATTGTTGCACTCCACTGAACTGAGGTTCGAAACAGGTGATTACAACAAACAGTCAATGCCAAACAATGCTAAACAAGATAATCCAGCTTGCTATTTTGTAACAGGGCCTCTTTAGACATTGTCAGAACATAAGAAAATGTGTTAGAGGCTCACAGAGCCAAGGAATATTTGCCAAAGAAATTCTAATTTGAGCATTTGTGCATCCATTTATCCACATGGGATTGTTCATGGACTATATTTATATTGCATGGGATATCTATATTTGGAATTGCTAACACGACAAATTGTAGGATACAGATTCATAGAAAAGGTAAGAAATAAATTCTCTTATGGCCATGTCAACACAGAATTTTTTGCCAACTCACATTGAAAATTTGAAGGCTGTTAATCAAATATCAAAGATGTTTCAAGGTTACACTTTGCATAGGCTTTGTCCACAGTGACTAAATACACCAGTTCTATGTGTTTTCTACAGCTGACAGCAATTTGATTTTATATGAATTGACTTTTTCTGAAACATGTGCTTTCTCCAAGCCAATGTTTTGATCAAACAGGAAGTCATGTACAACATGTACAGTGCTGCCACGTTGTTGCACCATGAACACATTCATTTTAAATCTCTTTGTTTGCTGTTAATACTTGCTGTTTGACAACATTTGATTGTTCCAGTTTGCAAATGAAAGTCCATCAGATCATAAGCTGAAAGACAGCCCTTGAGGCAATAGGTCAGAATTCAGTGTCATTTTGAAATGTTGTAACACTTTTATAAATATCCATTTGAACAGATAGCTCAACATTTTTGGTCTGCTGCTCTGAAATTTTTTTGCAAGCTTGACTATCCAAAATGAAGTGTTTTTTTTTTTCTTCAAGAAACCTAAAAGTTTATCATAATTTCACATAAGAATGCATTGATACAGACCTGTACATGCTTTATGGGGGCCGTCCACTAGGGCCAGGACAAGACCAGGAACCATCAGGATAGTGAAATTGACAATTCCCCATCCCTTCAGCACGTTGTCCTGGTCTTCCTGAAGCCTTCCTCATGCTGTCCTTGTCTTTCCTGAACGCTTCTTGGTGCTTCAGCACCTTCAGCAGAGGCAAAAATTTCAGCGTCCAAATTTTGCTCCTGAGCAAAATTTGGACGCTGAAATTGATTTCCTGGTACCTTCAGCAAATTGTCCTTGTTGTCCTGGCCATGTCCTGAAGGCTTCCTGGCTTTCCTGAACCCTTCAGGAACCCTTCAGCATCTTCCTGAAGCTGTCCTGGACCCTTCTGCGCTGCTAACAGCTTCAGGAATGTTCAAGAAGGCTTGCTGAAGGTTTGCTGAAGGTGCTGAAGGCATGATGAAGTATTGACACACTGTGTGGACTTGTCACCCAGCAAAAATATGTTTTATAAATAAATAAATAAATTGAGGAACCAATGCTGAAACTACCAAGAAGCTATTAGGAACGGTGAGGAATATCGGGAAGCCTTGCAGACAGCGCGCTGAAGGTGTCAGGACAGCAGAGACAGCATGCAGAAGGTGTCAGGAAGGTGCAGACAACACGCAGAAGGTCCCAGGAAAGCACTTAAATATGTGCAAAATGGCTAAGAACAAGATGTCATGTCAAGAAAAATTAGAAAAAATGCCATTCAATCTGCCACCAAATAAAATTCTTCATGCTGTCTGGAGGCCAGTGGAGGGCTTCCTAATTGTCCTGTCCCATGTTTTTACCCTTCCTGAAGTGTTCTGCACCCTGTCTGCAGAGAGAATGCAGAAGGTCTCAGGAATGGAGCATCCGATGCTGAAGATATGCTAAAATGGCCAAATTCGCTTCCCCAAGCCTTCCCGGTCTTGTCCTGGCCCATGTGGACACCTGGTCTTAAACAGCTAACATTTTTCCAAATCATCACTTATGTATTAGTTTATAAGACCAGGCGTCCACTAGGGCCAGGACAAGACCAGGAACCATCAGGAAAGTGAAATTGACAGTTCCCGGTCCCTTCAGCATGTTGTCCTGGTGTTCCTGAAGCCTTCCTTGTGCTGTTCTTGTCTTTCCTGAACGCTTCTTGGTGCTTCAGCGCCTTCAGCAGAGGCAAACATTTTTTGCTCCAGAGCAAAATTTGGACGCTGAAATTGATTTCCTGGTACCTTCAGCGACTTGTCCTCGTTGTCCTGACAGTGTCCTGAAGGCTTACTGGCTTTCCTGAACCCTTCAGGAGCCCTTCAGCATCTTCTTGGAGCTGTCCTGGACCCTTCTGCACTGCTGACAGCTTCAAGAATGTTCAGGAAGGCTTGCTGAAGGTATGCTGAAGGTGCTGAAGGCTTGCTGAAGGCATGAGGAAGTATTGAGGAACCAATGCTGAGACTACCAAGAAGCTATCAGGAATAGTGAGGAACATCAGAAAGCCTTGCAGACAGCTCCCAGAAGGTGTCAGGACAGCACAGACAGTATGCAGAAGGTGTCAGGAAGATGCAGAATACATGCAGAAGGTCCCACGAAAGGCGCTGAAATACATGTATGTTTAGAACAAGATATTTATTGGGAAAAATAAGAAAATGATCCCCAATCAGCTACCAAATAACGTTTCCTCATGTTGTCCGCACAGTGTCTGGAAGGCTTCTTCATTGTCCAAGCCATTGTTTTTACCCTTCTTGGAGTGTTCTGCATACTTTCTGCAGACAAGATGCAGAAATTCTTAAGAATGGACCATGTGATGCTGAAGATATTCTGAAATGGCCACATTTGCTTCCCCAACCCTTCCTGGTCTTGTCCTGGCCTAGTGGACGGCCCTAATTATTAACCCTTGTAGCCGCAACCAATTTTGAGTACCCAAAGCCGCAATGGGGGCCTCTGAGGCCCGCTCCCTTTCTCGAGCCTCAAATATACAGTCGTTTAAAAAATTTACTTCAAAAATAGTATTAGTATATTAAAATTAAGTCAAAATGGAGGATAGTGGCAGTGAAATTGGAAAAAATGAAATCTTATTGATAAAAATACGATATCAAGATTTCATTACATTTTCACAATTTTGTCCATTTGGATCCCTTTTTGGAATATTCAATATTTTTAAGTTATTTTGAGACCAAATTATTCTGTAAAGTATTGGGATTGTCTTTTGATTTCATTTTAACCATTTTGTGCCCTAAAAATGTCAAGAGATGAGAAAAGGAGCACTAAAAATGGCCATTTTGGCCTTTGCTCTGTAAGATCCACTCCTTCCGGTGTCCATTTCGGGCCAGTTCTTTTCTGAGAATGAAGGGCCTGCGCTTCTATCATACCAGCTACATTTACAAAATCATCACTACAGGAGTTTTTGATGATGATGAATTAATTTTTGTAGGTTTAAGATCACTAAAAGGTCAATTTTGTCCCTTTTTAGGTGAATTAATCAGAATTTTACTCGAAATGCTAATATATATCATTTAATTGTTTTGAAATGGACTGCCAGACAAATATCACTCTCCAAACATTCAAAAGTGACTGTATTGACCATAATCTGATCTGTAAGTGGCAACACAGCTGCAGTATTTTTCTAAAACTCATATGACATGCACAATAATACGAGGCCCCCATTGCGGCTTTGTGATGGAAAAATGCTCAAACTATCGTCACTGACCATGTTCAATATCAATAAATTCACGTCTGGATGTTGTTTACGATTAGTTGTACTAGGATTACATGATATGTGCAACGTGATTGACCAAATATTGTGCGAGATATTAAAGCGAAAAGTCCCAGGGGGGCCTCCGAGGCCCCCATTGCGGCTACAAGGGTTAAGGCCATGTATTTGGTTTTTATGACATTTTCAATTTGAGTCACTGCAGCACAAAGGCCCTTGTTTAGCAGCATCCAAAGACTTCATCAAACTGCGTAGGCTAATGAAACTATTATTTTCCTTGTCACTAGGAATAGCTAAAGAGGTGCTGATACAATGTTGATTGTGACTTTAGATATCCACAGTGAAGCTCCAAAAATGGTCCAGAACGACTTTCTTCAAATCTAACCCCTCAACCTGAGGGCTTGTATATCAAAATCTATGTTTTAGTGGAAGCTATTATTTTGGAAATCCTCATTTGGATGTCAGGTCAAGTTATTGACTGGAGTTTCAAGAAGATCTTCCTGAAAAATTTGCCTGATTTGTAATGGAATGACCCATTAGTCATTTATTTCTAAGAGGTAAAATAAAATGCTGATTAACTGCCTTAGAGAATACAAGTCAAGTCGTAGACACGCAAAGTCGTAGACACACCAAGTCGTAGACATATTTCTGACCTATCCCCCAAGTCGTAGACACAGCATTTTCATTAGAAAAATTATTACCCACTCGTAGCCACACACTAAAATGAACCAACCAAGTGGTAGACACTGCCATCATCCAACCCGTAGACAACATTCTTTTAGGATCTACCAACTCTAAGACAACACAATTTTAAGGTTTTCCAACTTTTAGACAAATCTTCAGAGTAGCCAAAGAACAACTGGTTACAGACACAAGTTACTTGAAGCAATGATTACACAGTTGGTGCTTTAATTGTGTGTCAACTCCGAAGGAGGAGTGTCACAATTAACTGCAATTCTGTTGTCAAATTTTGAACTGTGGCTGGGAATGACCCAAGATCACAGAGCAGACCTGATTTTTTCTGACACACGGATTGCAATCCCAGCAACGAACTAAACTCCAGTTCATTAGCAATCAGCAATGTTTGTCTAAGACTTGGCTTTCCCTGCCAAATTTGTTCTGTCTATGGGTGGTTAACATCTGAAAATTAGTGTCTACGAGTTGGTAAGCAAAGAAACTACTGTGTCTACGACTTGGTAATATTAAACTTACCAAAAAGTCTGTGTGTACGACTTGGCAATCCCTGCCAATATGATGTCTACCAGTTGGTAGCACCTGGTGTCTACCAGCTGGTTGTCTACTAGTTGGTTGTCTACCAGTTGGTTTGTCTATAAGTTGGCGTGTCTACGAAGTGTCTTGATACCCCCTTAGAAGCTCTTAGATAGACAGAGAAAGAGCGAGAGCTCGATAGATAGACAGTGAGATAGATCCCTATAGTCAGAGTGATGGGTGTAACAATCGTTCACAAGGCAATAAAAGCATGAAACTTGGCACAACTGCGCTGAAGGACCTACTGAACCATTTCAGGGGTGAAGCCACGCTGAAATCCTTGTTGTTCCCTCCGCCATCACGGATTTCAAAATGGCCACCATTCTGAACCAGTTTTTATCAATATCTTGGGAACTAACTATGATAGGTAGAAAGTTATTTTCAATGGCTATGGCTTTGCTATCATGTTCCCAATCCATATACAGCACATTGGAAGTTCTTAAAAGGCGGCCATATTGGTTTTCAAGGAGTCCCCTGTCCTGGCGATTGGCCGTCCCCCCTGGTGGCCGTCATTGGAAGTGGCCGTCCTGGGTAATTGGCCGTCTTGATTTTGGCCGTTTTGACCGTCCCCCGGTTTTCAAGATGGCCACCATTGAAAACCTATTTCGTGCCATATCTTAGAAACTAGACAAGTAACAGACTTCGTTTCAGTGGCTTTATGCCAATTTTGAGGGTCAGGAATCAGATGCACTAACTTAAAAAGAGATTGGAAGCAGCCACATCTGATTATGCAATTACAATTGCCAGGATTAGCCATATTCTGACTTTATTTTTAGACCAGGACCCAGTGCTCCTGAAGAAACATTGGGGTTAAAAAAATGAACCAAAAACGGACCTATGTATACCGCCTGAAACTAAACGACAAAACAAACATTTTGAGACATAAACGAAAAAAATCTTTGGGAATTTTTTGAGAAATTCAAGTTTTTAAAAATCTTGTTTAGGCCTATCTCATCACTTGAATACGTTTACAATGGTTTGTAATCAATAATACAATAAAAAAGCTTGAAAACAATCAAGTGAAAACTATGAAATGAAAATGTTCTTTGACTTCTTTAAAGTAAATGTGACACAATGTTTATCACACACCGTATAAATGCAAAAATGCTGAAAATAACCAAGTTCCCCATATTTTCAGTCTATATGACTATATCCTGTACCTTTCATGGACTTAATAATTTAAGAATCTCTTTGAGTAGAACGGTTTGAGGTTGTCTCATCATTCGTACATCCATGGGTTGCCCCTGTACTTGTTGCAACATCTTTGACACCATATGTTGCAGGGTGATGGAAAGATCAAAATCTGCATGTGCATAATTAAAATGATGGAAAATTGTCCCAGCTTCATACATGTATTTCCTTTTCTCTTCAAGAAAGAAAAACCATACACATTGCAGTGTTGGAGGTGGAATATATTCACTTTTATAAAGGTGATGTTGCTAAGATAACTAAGTTCAGAATTTGAAATGCTGCATGAAGGATATATTTTAAAAAGCTATAGTACTGCCCTGTGCCTATTCCCTGAAATAGGGAAAAGTACAGGACCCAGGCATTTATTATCATGAAAAGAAAACCCCATTAACAAACCATTTATAGCCCCTTTTCCTAGTTAATTTTTCTTATTTTACTCAACATATATTAGCGTTGTTGCTATTAAGAGGCTCTGCCTGTAAAAACCTGCAAAATCAGAAGATGGTGGCCGGGGACCCGTCAGACTTTGCAAAATGTCATATACCAGTGGTTAGCTTATAGTCTCAGGAGGCTCAAAATCTTATTTTAAGTTTCAAAAAATTATTGGTATCCATAGCAACAGCCCCAACATTGACCAAGGTCAGACCCCCCTTTTTTCACAGCTTTTTCAAAAAGTGCAATTTTTCTCATCTTGATTTTATACATTTTTGTTGGCTCTGCCAAGATTTCTTACCAAGTGGATCAAGGTCAGTCAGCCTATTTTGGCCAATATAAGTCATTAGAATTTTCACAGACTATTACTGGGGTGCAGGAAAGGTATTGTGTTCTCACTACAGCGCCCCCTAGTGGCCATGTTTTCTCCGTTATCAAATACCTCAAAAAGTATCAACTTCAAGGCAAATTAATTTCTATATCCAACGAGACCCAGGTAAGTGGTGCATGTGGGGTATTACTCCAAAACCTGTATTTCACAAAACTGCCATAAAACTCGTGGGCACTCATTCCATTTTCAGTGGCGCCCCCTATGTATTTTGAGAAAATTTCAAAATTCTTCGAAAATTCCATGTATTTTGGCATGCTATATCTACACAATGGAATGAAATAGAATTCTGAAAGTTTTTGGAGAAAAAGGTCAAAATAGCTGCAGCCCGGGGGCGAAGCAAAATATTCCATGGGGTCAAAGGTTATTGAGTGATTAAAGCCTCCTGGTGGCCGTTTTTCACATTTTTGGAGAATTAATGAAATTTACACCGAAAACAAATACTTTGCTGTAGTATTCTGCTTTGATTTAGATGCTACGCCCATGTAAAATTGAAATACTATGTCATGCCTAATTATGCAAATTAACAACTGTATCCATATATGGAAGTAGCATTACATTGTAGCGCCCCCTGGCGGCTCCATTTTCAAATCTGTTTTTGGTGGATATATGCATCTCACACAGATTAAGCAGGCTATCTCTCCAAAACTAAAGAATAAAAATGTTTGATACTCATGGTGGTAACAAGGCTAGACATCCTCCAAAAATATATTCATGAAAACGTTCCATGGGGTCAAAGGTCATTGTCCTTTACTGCCCCCTGGTGGCTATTTTACGCACATTTTTCAGCGAATATACTCCAGTCACAGAAGTTCAGTTGGCCACAACTCCGAAAGTAAAGCAGTAAGGTGGTTCACATTCATGGTGGTAACAAGGCAGGACACCTTCAGCAAATATATTCATCAAAACATTCCATAAGGTCAAAGGTCACAGCACTTTACTCCCCCCTGGTGGCTATTTTCCACACTTTTTTCAGTGAATATATGTCGGTCACAGAAATTAAGTTGGCCACACCTCCAAAAGTAAAGCAGTAAAGTGGTTAATATTCATGGTGGTAGCAAGGCAGGACATCCTCAACTAATATATTCATGAAAACATTCCATGACGTCAAAGGTTACATCACTTTACTGCCCCCTGGTGGCTATTTTCCTCACATTTTTCAGCAAATATATGTCAGTCACAGATATTAAGTTGGCCACACCTTCAAAAGTAAAGCAGTAAGGTGGTTCACATTCATGGTGGTAACAAGGCAGGACACCTTCAGCAAATATATTCATGAAAACATTCCATGAGGTCAAAGGTCACAGCACTTTACTGCCCCCTGGTGGCTATTTTCCACACATTTTTCAGTGAATATATGCCAGTCACAGAAATTAAGTTGGCCACACCTTCAAAAGTAAAGCAGTAAGGTGGTTCACATTCATGGTGGTAACAAGGCAGGACACCTTCAGCAAATACATTCATCAAAACATTCCATGAGGTCAAAGGTTACAGCACTTTACCGTCCCCTGGTGGCTATTTTCCTCACATTTTTCAGCGAATATATGTCAGTCACAGATATTAAGTTGGCCACACCTTCAAAAGTAAAGCAATAAGGTGGTTCACATTTATGGTGGTAACAAGGCAGGACACCTTCAGCAAATATAGTCATTAAACATTCCATGAGGTCAAAGGTCACAGCACTTTACTCCCCCCTGGTGGCTATTTTACACACTTTTTTTCAGTGAATATATGTCGGTCACAGAAATTAAGTTGGCCAAACCTCCAAAAGTAAAGCAGTAAAGTGGTTAATATTCATGGTGGTAGCAAGGCAGGACACCCTCAGCAAATATATTCATGAAAACATTCCATGACGTCAAAGGTCGCAGCACTTTACTGCCCCCTGGTGGCTATTTTCCACACTTTTTTCAGTGAATATATGCCAGTCACAGAAATTAAGTTGGCCACACCTCCAAAAGTAAAGCAGTAAAGTGGTTAATATTCATGGTGGTAGCAAGGCAGGACATCCTCAGCAAATATATTCATGAAAACATTCCATGAGGTCAAAGGTCACAGCACTTTACTGCCCCCTGGTGGCTATTTTCCACACATTTTTCAGTGAATATATATGTCAGTCACAGAAATTAAGTTGGCCACACCTTCAAAAGTAAAGCAATAAGGTGCTTAATGTTCATGGTGGTAACAAAGCACGACACCCTCAACAAAATATATTCATGAAAACATTCTATGAGGTCAAAGGTCACTGCACTTTACTGCCCCCTGATGACTATTTTCCACACACTTTTCAGTGAATATATGCCAGTCACAGATATTAAGTTGGCCACACCCCCAAAAGTAAAGCAGTAAGGTGGTTAATATTCATGGTGGTAGCAACACCCTCAGCAAATATATTCATGAAAACATTCCATGCGATCAAAGGTCACAGCACTTTACCGGCATGTAAAATAAGTTCGGCAGACCATACCTCAAAAATTAAACCTTAAAGTTTGTTCACGTTCTTGGTGGTAACAAGGCAGAACACCCTAAGCAAATATATTCATGAAAAGATTCCATGGGGTCAAAGGTCATGCATATTCCTGCCCCCTAGTGACTCTTTTCTGTAAATTTTCAGTGAATAGATATCTGTCCCAGATGTTCAGCAGGCTACAACTCCAAAACTTTGGCAGCAAGGTGGTTTATATTCATGGTCGGAACAGGGCAAGTCAGTAAATGTATTCATGAAGACATTCCATGGGGTCAAGGGTCACTGCTCATTATTGTCCCCTGGTGGATCTTTATTTCACAGTAATGGCGCCTGTAACTATTTATTTCAAGCGCGCAAACTCCCCGAATATTCATTCCTAAATTAAGCAACACCTTCTCCAGAAATTATTTATTACAAGATTGCCCGAAAAGAATTTATTTTTTTTAACAAAACTGACCAAGAAATTATTTATTTAAAAAAAACTCCAGGCCCCCCTTGAGATTAAATGGAGGCCCCCTTATGGTGGTAAAAGGTCAGGATGGTCTCCAAAAGTTTATTTATGATAACATTATATAGGATCAAAGATAATTGGCTGGAGACACAGCCAGAAGCTAACGTAACAGGCAGGTCCATCATAACGTGTTCTTTAATCTGATTGGCTGCTGTCCCAAGTGTGACAAATTTTCTGGTTGGTTGGCTATTTATAGCTGAGGGTAGCTTGGGACTTATTTAGTTTAAGAGACATGGCTGTTGAAATTCTGTGAGAGACATAATTATATTCACTGAAAGATGTATAAAAAAGAGCCGCATAGGGTTAATAAAGTGCATTAACCTTTGTTGACTGGAACCTGCCTGAGAGTCAATGCAACAGGCAGGTATGGCCTAATTGTAACGGGAGAAATTCCTCCTGTTTGATGCCATGTGCACACAGGTGCGCTCTAAGCTACCCCCATCTATGAATAGCCGGCCAATCATAAAATTTGTTACACTTGGGACAGTAGCCAATCAGATTATAGAACACGTTATGATGGACCTGCCTGTTACGTTAGCTTCTGGCTGTGTCTCCAGTATCTTTGATCCTATATAATGTTTTCATTAATAAACTTTTGGAGACAGTCCTGACCTATAACCACCATAAGGGGGCCGCCATTTAATCTCAAAGGGGGGGGCCTGGAGTTTTTTTAAAATAAATAATTTCTTGATCAGTTTTGGTGAAAAAAGATAAATTCTTTTTGGCCTTAAGAAGGCGTTGTTTAATTTAGGAATGAATATTCGGGCAGTTTGCGCGCTTGAAATAAATAATTATGGGCGCCAATACTGCGAAATAAGGATCCACCAGGAGGCAGCAATGTGCAGTGACCTTTGACCTCCTGTAATCTTTTTTTGAATAAATTTGTTGTGGCTGTTCTGCACGAGTATGAACAACCTTGATGCTTCAATTTTATGGCCTATTGAGCTTCTGTGAAAGGCATGTATTCTCTGAAAAATTATTGGAAAAGAGCCACCAGGAGGCAGTAAAGTGCAGTGAATTTGACCCCATGGAATGTTTTCATGAATATATTTGCTGAGGGTGTCCTGCCTTGTTACCACCATGAATATGAACCTCCTTACTGCTTTACTTTTGGAGGTGTGGCAACTAAACTTCTGTGACTGGCATATATTCACTCAAAATTGTATAGAAGTGAGTCCCCAGGGGCAGTAAAGTACAGTGACCTTTGACCCCCCGAAAGGTTTTCATGAATATATTTGCTGAGGGTGTCCTGCCTTGTTACCACCATAAATATGAACCACCTTCAAGGTTTAATTTTCAAGGTATGGCCTGCTGAACTTCTTTTACATGCATATATTCACCCAAAAATGTATAGACGAGAGCCGTTGGGGGGCAGCAAAATAGCCACCAGGGGGGGGGGGTAGTAAAGTGCAGTGACCTTTGACCTCATGGAATGTTTTCAAGAATATATTTGCTGAGGGTGTCCTGCCTTGTTACCACCATGAATATGAACCACCTTACTGCTTTACTTAAGATGTGGCCAACTGAATTTCTGTGACTGGCATGTATTCACTGAAAAATGTGTGGAAAACAGTCATCAGGGGGCAGTAAAGTCCTGCCTTGCTACCACCATGAATATTAACCACTTTACTGCTTTACTTTTGGAGGTGTGGCCAACTTAATTTCTGTGACCGACATATATTCACTGAAAAAAGTGTGGAAAATAGCCACCAGGGGGGAGTAAAGTGCTGTGACCTTTGACCTCATGGAATGTTTAATGAATATATTTGCTGAGGATGTCTTGCCTTGGTACCACCATGAATATTGACAACCTAACTACTTTACTTTTTGAGGTGTGGCCAACTTAATTTCTATGACCGACATACATTCACTGAAAAAAGTGTGGAAAATAGCCACCAGGGGGCAGTAAAGTGCTGTGACCTTTGACCTCATGGAATGTTTTCATGAATATATTTGCTGAGGGTGTCCTGCCTTGCTACCACCATGAATATGAACCACCTTACTGCTTTACTTAAGATGTGGCCAACTGAATTTCTGTGACTGGCATGTATTCACTGAAAAATGTGTGGAAAACAGTCATCAGGGGGCAGTAAAGTGCAGTGACCTTTGACCTCATGGAATGTTTTCATGAATATATTTGCTGAGGATGTCCTGCCTTGCTACCACCATGAATATGAACCACCTTACTGCTTTACTTTTGGAGGTGTGGCCAACTTAATTTCTGTGACCGACATATATTCACTGAAAAAAGTGTGGAAAATAGCCACCAGGGGGGAGTAAAGTGCTGTGACCTTTGACCTGATGGAATGTTTAATGAATATATTTGCTGAGGGTGTCCTGCCTTATTACCACCATGAATATAAAACACCTAACTACTTTACTTTTGGAGGTGTGGCCAACTTAATTTCTGTGACCGACATATATTCACTGAAAAAGGGTAGAATATAGCCACCAGGGGGCAGTAAAGTGCTGTGACCTTTGACCTCATGGAATGTTTTCATGAATATATTTGCTGAGGGTGTCCTGCCTTGTTACCACCATGAATATGAACCACCTTACTGCTTTACTTAAGATGTGGCCAACTTAATTTCTGTGACTGGCATGTATTCACTGAAAAATGTGAGGAAAATAGCCACCAGGGGGCAGTAAAGTGCAGTGACCTTTGACCTCATGGAATGTTTTCAAGAATATATTTGCTGAGGATGTCCTGCCTTGCTACCACCGTGAATGTGAACCACCTAACTACTTTACTTTTGGAGGTGTGGCCAACTTAATTTCTGTGACCGACATATATTCACTGAAAAAAGTGTGGAAAATAGCCACCAGGGGGAGTAAAGTGCTGTGACCTCTGACCTCATGGAATGTTTTCATGAATATATTTGCTGAGGGCGTCCTGCCTTGTTACCACCATAATTGTGAACCACCTCACTGCTTTACTTTCGGAGGTGTTGCCAACTAAACTTTGGCAACTGGAGTATATTCGCTGAAAAATGTGCGTAAAATAGCCACCAGGGGGCAGTAAAGGACAATGACCTTCTCCCCATGGAACGTTTTCATGAATATATTTTCTGAGGATGTCTAGCCTTGTTACCACCATGAATATCAAACATTTTCATGCTTTAGTTTCGGAGAGATGGCCTGCTTAATCTGTGTGAGATGCATATATCCACCAAAAACAGATTTGAAAATGGAGCCGTCAGGGGGCGCTACAGTGTAATGCTACTTCCATATATGGATACAGTTGTTAATTTGCATAATTAGGCATGACATGGTCTTTCAATTTTACATGGGCGTAGCATCTAAATCAAAGCTGAATACTACAGCAAAGCGTTTGTTTTCGGTGTAAATTTCATTAATTCTCCAAAAATGTGAAAAACGGCCACCAGGGGGCTTTAATCACCCCGGGCTGCAGCTATTTTGACCTTTTTCTCCAAAAACTTTCAGAATTCTATTTCATTCCATTGTGTAGATATTGCATGCCAAAATACATGGAATTTTCAAAAAAATTGAAATTTTCTCAAAATACATAGGGGGCGCCACTGAAAATGGAATGAGTGCCCACGAGTTTTATGGCAGTTTTGTGAAATACAGGTTTTGGGGTAATACCCCACATGCACCACTTACCTGGGTCTCGTTGGATATAGAAATTAATTTGCCTTGAAGTTGATACTTTTTGAGGTATGAGATAACGGAGAAAACATGGCCACTAGGGGGCGCCGAAGTGAGAACACAATACCTTTCCTGCACCCCAGTAATAGTCTGTGAAAATTCTAATGACTTATATTGGCCAAAATAGGCTGACTGACCTTGATCCACTTGGTAAGAAATCTTGGCAGAGCCAACAAAAATGTATAAAATCAAGATGAGCAAAATTGCACTTTTTGAAACAGCTGTGAAAAAAGGGGGGTCTGACCTTGGTCAATGTTGGGGCTGTTGCTATGGATACCAATAATTTTTTGAAACTTAAAATAAGATTTTGAGCCTCCTGAGACTATAAGCTAACCCCTGGTATATGACATTTTGCAAAGTCTGACGGGTCCCCGGCCACCCTCTGCAGGTTTTTACAGGCAGAGCCTCTTAAAACAGCAACATTTGTTGTGGATATACATATGCTTGGAGGAAGCACATGTTTCAGAAAAAGTCCATTCATATAAAATCAAATTTGCTGTCAGCTATAGAAAACCATTTAGAACTGTGTATGTTGTCACTGTGGACAAAACCGATAGATGCAAAGTGTAACATTGAAACAACTCTGATATTTGACTGACAGCCTCCAAAGTTTCAATGTGAGTTGGCAAAAAAATTTGTGTTGACATGGCTATAGGAGAATTTCTCTTGCCTTTTGTTATAAATGAGTATCCTATGATTTGTCCTATTAGCCATTCCAAATAATAGATATCTCATGCAATACAGACATTGTCCATGAATAATTCCATGTGGATAAATGGATGCTCCAATGTTCCAATAATAAATTCCTGGGCCAATACTACCTGGCTCTGTGATATATTCTTACTTGACTGTTTGATTCAAAAATAAAAGATTTTCTCTCTCTCTCTCTGTAATTAATGGTTTGGAACCTCAGTTCAGTGGAGTGCGCCAATGTGACTGTGAATTCCAAATGTATGGTTGTGGAAGCATACCATGTAGGTCATTCTGGCCTGCTGAATTTTTCATTAAGGTTCTGGCCTTCTGCAGCACTTTCAACAGGAATACCTAGATGCTGAGGATGCCATTTGAGCAGGTAATGATTCAAAACATCTTCAAATATTGTTAGAAACTTGTGCTAGCCAGATTAATTATGTTCTCTGCATAATAGTGACGTGGGAAGCCCACAAGTTACCCTTGTTGATTTGAGGGATGGGCCAGTAAGCACTAGTCCCTTCTCGATGTTATTGGAAGCAGAGCTTTTTTAAAGGATTTTTGACTGGGAGACCAACGCAACTTTGTAGCGCCATGATAAGCGACATTTATAGAATAGCAGTCATACAAGTAGATTCATTATAATATATTTATATGATTATTTGCTTGTCAAAAGGATTTTGAACTGTTGAACAGGCTACTAATTTAGGAGTTGCACTGATTGCCAGAAAAACAAGTTTGACAAATCTTTTTTTAAATTGGAAATCAGAAGAATGACATAAGTAAAAGATTATTGTGGAGAGATTGAAGTATATTTTTGATATGAGATGCAGTTCTAAGCCTTGGTTCTAAGTGTGCCCAAGAACTGCCAAATTAAGTTTTGTAACCAAATGAGAAATTTATGAGAGTCTCTGAAAAAAATTGGTCTCCCAGCGATGCCAATTTGGCAATGACTGGGAGACCAAATCTTTTCACTTGTGTCAGAATCATACCAGAAATTGCCTCAACTCCAGAAATTGCCTCAACCCAGTGGCAGTCACCTGTGGTTACGGAAAAGCATTTGTGCGTATTCTGGAAAGTTCAGTAATCACACAGGCATTGTTTTTAGTGATTTTTCTGTAGGATTACGGATGGCATCAGTCATATATCAGTGATTTGTGAAAGGTGTCACAAATGTAGAAACGGATGGATGACAGTTTAATTTTTTTCCAGTTAGCATGAAACCAAACTTCAATCTAATATTGAGATATTCTATATTAGACTTTCTGCAGGACAAAACACTCCATCGCTTCAGCAAAATCCACCGAGGCATGAAAAAAATAACAATAATAAACTAACTCTATATATTTGGAGGTCTTCTTCCAACCAAAAAAAGAAAAAAACTAAAAACTGCATGAGCTCTTTGCGAATTAGCGTCCCAACCCCCAGCTAAAATCATTTTCAAACTGTTCATGTGACGCCATCCTCCCCACGCAAGCCCTGCTAAAATGGACATGGCTTTCTGCTATTTCAAACCTCTTCTGTGATTGGCTGCTTATTTAGGACATAAGCATTTTGCAGGCAGATTTAGTCCGATTATGGACACTTAGAGGATTACTGGCAACTGAGAAAAACAGTGTAAAACAAGCAAACTTTCAAACAGTTTCATTTCAGAACTGTGAAAATACATAATTCAATGGAATTTTCGGAACTGTGATAGCACCTTTCAACAATACACAATTTCTCCATTTGTAACTGTGTGAAACAGAAGCAACAATTTCAAACTGTGATGTAGCAGTCCCTGATTGGCTGAGCCAAAACTGGGTCAGTTAATTAAGTATTCATGAATTAGCAAAGGTTACGGGCCATTTTGTCATGGTATGACTTGACGCAGGCAGGCCACTTTGCAGTGGGCCTTAATTGAGCCTTAAGGAAGGTTGCTGATCACAGCACTTGCTTGCAAGAATAATGGGCGACCCTTTGATTTTAAGAGGGGGGGGGTTAACAAATGAAAAATGATAAAAATATCAGGATTATTATTTTATACAGGCCCAAGTGGGAGGGGGAGGTTTTGAACCCATAAACCACCTCTGGATCTGCTACTTGACCATGGCTGGGCAAAACAATTATTGTGAGAATGTTTTAAGATTTGTTTAGGTGACTGCTGACTGTTATCTGGCCAGGCTGCAGTGAAACTTTTGAGCAAATCTGGCTCAAATCTGCTGTGTTCTGCTGAGCACGGACCTGAAAGGCAGCAGTCCCACTGCCCCAGTTGCCATTTTGACACCCAATCAGACTGTTCTCAGCTCAGTTATCTGGCAAGACCTTTCTGTGTGAAGTTCAAATTGAACTTACATGTATGTCAATTTATATTTGGGGGGGGGGCGACCATTTTATATCAAGGGGGCTTTTCCTCGACGGGAAATTATCTTATTGCAATAACTGCGGCAGTAATTATTTATTTCGAGCTCGCAAAGTCCCAACAGAAAATTCATTGCAAAATCAAGCAACACTTGTTAGGAAACACCCTGCATGGCAAGCATTATTGTCTTTCACAAAACTGAGCAAGAAATTATATATATAACATACACCAAGCCCCCCCCCCCCGCCTGGAAAATGAAATGGTCAGTTGGTCACCCCCTTAGTGTTAGCCCCCCCCCCCCAGATTAAATGGTGGCCCCTGAACAACTCTTTATCTGAGATTGCTTGAGTAGGCCCTTCCGATCAGGTGTTAGAGGGCCACCACATTGAATTTTGTTTTTAATAGATAAAATAATTTCTTGTTCAATTTTCGTGCAATGAACAAATTCGTTTAAGGCAGCCTTGTAAATTGTTTCCTGCGACTTATCATCATGCTTGATTTACAAGGAATATTTGGGATTATACCATTCGACACCTCTGTCAGCCAATCACGAGCCATTATTTCACTGCAATAAAATCCATATTCTTTGTTGTCCAGTTATCCTCCCATGGGAGAATAATAAGTGAAGCTGTGAAAGAACCACAGCAACAAATGACAACTTTCAGTTTTGTCTTATGGTATAAGCCGGTTATTCACCGCGGGATCGGCAATATGTGTTTATCACAGCTCGGGCTAACGCCCTCGCTGGATAAATCACATATTGCCTCTCCCTAGGTGAATAACCTATACATGTCCCACACCTAAATAGACCTAAAGTTATTGCTCCAAGCCCCCCCCCTCCTCCAACGTTTCTGGATGGTCTGTTGATCACTGCAAAGGAGCCTTAACAGTGTGACAGTGTTAAGGGCTGTGAGCTGTGACGTTCCAAAGACCATTTGCAAGTTGAAGTTGCAAAAATGTTTTTGGTCTAGGACCGCTGAACTGCAAAGATCTATTTATAAAAGCCATTGACCGACTTTATGATTTGTTTTTTATTATTATTATTGGAGTGTGGCTTTATTGCTATACCGTATGGTGCCCTATTTTTGTCAGGGTCCTATTATCGTCACTTTTAAGCAATGTACCTACCCTAATTTAACCAAATTTTGTGTGGGTGGGCAAAAAAGTCACAATTCTTAAAGTAAAATCACTGTTGCTTACATTAATCCATCAACGGCATTAATGACCCTATTGACAACTCCACAATAGCTTCCTGAACTTGGAGTGGTCAAAAATATTTTTTATATAATTTTGAGACAAAATCGCCCAGAGCAGGCCTAGCTTCCTCTGATTTTTAGACCCATCTTTATGCCTCTGTTGCACTTAGTAAAAAATAACATGCAAGCACTTCAACAGCTGCTTGTAGATAGACCAATATATTTACCTATCTGCCCATCTATTTATCTATCTAACAATTTGTATTGTTCTATATATGTCTTATATATATCTCCCTTCCTTCCTTCCTTCTCAAGCTTAAGCTTAATGAATTTGCAAACTATCACCCTGGCTGACACACATGGCTGTTGCTGTTGCTGCTGCCACCACAGCAGAACATTTAAAATTTGTGGGAAAAACATACATTTTAGTTTAGAAAATAAAAAAAATTATTGTCACAGAAGTTTACCAAAAGTTGATGGAAGCAAGATAAAACTAGTATTCAACCTTTAAAAAGGTTAGGCAATGATTCGACCTCAAATATATGAGTAAAACAAATTATATGAGACTATGTCGGACTATTATGGTAGAGACCCTGTAAGCTGAAGTTTCTACTTATATTATGTCGTAAAGTAGACACACTTAGCCCATGCAAAATTTGAAGAAAATTGTCCATGTCAATCACAAGATATAGCCATTTACCCCTTTTGGGGGTTACTACCTAAAACCGAAACTGTTCATCCAGTAACATCCATTAAGTACAAGCCTAGATCCAACATAAACTTGACATTCCATTTTAAACAACCAAATTCCTCAAAATACGTATTTACCCCCCTTTGACCTTGATTACGAGGGTAAATTATCCAAACTGTAACGTTTTCTCTTTTAACATGTGCCTGAGTCAATATCCCATACGTGTGCAAAATTTGAAGTAAATCGTCCATGTCAGTCACAAGTTATAGTCATTTACCCCTTTTGGGGGTAATTATTAAAAACCGAAACTTTTCATCCAGTAACATCCATACGAATAACCTAGACCAAACGTGCAACTAATATTCCATTTTAAACAACCAAGTTCTTCAAAATATGTATTTACCCCCTTAGAACTTGATTACGAGGGTAAATTATCCAAACTGTAACGTTTTCTCTTTTAGCATGTGTCTGAGACAATGTCACAAACGTGTGCAAAATTTGAAGTAAATCGTCCATGTCAATCACAAGTTATAGTCATTTACCCCTTTTGGGGGTAATTACCCAAAACAGAAAGTTTTCATCCAGTAAAATCCAACCGGATAGCAGTAGACCAAACATACAGCTGATATTCCATTTTGAACAACATAACTCCTCAAAATATATATTCACCCCTTTTGGCATTGATTACGAGGGTAAATACCCTATGTTGGCAATACTGTTAAAATTATTTGCTTAATATGTGCCTGTGTCAATATCCCAAACGTGTGCAAAATTTGAAGAAAATCGTCCAGGTCAATCACAAGTTATAGACATTTACCCCTTTTTGGGGGGTAATTACCAAGCTTCGGGCAACAAGGATTACATAATACAGAAACCATTAATATATTACCAGACTATCATTGAAATCCTTTCATTAAAACCAAAGTTTTACAATGTTTTCACTCTTGGGGCAAAACACCCTATTTTCAACACCCCATTACATAGTTACCCCTTCACATAATCAAAATATAAAATATCACTTACCTTGAATGGTTAGTCAGGCTACCTATCAGTGAAAGAACTGAGTTTCTAGCTTGCTTAGTTTTTCTGGAAACCTGTGCAAACCTGTTTTAGTCAAATTGGGGTAATTACCCCCTTACCCTCATTGCACAAAAACAATTATGGGTTACAAATGTTGGGATACATGTTTATATATATATTCCAAAGTTTCAAATTGATTCTTGTAATATTAAAAAAGTTATTCCACTTTTAAGTTTTCCAATTTTCGACTTTGAGATGACCTGTGACCTTGAGTTCAAGGTCAAGGTCAACCATCTTCTCCCAAAATGAAGTACTAACCATGGACTATATATGTACCAAGTTTCAAGTCTCTAGCACAAAAACCTACTGGCCAAGAAAATAATAATAATAATAATAATAAAATCAAAGAAAACAAGATGATTCTCCCGATAGGTCGAATCATAATTATCTTGAGACTGTATACTAAGTTTGAAAGTCATACGTGAAATAGTGCGACCTCCTATATGGTCAGAACGTTCCCAAACATTCCTCCTGCAATACAGGCTGCAAGCAGCTGTAAAAAGTGAAAACGACGCAAGTCTCAGAAATGAGGGACAAATTAAGTTATCAAATTTGTTTTTAGAAATACAAAATGCATGTTGGACTTACTGTTAATTTACAGTGGTCAATTCCACAGAAGTGTACCACTTTTGGCATTTTTTTAAATCTTAGTGATCGTCAAATCATTCACAGTAACAAACCAGTATGGTCTCTACTGCCCAAAACAAGTTAATTTTTTCTCATATTGTGTTTCGTTTTGAAATAATCAACATTTTACTCCAATCTGTTCAGAATTTTAGGCAAAAATCAAAATTGAAAGAAGCAGTTGCTTATTATCTTCATACTGATCACACATACATCACAGAAAAGCAAAGTCATGTTTTTCATGCCTGCAAAGGCACTCGGAAGTTGTTTCGAAAACATGTTTACTAACACTAATGTTGAAGAGGATTCACACTTCATCTACATGTACTTTAGACATTGCTGGTACATTGTCCCATCAGTCACGCCAAAACATAATAAATTGGCCTCACTCAGTGAATTATTTGTTTTTGGCAGATTTTTTTTCATTGTTATCTAGTACATAGTGACAGATAACTGGGCATGAATTGTCTTGAAGACTATTCTCACTCATTTGTATGAAGAATGGTGTGTAAACATTGTCCCATCAGTCACATTCGAACATGATAAATTGACCACATGCAGCAAATTCCTTATTTTTTGTTGATTTTAAGCAATATCATTTTGTATAAAGTGACACATAAATGAGCATGGATTGTCCTTTCTAATTTCCAATAATTCTTATGGCAAAAAGTACTGAAATCCTGGCCCTGAGTAAAAAAAAATCCTACTTGGAGCATGGTGAAAAGTTTGGTGATGGATAACTTGTTGCTGAACTACATGGCAGGGTCTATTAATGTTAATAGGAAATATAAGGTCAAACTGTTCGGTAAGTTCATGTGGAATACAAGTTAAATATTTAGCCAACCTGAGCCCGGAAACATGGCCTCTTATCAATATGATATCAATGAAATAATTCAAAAATAAGATGCATGGAGTGTCTTTGCACAATACTGCATTCACAGGAACCAAAAAACAGGATTATTTTCAAGGATGGCTTGGATTAAAGAGGATTGCAATTACTCAGTAAATCTGGTGCCAGAAGCATGGAAGCTGTCTCCCCACAGATGTGACAAACAGATTGGTTTCCCATTTAGGCCTTTAACAGATATGTTACTGAAAATGTTTCTGACAAGATTTTCTAGCCTAGAAAATACACTCTAGATGATTTGAAGCCCATAGCATAGACCATAATATGCATATTGCACATGTTTAAACTGTGCCGAGCATTAAAAAACCACCATTTCAACGATTTTTTTTTTTCGTATGAAGGGATTGAGACAAATCCACAAATTTTAGAACGTAGTTAGATATTTACCTTAACTAATCACACACAAAAAGTTATTATGAACATTAGCCCACTTGGTCATTTTGCTAGTATAAAACCCCAATTTTCTGCCGTTTTTTATTCTGGACTCACATTTGGACTACCGCTACACCTTGACCAATGGAGATATATCTGTGAATCTATTTTTTGCACACTCTTGGCCAACACTAAAATGTTAAATGTATTAAATTGACAATGTATTCTTTTCTGATGGATCATTATGTTACCTTAACCTTATATTTCATAAATGATTTGAATCTAAAGACTTATATTAGATACCTTCGAGATACTGTCCCATCAGTCACAAAGAGGTGTCCCATCAGTCACAGAATGAATGAGGTACTGCTAAAGAACCATTGATCCACCAGTCTAAATGTGGGCCTGATTTGAAAGCTTATCTCAATACAATTACAATGCACTATGACAATAAGGTGTGACATGTGAACTGAGATAGTAATTACATTTTCAGCAAACTCACCTCATATCAAAACTAAGAATCAAATTCCGGGGATGTTTTTATAGTATTTTGGGGTCCTAATATCGTCATAATGACTTTGCAATAGATAACTTCTCTCAAAACCTTGTAAAGTGGTGCATGCCATCTCTTCTTCTGAAAAATTTTGCAAAACAATATTTTTGAGTACTGCAAGTGAATAGACAACTTGCCATAGTGATGGTATAGCAGTGATATCATTTTAAAGGCAACAACTGACGAAAATAGGGCACCACACGTTAGTTTTTGGTTGTTAAATTATTGGGAGAAAAACAAAATCTGAATTCTGAGCTGCAAATAATTTCAATTCGTTAATTATTCAATAAATCGCGATCATTGTTTAGGCCTACTTAAAACAGGTTCATGACCTTTTAAAATTTTAAAAAGTTTTAATGCAGCGCAATAAATGTAATGTTTAGTTATTGCAGAATTCCCAGGCACAGATACACACAACAAAAAGTAGCAAAATGTAGCAAAAACATTTTTTTAGACATCAACAAAGTGTCTTTGTTGCACTTGTGGCACAGGCAGTCACCAGAACCGACAGCTTGTACAGTCTGTATAAAGATATTTTTCTTACTGAACACCACCTAATACTATGAGCGCAGCTCATGGCTGCCGAAGGCAAAGCTCACTTAGCACAAGGACAGCTCATTCTGTGTGGTGCTCTGTCTACAGTGACTGACTGAACAGGAAGTGCCTGTAGTTGCCATAATAGTGGAGCTAGTAGTTTAGTCACAGTTTAGTTTGGTAAATAATTAAAATACCTCAAATATCTTCCAAAATAGCTTTAAAATTTCAGTCTTGTCATATAACAACCTCCAATGACACATTTCAGGGATTTAGATCAACATGTGTGTATCAACATTGGAAATAATTATATCCACACCCCTGATTGTAAGAAGAGACTGAAAATTAAAATTCAACACAAAAGTTAATGACTTAAATGGCTCACCAAGTAAGAAATCATAACAACACTTAAGGTTACATAATCTTCATTAACTATCTAACTGTCTAATAGTAAACAATCATCTCTGAATAGCTATGGTTTTATTGATCTCAGTTATGTAACATCAACAATTTAACATAATAGATCCTAATTTATAGATCCAAATTTAACACAGATTTGAATTACACAGCTTTCAGTGCAATCTATCTATCTATCTATCTGTCTATCTATCTATCTATCTGTCTATCTGTCTATCTATCTAATCTTATCTATAGATCTGATCTTATCTCTCTATTCTATCTATCTGCCCTTTTGCCCAGTCCTCTAAATTGGCCTTCTACATTGAAAGTTGAAAATAATGCAGTAGTTCTATGACAATGCTGCGCGAATTTCATGGCAGTGCCATTTACATATATTACTGGGGAGTGCCTGTGCTTGTGGTGTGATGTTTAAGGGACTTTCAAGACGTTATAATATTAAAAATGGTTACCTTATTAATCAATTAATTTTGGACTGAATTAATCTGGTCATTAGAAACATGAGTTTTTTTTTTTGTGTGTTTGTTTTTTTGGTTTTTTTTTTGGGTTAGGTTTTAAAACATGTGTCACAGGAGCACGGTAATCTACCACCGCCTGATGTATTTCTTATACTCTCACCAGTGTGAATATTAATTTTTTCGAGTAATTTCTGTGCACATTTTGAAAATGTCTGAACATGACAGTTACCAGGTCCCTTGTAGCTCTATGGTCTGAATAACAACAAAAATCTCTAGAGTAAATTGCAGAGTCTAGGGCTCTAGGCTAATTGTGCGTGCTACAACTTATATCGCGCACCACTGCACCTAAAATATATACTAAATCGGCAGGCTGTGACCAGCATGGTCGACTGGTTAACATGGTTAACCTGCTTTTGAATAAAGTAATAAATCAACTGCAGCATGTAAAAGAAAGTTCTTTTTTGTCCTCTTGCCATTGGGCCATGCAATGGAGATTGAAAATGAACTATTTATGACTTCATGTGGTTTCAAGATCACTTGTATTGTGCACTGTAAAATGTGAAATTTTGAATCAGCTCAAATGATTGAGTGAGACGGTTGCACAATTTGTTTGAGCTAACAGAGCTAGATATTTTGAGTTATAATAATCTTTTCATTGTTATAACTTAAAACAACAAGCTATGATAGCTAAAAGGAATTGTGCAACCATCTCACTCAATCATTTGAGCTAACTCAAAATTCAAATTTTACAGTGTGGTCGATCAAAAATACAAATACTTGGGAATAATTCTTGAAGAAAACAATGGAACTTCACAGCTAAGTTATAGAACTTACTGAGAGCTCATGTAGACCCTTTGGTTTGAAATTGTCTAAATTACGTAATTTGAAAACATTTGATTTTCAGTTGTTTAAAAATTATGTAAAACTTGTATTCATCTCATCATGGACTATATACGCTTGTGCAGTCTGGGGCTATACGTTTGACAGTACTACAATTATAGAGAATAAAATGTTGCGATATTTCTTGGCAGTGCATTGTTTTGCCATAAAACTGTACAGTTATATGCTAAGACATCAATCACAGTTACCGTCGTCATTCAATAAATAGAAAAGAAGTTACCTGCGTCTCCTTTTAACATGGAATCCAATGGGATGACCTTTTTTTTTTTTTTAATAAATTTTGACAAATTGAGACGAGGGTGACTCGGTTACCCTCATACAGTTTTGCCACAGTGAAATTGTCAACAACTGGCATAGAGTTCCACGTGGCCTAATGGATAAAGGTGCTTGTTTGCGCTACCACTGGCTGTGAGGTCGTGGGTTCGACTCCCACTCTTGGAACTCAATTTGGTCCGAGCCCATGGGACATTAAATGGAGGTGGGTTGTATCCAGTGTTCTGTGCTGGGGCAACTGAAAGACCCCGGACATCCCTGAATTAATAGGGTATGTACCAGACTCACAGCCTTCTCATCACTCATCATCATACGGCGGTCACCAACACTGGAGAATGCTAAGGCATGGGAACCTTGGGCAATGTTCCCCTTGTCTCTGCCCATGGGCGCCATACTATGGCTGCCCTGAGCTGTATCATTGTGGAAGGCTCACCACGAATTTCGTGCCTGCATTGCAGTGCATAACTGATAGTATATACAATACAACAATACAATACAATAACACATGGAGGCCGGTCAATGGGCTTGAGTGTTATTTACTGTCGGTCACAAGATTTCATTTACAGTCTGTCACTTTGATAAAGAAAAATAGTGGACTGTTGAACTGTGAAAATGGCACTTCATGTGTCATCATGCTGATGATTTGTCACGATCATACCCAATAGTTTCAATGTTAATTTGATTTAAGGAGACTTATGGGTCCTTCCATGTCAATTCAACAAATTTCCAGAAATCTTCCATATTTGGGGGTAGGCTGCATTTCTACTGACACCTTCACAAGAAAAGTAGTATTGAAAACGAAAAAAAGGCATTAAATTCATTGTTGTAATAAAAAAAATGCACACAATCTAAACGAATAAGAGTACCACGAAGAAATCAATGTCAATTGTGACCATCTATATAGCCTTGAAAATGGCACTGGTTTGACATTGGTAACTGGTGTAATGTTTTGGCAATTAAGCTTTGAAAATCAAGATAAACTCATTTTCGTCCAGCTTCAAGGCATTTTTCTAGGGAACCATGGGATTGATGAGACCTCTTTTGATCATACTATCTTACAGTATTGTACTGTATTACAAATCCAAGCTTTGAAGATTCTAGGTACTATAATTCAGAAAATGCTGCCACAAAAATGTTTACCAAATGGGTCAGCCATTTTGAATTCCTTTAGAAAGAACGTCAGATGTAGGATACTCCTGAAAATGGCTTAATCCACTCCAATGAACCTAGATATATGATTTCTGATTACAATAAAGATGGTAACTTTCACGAATCACAAGATATTTACAATAATTTTGAAAAGTGGTTTTCATGCAACGCTCCTAAAATAAGTGCAAAAAAGGCCTCAACATTGTCTCCTTTAATGTGTTTTCTAAGCCAAACTATTCAAGATAACGAGCTAAAATTTGGCACATATCCTTTAAACTATTATTGGTTTGTCTTAGAATTTTTTTTCAGAGAAATCTGAGGGGGTCAAGTGGGAGGCATTTTTGAATTATCAAAGTGACAGACTGTAATTTGCAAACAAACAAGATAAGATGCCATGTTATCAGGTGGTCTTCTAGAAAGACAAAAATAGCCCACCATCAATGTTGTAATTGCCATAGACCTTTTTTTTTGTTGTCTTAATTTGAAGTTCTTGGTCACATTTGAAACTGATGCTTCTTGTTGCTGTGTCAAGAAGTTACTTGTGTTAAAAAATAATAATTTTCTTTTGGAATTTTTTTTTTTTTTCGAAATTTTTTTTTTTTTTCCCCGAAAATTTTTTTTTTTGAAAATTTTTTTTTTCTTTGAGAAAATTTTTTGGCGGAAAATAATTTTAGAAGAAAAAGAAGGTAGTCACACGTGATGAGAAAAAAGTGCCAGGATCATAATATTATGGGATGTCTGAATCACTTTTTTTTTATTGAACCATCTGGAGCACTCCACAGGCCTGATAGCCATAAGGGACGAGACACCTCGCTTCGCTCGGTGACCCGGTGGCTCTGTCCCGTCTATTATTGGTTTGTCTTAGAATTTTTTCAGACAAATCTGAGGGGGTCAAGTGGGAGGCATTTTTGAATTATCAAAGTGACAGACTGTAATTTGCAAACAAACAAGATAAGATGCCATGTTATCAGGTGGTCTTCTAGAAAGACAAAAATAGCCCACCATCAATGTTGTAATTGCCATAGACCTTTTTTTTTGTTGTCTTAATTTGAAGTTCTTGGTCACATTTGAAACTGATGCTTCTTGTTGCTGTGTCAAGAAGTTACTTGTGTTAAAAAATAATAATTTTCTTTTGGAATTTTTTTTTTTTTCGAAATTTTTTTTTTTTTTTTCCTGAAATTTTTTTTTTTCTTGGGAAAATTTTTTGGCGGAAAATAATTTTAGAAGAAAAAGAAGGTAGTCACAGGTGATGAGAAAAAAGTGCCAGGATCATATTATGGGATGTCTGAATCACTTTTTTTTTATTGAACCATCTGGAGCACTCCACAGGCCTGATAGCCATAAGGGACGAGACACCTCGCTTCGCTCGGTGAGCCGGTGGCTCTGTCCCGTCTATTATTGCATTGTCTTAGAATTTTTTCAGACAAATCTGAGGGGGTCAAGTGGGAGGCATTTGTTGAATTATCAAAGTGACAGACTGTAATTTGCAAACAAACCAGATAAGATGCCATGTTATCAGGTTAATTGGCTTCCAGAAAGACAACAATAGCCATTACTGTCGTAATTGCCATAGACCTTTTTGTTGTTGTCTTAATTTGAAGTCCTTGGTTACATTTGAAACCAATGCTTCTTGTTGCTGTGTCAAAAAATTACTTGTGTTAATAATGCAATTGTTTACGGTGTTTATGGTGTGTTGTGTATTTACTTGGTTTATTTTGTTTTCCTTTTCCAGAAATGTCCTGCAATTAAGAGATCGTTTAAAGGCGTTTTTTGCTTTGGATTATCGCTAGGCCTACTTTGTATCATCACCATAATATGGAATATAACTTTAAATGCGGAGATGATGATAGTGGGATTCGTGCCACTACAGAAGATCAACACAACTGAATTTCAAGATTATGACTTTTCATCAACTACAAAGACATATCATATGGTATGTTTAACCCACAGAAGTGTCAAGTACAAATATCGCGAAGATCTGTCACGAACTGTTTGGCATACAAAAACCTGGAATTACACATTTTTCGTAAGAGAATGCTTTCACCAGCAAAAGAATATAACAGTCTATGGGGAAAGCATTTTTACGTATTTTAAATCAAGGAACTATAAACTCGGTTTCAAACTTAATTTTAAGCCAATATCTGATTTACCCGAAGATTATGACATTCGCAATGAAACAGCTTACTTTCTTGGCTATACTGGGCCAGCAGAACCATATAATTTTTATCACTTTGTGAGACAGATATACTTCCCGTTGTATTGGCTAATGAAATCAACCAATCAGCTTCATCCTCTAGCCCAAAATGTTGTGTACTACCCAGCTCCTTATGCGATGTGCGAAAGAGATAAAAGAATTGTTTACCATGATCCTGATAAATATAAGCCCTTCCGTGATATCTTGCACATCAAGAATAAGTTAGAATTGAGTGCCTTTGTCGATAAGCCACATCCACACAAAGTGTGTTATAAAAACGCCGTGTTTTCTAGAGACCTGTTCTTCGAACACGCAAAAGAATCTATTGAGCACTTCAAAGACACCTTAAACCTCCGACAGGACGTCTGTAAGCCAAAGACTATAACCATCGTAAATCGTAAGACATACCGAAGAATTTTGAACATAGAACAGCTAAAGAAAATTGGAGAAGAACTAGGATACAACACGACAGAAGTTCGGATGGAGCAGATGACAATAAAGGAACAAGCGCAGCTTATTCACTGCACAAGTGTGTTGGTGGCCGTCCACGGTGCTGCCCTCCAGTGGGCGTATTTCATGAAGGATAACTCCGCCATGTTTGAAATAGCCTGGCCAGAAAAAGACTGGCCGTATATGTATTCTGTAACATCGGGACGTAAGTAGTACACTATACAAATACGGCATGATATGAGTTCTATGTGAAAATTTATGAGTGCAAATTAATTTTCATATTGCACGATAGTAAGTGCCGTATTTGCTTCCAATAGGCCTATAATGCTCCATTCTGAAAAAAAAATTTCAAGAAATTTTTTTTTTTTTTTAACAAATACTCATATGCCACTCTAACCATGCAATATGAAAAAATCTGAAAAAAAAAATTGTAAGGAAATTTTTTTGGAAAAAATCTCATATTGCACTCGAACCATGCAATATGATATTAGTTATGGAGTATTCCATACACAAAGATCTTACTTTTTGTTTGTCTGGAGCTTTCAACATGGATTCATGCAATATGAGTTTTTATGATGTCGTCATGTGACCGAATTTGGCCAATCAGCATCGCTCTAGCATAGTGGTCATGTAATAAATTGATTCATATGCTTTTTGTTGTACTGTAAAACGTGGTGACTTTGAACAGCAGGGGTGACTTTGAAACATAGAAATACATAGAACGGTAACCGTGACATCACCAATAATAGTGACATCACTAGTAACAATGGCATCATGTGACGTCACAATCAGCCAAACACAACATCTTGTTGCTCCTGCTGTGACATCACAATGACGTCATATCTCAGGGCAGTTCCAATATGGTGGATTTGGTGACCTCATCTCGAGGTGACGTCATACAGCCTCATGTCCGTTCTATGTATTTCTATGCTTTGAACACTTTTTCCAAAAAAGGCTGATCCTTGGTGAATGCAAATATAAATGAGATATGAGTTATTTCACTTCTGATAATATTCTATTGACGCCTAGTTTCACTCTGCATAAAGTCATTGTCACCTTATTATCATTTTCTTTACTTCGATGAAACAAACTCACCATACCTTTTTTTTTGCAAGTTACCATCGCAAAATGCTTTTAATGTCTTCTTACTACCACACACGTTTTGTGTGAAACAACATTTCCATTTTCTAGACGACCACATATATAACTCTGTCACTGCCATTTGTGTAATTTTCAAAGCAATTTTCTGTCACAGGGTATCCAACTTATTCATCTCACACATTTGCTGACTTTCATTCAGGAGACGTGCCATACCTCACTGCAATTTGTGCAATTTTAATTAACAATTTCTATCAGGGGAAAATGCTAGCAAAGTTCAACACGTCAAGCATTGGGACAGAAATTTAGCATTGTTTCTACAGTCCATAAAAATAAACGCAATGACATTGGTGGTTTGCTGATACAAAATTGACTAGAACTAAGGTTGCGTTTGTTTCAGGTGATCTGAGTGATCTGGATCCAGATCCAGATCAGTGCTGAAAAAATGTGGATCTGTGAATCCAGATTAGGATTCGCATTTGTTTCAGACAGATTAAGATGATCTGGATCCGGATACATCGATCCTCAAATTTTCACTGCCAGATCCCAAAAGATCCGGATCTGGATCACTGATCTGTGGATCATTCCTTCCCCAGAGCAGGGTTCAGTTCAGATGGATCTAGATCCTTCAGATCAGCTGAAACAAACAGGCCCTATGTTTGGGGTGGCGCTGTGGCGCATTTTTGTGACGTCACCACCCATTGTGTGTCATATTGGCAGCATCACAAATGCCAACATTGTGTTTGTTAAGTTGGACTGCTATTTTCATAAATTGGCAAATATCGGACAAAAATGTTGCGAAAACATCACAAAAATGTGATATTCATATTACAAAAGAGCTAAGCTATACACTGTTATGTATATTTCTCCTGTGGGGTTTGTGGTTGCTGAGATATCAGGCCAAACGTATATCCTCTGCTTGACGTGACGAACTGTAATTATAAATAGCAATAAGTGCTCGTGTAAATAGTTTTAAGAGGAGGAGTTGTAACCTTTTAAGTGCATGTATTGGATTATCACAACCTTGGGTCAATGGAAGATGGTAGATATCTTGCAGCTGCTGCCCTCTTGTGTATTGTATACGAAACAGCTTAAGGTGGCTCGCTACTCATGTGAAATGGTAGTTAGCGCACATTCACGCGCAGCCAGGCAGGCCCTATCTATCGTAACGTCACCATTGCAGCTGACACTGTTTCAGGCTTTTTTTTACTTTTGAGAATTTCATGCGTCGGCCGCTTCGTTTGCGATTTGCGCCACTTCTATTGGGGTTAGAGACTTCTCGTTTGGAGCATTAGATGCGCTATGAAGAGGACTAAATACAGCCGGAGTTTCAGCTTAATACTCATAACAGAATTTTTTTACAGGTGATTTTCGGAAAGCAGGTCAATTTCTCGAAATTGACTTTGTGATATAAATAAATTTGTATATCAATTTCAAGTGTGGTAGGAAGGTTTGTCTGTATCATCATATTGTTCCCCACTATTTTTAGAAGTAAATGACAAAGAAATACAAAATCCTATCCCGTCAATTTTTTTTCAGCAATATGTTTTATAAAAAAGTTTAAATTTTCAAAATCGAAACTTTAATTCCGAGCCCCTTGGAAATCCCTTTAAATTAAATATGTCTTTCTGAAACTGTCACTATCTTTTCCATAAAACTGTCCTCTTTAATTCCATGTTTCATTTATTACCATAACATGAATGGCCACTGAATGGCATGGAAAACTTCACAGTTAAAAATTTACGAAAAAAACTGAGTTTTTTAGGTTTGCGTGGACTGACTTTCTTTTACATAACCTCAAATATTTTGAAAGAAAGGCTGGTAGCGACCACTTTCGTTTATATACCCTTGCTATAAACTATTTTTTGGATCATTTTAAACTATTTTTAAGAAATCCTATCTTGGAAAGTTCATGAGTATCGAGCCACCTTAAAACTAATTATCTTTAATTAGGACATTTAGAGGAAAGTCATTTGGATGAAACTGCGGCAGTGGCTCCCTTTGAGCATAAGGAAGACATGGGAAAAATCAGAAGGCCAGGCATTAAGTAGGAACTGAGATAAATCCCGGACATTGTTATTTTAATATTAGTAAGAAGATTAGTAAGAAGATAAGAAGATTTATGCAATTTTGTTTCCTTTTCAGCCTTCATGACTGGAGAGGTGGGGGTCGTTCGTCCTCTGAAATTTTTCCAACTCAAAGCCAAATGTGTCTACAATCTGAATGCTACAAACCTTTACTCAAAAGACTTGTTTAAGATAGAAACCAACTTCACCGAACAACAAAGTCTGGAAATTTACGAAGATCGAAGAAATTACGGCTTTTTCCGCAACCCTGTATTCAGCGTGGGAAAATTATGTGACACTGTAGTCGATGAAGAGGGGTTCAGGAAAGCTTTGCTGGCTCAGAGCTGATATAAACAAGAACATTCATTGATTTCATTATTATCTGCATTTAATCAGTGCACGCGAAAGCATATTGACTTCGGTCGGACTTTTTGTCCGACGGAGAGAGAGTTCTGGTCAGACAAATTAATGTTTCGTCAGACAATATAATAACTTTAATCTATAATTTTTCAAATGGTTGAAATGCGTTTTAATGGAATATTGTTCTTTGATATTTAAAGGTAGTTTTGCAACATTGCAATTAAGTTTCTTGAGGTTTTACAATACAATTCAACATCAGAGAGGATTAGCACTTGATACAGCTATTTCCTGTAGAGATTTTCTGCCAGTAAATTTGTCTGACCTAAATTTGAGAATGGTCAGACATTTGCAAAAAGTGCCAGTAATGTCTGACGTGGCTGACCATTATCGCGTGCACTGTATTTACCGGTGGTCATTGGTGGATGACTGATATACTGTGATAGTGCTTTACAGCCTGTATATTATGTGCTTTACAAAAAATATTTTATGACATTAATGCCGCACTGCTGTTGGATCATGTGCGTGTTTATGTACTGTATACATATTATATTATACGCTCTATCTGTGGTGTGGCATTATGTTTTATGTCCTATATTAATTCGATATAACCAATCTATCTACTTAAATAAGACTGTAGTGGCGAGTTCAAGGCCAGTGGCACATTCAGCTTCTGGGCTCCCACCTCCTACCCTATCGAAATTCCCACTTTTGACATAACATCCGCCCCTGCTTGCCCTGCCTTTCCACTCCTCTGTTGTCCACGACTTTCAACAGCCCTGGCAATCCTCACCCCATCAATTATGCAGATTTTATCTTTTCTCATACATATCCTTCTGATGAACTCACTTCCAAATAGCTCACTGCTTCCTACTTGCCTTCGATTCAAACCTACTCAAATATCCTTTCACGGCAATTCATGAATTCTCTCCATACTTTTCTTCATACTATACTCAACTTTTCCACAAGAGGTCGCTATAGCATGCAGCCCTGCCACCTTCAGTTAAGTGCTGTGACCTGTCAACACTTCTGGCAAAGTTGACACTGACACCCCAAGTGCAATTAGGCCACATTCACAATGCTCATTGGCCTACCAGATTATAAAGCTCATTGGCCTACCACATTATAAAGTTCATCCAAAAACTTGAAAGGTCACATGGAATCAGTACTTCATGCTCATACATTGCCAAATTATGCCTAAACTATTTTTGGTTTTATGATAGCTCTATGGGCCACTTACACTTTCAATCAAACAACAGTGAGCACTTGCATGTTCTTTTATGTACATGTTTTTACATTGTGTTACTATTATATCAACAAACACCTATCTATCTATCTATCTATCTATCTATCTATCTATCTATCTATCTATCTATCTATCTATCTATCTATCTATCTATCTTTCATTCTTTCTTTCTTTCTTTCTTTCTTTCTATCTATCTATGTACTTAGACAGACTGGAACTGTCAATTTGTATTGTCACCTCAGTCACCTCACAAGTTCACTTGAATTGCGGCTCCTACGACTCAGTCACCAGTGGCAAGTATGAGTAACTCTTAAACTGCTATTCCAATTTTATACAATCCAAACTCATTCTGCTCAAAGTTTCTCAGCTTTGTATTTCTTTTGTAATAAATTGTTTAAACGAAATGTTACCTAACGCAATTACACAAAATCAACCAGGCCAACCGAAAGTTTGCACACTGTTGAAAGCATGTCTACTCAATAATAAACTCATGCTGTTTTTACAGTCCCCTATAATGGGTCAATTCTAGTATCAATATAATATTGTAAATTAAGCTTCATTGGTACAAAATTCATCATCATCACCCCAGTCACTGTATTACATGTATATTCATTTTCGTAACCTTTCATCAAGTCTATATGTTATTGATTGAGTGTATTGTAATATTATGTAATAATACCTATAACTCAGTTATTGTGATTAAGTTGTTAGTGCTCTTGCCACGTGTTATTGATTGAGCGTATTGTAATATTATGTAATAATACCTATAACTCAGTTATTGTGATTAAGTTGTTGATACTCTTGCCATGTGTTATTGATTGAGCGTATTGTAATATTACGTAATAATACCTATAACTCAGTTATTGTGATTAAGTTAATGATGCTCTTGCCATGTGTTATTGATTGAGCGTATTGTAATATTATGTAATAATACCTATAACTCAGTTATTGTGATTAAGTTGCTAGTGCTCTTGCCACATGTTATTGATTGAGTGTATTGTAATATTATGTAATAATACCTATAACTCAGTTATTGTGATTAAGTTGTTGATACTCTTGCCATGTGTTATTGATTGAGTGTATTGTAACATTATGTAATAATACCTATAACTCAGTTATTGTGATTAAGTTGTTGATACTCTTGCCACGTGTTATTGATTGAGTGTATTGTAATATTATGTAATAATACTAACTCAGTTATTGTGATTAAGTTGTTAGTGCTCTTGCCACGTGTTATTGATTGAGCGTATTGTAATATTATGTAATAATACCTATAACTCAGTTATTGTGATTAAGTTGTTGATACTCTTGCCATGTGTTATTGATTGAGCGTATTGTAATATTACGTAATAATACCTATAACTCAGTTATTGTGATTAAGTTAATAGTGCTCTTGCCATGTGTTATTGATTGAGTGTATTGTAATATTATGTAATAATACTAACTCAGTTTATTGTGATTAAGTTGCTAGTGCTCTTGCCACATGTCATTGATTGGGCGTATTGTCATATTATGTAATAATACCTATAACTCAGCAATTCGATTAGTCTGTAATGACTATGTTAGCTCATTCCAGCAGCAGCTAGACAGAACTGGTAAAGGGATCTTGTATGTATCTCGTAGCATAACACTGGCAGAATTTGTTTACAAAGTAACATACAAAAATTTCACCTCCCCTTGATATTTTTTTTTTCACAAGACAAGTAACAAGATATGACATGCGAGACAATCTCAAACTAACGAAGTCAACTTTCAACTCTGTCAAATATGGCATGAAATCAATTGCTTATCAGGGCCCTCTTGTTTGGAATCTGCTACCCACTAGTTTTGAAAGCATAGACGACTACTCACAGTTCAGAAACTTACCAAGAAAAAACTTAACTTTATGTTCATGTGATTGTGGAACCTGTATGTTATGTGTTGTTGATAACTTATAATGAGCATAGAAATACATAGAACGGACATGAGGCTCTGGCAGATGAAGCAACCAAATCCACCATCTTGGAACTGCCCTGAATACTGACACAATGAAACTGTGACGTCACCAATAACAGTGATGTCACTTATAACAATGGCATGACGTCATCACATCATAATTAGTCTATTGTGAGTCTCAGGGCTGTTCCAATATGGCAGATTTGGTGACCTCATCTTGAGGTGGCTTCATACAGCCTCATGTCCTTTCTATGTATTTCTATGATAGTGAGCAGATACTGTAAGGCCAGTACTGGATGCTTATGCTGGGCTGTCAGGTTAGAATTCCCCATCTCCCTCCAGGGGCAGTAAAAGTAATTTGGCAGTTCCGTAAAGCACTGTATTCCACGACGGCAAATTTCTATTTTGATTCCAATATTTTTTATTTAAATATGATCAGGAATGCTTTTGTCATAGTGTAATGTTAATCAAATACTTCAGAAATTATCATTATCATTTTCTCATTTGTAAATAACTTCTTTGTTCATCTTCTTGTTTTGTTATTTTTATCAGTCGGTAAAAGCTAATTAGCTTATGTTTTATTTGTTTACTTGTCACAACCGACTTTAAATAAAATTTTATCTTCTTGACAAGTTTTGCCAAGTTTTTATTCGGGAGTCCAAATATCAGCAATACACTGTTTTGGCTTTGGAGCCCTCATAAACGACTTTCAACACATACATTATACATAATTCTGACACAATTTAAAATTAAAATTAATACAGTATAATATATAATCATAAAAACAGTTCAAAATATTTGAGTTAAAACTAAGGGGTCATTCTACAGAAATGTTCCCATTTGGGTGGCAATTTTACTGTTTTTCAAAATTTTTAAAATGCATAATTTAATTAGTCTGGAGGTCAACAAAGGCTCTGAAAAACATATGGCAATGGTTGCCACGATTCTTTTCTCAATTTTAATTTTGACTAAAATTAACATGCATTTCCTATGAGTCATTACTGCAACAGTGGCAAATTGTTCCGGTAATGACGCATTGCGGTAATGACAAATTCAGCTTTAGTATTTTTTTAAAGAGGCCCGGCAGCACAGACAGCAAGGGAGGTTTGAGAAATGTGAACTAGAACAACATCACTTCATGACAGTTAAAGAAAAATTTTGCTGCATTCCTTTCTTGATTGTTAAATGTCCGTTGCGGTAATGACACATAATAAACCTACTCACTCAAAATAGGAGTTTTAAATGGACATACAATCTTTCTGTCAAGCTGTTCGAGTAGTTTTATAATGTCATGTGACTGATGATGACACTTGTATAAGAAAACGAATGGGGCCAAAAATAGTACTATGTTCGGGTAATGACAAAAAAACTCAGGGACAGACTTTGCAGCTTGTTTTCTCAAAAATCAAACGAGAGTAAAAAAAATTAAAACAAGCCCATAAGTTAAATCACATTGTTCTGGTTACATTCATATTAAAAATATGGTGCATTCAGATAATTTTACAGGTATACTGAGGTTTGAATGCGCAAAAACGAGTGCAGGGACATGCAAAAAACAGGTACATGTGTGACTTTAGGGGAGTAAAAAATAATTTTAAAAAATTATGAATGAAAAAATTAACACTAAACATTTTTGTTTAGGTCCTGCTTGCAATCACTAACTAACAAAAAGTGATAAAGAACAATTAGTTATTGATAAAGTAACATTGGTAGTCCAGGGACAGGAATAGGACAATTTCTGTAGAATGACCCTAAGATTCCATGTATAAGTGTCTAACAACCATCCTTTTAAAGCTTTTATACAGTGGTCAACTTAAGAAGTGGATCAAGATTTTTCATATAATTTATATTAACACAAAAAAATTTTAGTAAAAGATCTTAGTGTAGTATGTCGGTGTGATGTCTTGGCAATGTTTTAGCCGCCAAAACATCATGCTTCACACAGCGAGCCCGAACCAAATTTGGGGTTAAAAAAATGCCCCAGCATAACGATAGGCACCGTTACGAAGCTGAAGATGAGACGAACAAGCAGATGTAAAAAACAAAAAAATCTGTTGAAAACTTTTTGAGATATTGAATTTTTTCACTTTCTGATTTGTCACACCCCATTTTTAACATCATAAGTCATGTGGAGAGTCTGTTAAATGAGCACCGCCTTTGCAAAACCAGTTTCAATGATACAAAATATCATTCAAAAGACATAGTAATCTTTTTTTTTTTTTTTTTAATTATGCTGTTGTATTTAATGCAAAAAAGGTATGACAAACTCATGCATGCGTAATTTCCAAGTAAAGTGAACATTTTTCATAAGAATTGCAAAAATTTGCACGCTCAACTATTCCCCGGGCATTAGCAAGTAGTATTATGAAACTTATGTGAGTACATATTTGACAGAGCTTTTGTACTGATATATTCTTATCCTGTCAATTAGGGAGAGTAAGGAGGAAACACTTCACTTTATTTTGATTCTATGAAACAAACAACAATGTTAGCTGAATAATCTAACATTACTTGACCTGTTTAATACTGTTTGACTACGATCCAATTGTATGATAAAAGGTTTTTTAGTAGAAGAACATCCATGGTCTTCTGTCATTAACTTCAACCCATTTCAGGAATGACATAACAAATTGATAAACCATAGCTTTATGAATAGCTAAAACACTGTATATCAAATGTCTATTTGAGTTTCCAAACCTGTGCACTGCCTGACATCCAATCCATTCACCCTATTTCATAGTTCTGTGATTTTATTTTTAAAATGAATGTGAAACCAACTGATTAAAATTAAGATACCAAAGTTCATAAAACCAATTGCACACTTCTTTTTTTTTTTAAATACCAAACTGCCAAAGGCAAGCACACAGGCAGACATCTAAGTATTTATAACCATACATTTCATGAAAAAGTAATTATACCTTTCCAGAACAGCCATATCTTTTTATTACTCTAATTTTCAATTTTATTAAACTACAACTATTATATAATTTGTTTTGCGTCAATAATCAAGAAATTGTGGTATTTCCTTGGAAAAGACAGCAAATAATTCTCTATTTCTTGTGACAAAATTCTTATAAATACACAAAAAGAAGTTGGTCACACACTACGTCAATACGGGACTTTTCCCAATAAAGATAACATTCTGTTTAATTTTAAAATATCATCTAAAACAAACAAACATATTGTTTTGAAGTTTGCACACATGAATTTGTAACTTGCACCCCGGTCAGATGGAATATCACCCAAACAAAGGAATGTGACAAACCAGAAATGGAAAAATTGCAATATCTCAAAAAGTTTTCAACAGATTTTTTTGTTTTTTACATCTGCTTGTTAGTCTCATCTCCAGCTTCGTAACGGTGCCTATCGTTATGCTGGGGCATTTTTTTAACCCCAAATTTGGTTCGGGCTCGCTGTGTTCACTAATTTTTTACCCTTCAAAACGATGATTGTTTGTCACAAGGTGCAAAATGGTCTGTAACACTAATAAGCTATGGGGACCTTAATTGAAAACAGGTTATCATGTGCAATAAACCAGGCATTGTTTTGTTAACTCAACTGAGCTCAACTTTTGATTTGACGTTCCACATTCACTGTTAACTGTTTTCAAAAATCTGTGGCTTTTCCAATGGATATGAAAAATTTCACCAAGCGGGGGAGCCACCGCCTGGGGCATACTTCATCAAGTGACTGGAGAAAATTTGTTTTTCAATCATATTTAGTAGACAATTGAGGACTTCTTTTTTTAACATTTTCAGTTTAGGTTCCTTCGGTCCAATTCGACATTGTTTGAGTGACCAAGGCTCTGAAATCACCACTCTATTTTGGTGCTGCTACAGTGTATTCACTAGTGTGTGACAAGTCATTTTGCACCTTGCTTCAAAGTCACTGAAGCCTAACAATCTCGTTCAAGCACATTACCAAGATATCAAAGTTAACATGACACGTAAAATTATGCAGCAACAGCAACTGATGTCAGAATTGCTACGATGTAAATTCTTGATCCACTTCGAAAGTTGACTACTGTAATTATCACAGTCTCTGATATCGGTGGGCAATGAATTCCACACCTTTGTACCATTCATCTTCAAGGAGCTTTTGTTACTGTTTGTTACATAAATATTTCTTCGGGTAGCCGCCCGCGTGTTTGTACTTATGTACAGAGTTAACTTCTTCAGCTATGCTGGTAAGGTAGTCTGGGGATTCTTTATTAACGATTTTCCACATTTGACTGCATAGATTGTAGTTTAGTTTCTGTATCAGTTTTGGATTCGCTGTAATCTCAGTAGGTCTCTCTTGCAGACACCATTTCCCCCAAACAGTGCTGCAGTAATCAATATGAGGCAATACTAGTGTGTTATACAGAGTGACTCTAGTTATCTGATCGACATATCTGGATGCTCTTCTAAGGATACCAATTGATCTATTAAGTTTGCCTATTAATGCATCCATGTATTCCTTGTACTTCAAGTTTTCATCAATAACACCACCTAAATATTTTAAGCTTTTAACCTGTTCGATATTTTCACCATCAAGATTGAGTAGTAAGTTGGTATTACTGAGATGTCTTCTTTTTTGGTGATTACAGATTAATAGACTGTTCGTTTTTCCTATATGAAGGCTAAGCTTATTGGCACATAACCATTCAAATACTGACTTGAGCTCTGAACTGAGGACAGTCGTTACAGAATGAATATCATCAGCAAAATAAAAAGCTGTATCATCAGCATAAATAGTTACTTCACAATCTGTAAAGAATGTAGGCATATCGTTTACATACACAATGAACATCAGTGGTCCCAAAATGGAACCCTGTGGCACACCGCAATCTGCTGTGGTTCAGATGTATTATTGTACTCTTCTTCTTCTTCTTCTTTGATTAAGTTAATAGTGCTCTTGCCATGTGTTATTGATTGAGTGTATTGTTATATTTTACATGGTGGTAGAATGTTAGTGTTCTTTTTGAGAACTTAGTTCTGTCACCATGATCCATGTTAATTTTACTGCATTACTCTGTATGAATATGTTTTGTAAATTTGGAGCAAATAAAACGTTCCTTCCTCCCTTTAAAAAAAAAAAGTGACACTACAAAGCAGGGGGAGTGGGAGTGGGGGGGGGGGTTACTCACTTAGTACAGTAGGAACCTGAAACAATCTTGCACTTACCCTTAAAAGCATGAAACTTGACACATTCACAGAAAACATACAGACGCTTCATTTCAGAGGTGGAACCACATTGGTTCTACTTCCTGTTGGCCGTTGCGGCCATTTTGAAAATTGACCAACTGAGTTAATTAAATATCTAATATCTCCCTTAATATTAGGAGTAGAATAATAAAATATAGCTGTATACCTAGGTTTTCAGGTATGGGGAGTTGATTGGAATAGCAATATAAATGATCTGATGCTTCTATCAACAAGAACTGCAGTTCAGTTGCGATTTAACAGTTAATATGTCAATATTTCTATAACACAAAAAGTGGATCAGATATTTATTGAGCAACATACATGTATATTTGTTTACATCAATGACTCAGATTGACTTCTCATATGACACATTTATTCTAGATTAAATTATAAATTAGTGTCACAGCTCATTCATGAAAAAATAGAGGGATGTAGGTTTAATTGATAATGCATAAATATTGTAGTGAACAGTCGCCTTGACAATTAATTTTGACAGCAGCATTGCTCTCTATCAAATGACAACAGCAGAAGCGCTGGACAAAACGGAAGATTTTTCCGGTTATATGGGCCGTAGAAACACCAAACAAAGTGAAATATGAAGCAGAGAAGATAGCCAACAAGATCTATACAATAGATTAATATAACAGATCTTATTTTCGATCCGTGGGGCCTATTTAATCCAGCAATCAGATTGAGATTTCAAGTTTTCTGTCATTTTAGAGACCGGTGTCTCACGAAATATTCGCCCCGAGAAAATCGCGCACCTCTTTGATGCCTGGCAACGAGCCGTCATTCAGAGTTTGGATCTCAACGGGAGCGGACGGGTTCACAACAATCACAGAAAATAACTCTTAAAAAGTCCTAAAAATACATTTTGGCATTTAAATTCTTATAGGAACCAAAGACTACTAGGTCCTGAACATCATAGAGAAGTTTCTAGCCATTTGGTGAAGTTCAAGTCCAGAAAACTAACTTTTAAAGACTTGGCTGTCAAAAGACTCCTATTCCTATTTATAGGAATTCAAGACTCCTATTTATAGGAACCCAAGACTCCTATTCCAAAGAATCCAAGACTCCTATTTATAGGAAACCAAGATTCCTATTCCAAAGAATCCAAGACTCCTATTTATAGGAATTCAAGACTCCTATTCCTAAAGAATTCAAGACTCCTATTTATAGGAATCCAAGACTCCTATTTATAGGAATTCAAGACTCCTATTCCTAAAGAATCCAAGACTCCTATTTAACGGATCAAGACTCCTATTTATAGGAATTCAAGATTCCTATTCCTATTTTTAGGAATTCAAGACTCTTACTCCTATTTATAGGAATCCAAGACATTTGAATTCCAACAATAGAAGTCCATTAGACTTAAGACACTTACTTTATTTAATCTGAGAAACATTACGCTACCACTTGCATAGATAAGATAAAGAACTTGGAATAAATTGCTATTCATTTTCCTAAAATTGTTAAACCTCAACGCCATAGTTGAACTGCAATAAATGATTTAAACCACCGCATAGCTGAGTCGTAACAAATGGTGGCAGCGGTGGGATGTCTTTTGCGATAAGGCCTATAGACATCCAGTGATACGAACAATCACGCAGATATCAGCTGATGCAGTGATAGTCAATCAAAAGACTGAAAAAAAAAATGAAAAAAAAATTGTGAAATTGTGAAGAACTTTATTTATTGTAACAAGTATCATGTTCAATGGTGTATGGACTCGAAGCCAGATGGCTCCTCCTGGATACATGCAAGACGATGTACCTCCTGGATCTTGGAGTCCGCAACTTGGAAATGTCACTCCAAGGAGAAATTTGACTTTCAATTCCCCGGATATCCAAAGGAACACTAGGTCAAGGGACCTGTATTCACCACGCCCAAGTAATTTAAGACGCGGAGACCTGAGTAGCCCTTTGCGCTATTCACGACAGGGCATGGATGGAGGTGACCAACCTTTTAGATATCACAGGCAACCCAGTAACTCGGGATATGATGAGATGGCTCGAGATGAAGTATGGGCAAGTACCTTGAATGAGCGAAGGTCCATTCCTCCCAGTCCTAGATTGCATGAGGATTCTAGGAGATCAGACCGGGCAACTTATCCAGCTGGAGAGAAAGTGGAGTGGCCATCCAATTTGTATGAAGGTCATAGAGGTTCAGAGAGGAGGACATTCCCAAGGGATTTGAAAGACTCAAGGACCAGGCCAGAAAATAGAGAAAATTATCAAGCAGCATGGCGATTACCTACTGGTACAAGGACAAGAGAGCATTTCGCTGAACCTTCACTAAAGATGACTTTGCCCACTTTTGGCGGGAAATCAAAGTGGCGCACATTTATTCGTCAGTTTGAGTCCGTAACATTGAATTTCTCTGAAAGAAATAGACTAAAACATCTTCTTGCAAGTCTCAGAGCAGATGCTGCGGAGTTTGCATTTCATCTTGAAGACGAGGTTTTGAAGGACTATTATGAACTTGTTGAGGAATTTGAGAGGCGGTTTGCAACAAGAGAGACACAAACAACTCATGTTCGTCAGTTTTATTCACGCAAATTCAGAAGTGGTGAGAGTATCCGAGAGTATGCCTCTGATCTCAAGCGACTCATTCACAAAGCTTACCCAACTGGAGTAAGCAGGAACGTGAGAGAAGAAATGCTCAAGAGACAATTCTTCGATGGATTCAATGATGAGGACGTCCACTATTATGTGCAATATATCAAGTCTCCCGACAGTTTGGATAAGGCCGTAGAATTGGTGTATGAAAATGATGACTGGAGAAATATTCAACGGGAGTATGTTCAGTCCAGGAGAAAATCATCAAGGAAAGATGAGGAACACCAGAAAAGGCCAGACAAAGACAGGGTGAGAGATGTTGACTGCAGGAAAGTGGAATCATCGGAGCATCCAGAAAAGATGAACGGACTAGGGAAACTGACTGAAGCTGTGAGTCAGATGTCTCAAATGATGATCGAGTTACTCAACCAACAGCAAAAGATGGCAAAAGAGCCCAGTAAAGATCGTGAGAACCCGGAGTGTTATAGATGTGGCGAACGAGGTCATTTCGCACGACAATGCCAAGCGAGGAAGGAGAAGTTGAAAATGGTTCGTCCTGTTGATGACGAGGATGAGAGTTCTTCAGAAGAATCAACTGAAGATTTAAACTAGACCAGGTCATTTCCATCGGCCCGGAGGTGACATGTGAAAAATGTTCCAGGGGAGGTGAGGACACCCCCAAAGAAATTTTAAAAGAAGTGGGTGAGGACACTTCAAGAGAAATATTAGAAGAAATGGGTCCAAAGGCAAAGAGGCGGAAGAAGCCCAAAGTTAGATCCAGGAAAAATGAAGTCTCTTCAGGAAAACTGGAAGGGAACATTCTGAAAGTGGCTGATCTGGAATCTGGAGAGTTACGTGAGAGGCGTACAGGGGAAGCAGAGGAGATGAGTGTTTCCAGGGTGGACGAGACCACTACTCCAGTTCAAGAAATTGATATGCCAGCTGGTTCAGATTAGGAGCAAATCCGGAGGCTCCAAGAGGTTCCAAAGAGTCTTTCCGGTTGGAAAATTCAAGACGGTGACCCAAATTTGGAGGAATTTGGCAGTTAAGAAGTTAGCAGAGTTAAAGAACAAGAATCAAACTTCAAGGGAAGGAAGTCAAGAAAGACTTGTAGCTTAAGACTTAAGCAGACACAAAATTCACCGGGGTCGGGTGAAGAAATTCCTAAAGGTTCATGGAAGCTGCGAAAATCTAACAAGCTTAGTCTTCCAGATTCTGAGAAAACAGGCAACGTGACACAAGGAAATCCTTAATTTCAGTTACAACGAACAGAGAACACCTAGTGCGAAGTCCCTTCATACGTCGCTATCAACAATTCCTTCTTGGTAGGAAGTTTCTAGTTCGAACCAATCATAGTCCAAGGAATATTGATCTCAGTGCAAGGACTGACTTATCCGGGAACGACACGTGGCATTGCAAACAAGTTGGTAACTTCTTGACTCTGCCGAAGAACTCAAAATCCTCCCACATGCCGTCATCTGAAAAATACAATTCAGAAGAATGACTCTCATTGAATGGATAATTTTGACTCTCAATATTAGGAAAATTCTACCAGACTCTTGATGCATCTCCGCAAGAAGCCGAACAAATGGAAAATTTCTACCGGACTCTTGATGATTCTCCCGCAAGTAGCAGATCAAACAGGAAATTCTACCAGACTCTTGATGATTCTCCCACAAGTAGCAGATCAAACAGAAAATTTTACCGGACTCTTGATGATTCACCCACAAGTAACTGTTCACATGGAAAATTTAATTAATACTTCATAGACAAAGTATAATTTTAGGAGAGGAGAATGTAGTGAACAGTCGTCTTGACAATTAATTTTGACAACAGCATTGCTCTCTATCAAATGACAACAGCAGAAGCGCTGGACAAAACGGAAGATTTCTCCGGTTATATCGGCCGTAGAAACACCAAACAAAGTGCAAAATGAAGCAGAGAAGATAGCCAACAAGATCAATACGATAGATTAATATGACAGACCTTATTTTCGATCCGTGGGGCCTATTTAATCCAGCAATCAGATTGAGATTTCAAGTTTTCTGCATTTTAGAGACCGGTGTCTCTCGAAATATTCGCCCAGCGAAAATCGCGCACCTCTTTGGTGCCTGGCAACCAGCCGTCTTTGAGAGTTTGGATCTCAACGGGAGCGGACGGGTACACAACAATTACAGAAAATAACTCTTAAAAAGTCCTAAAAATACATTTTGGCATTTAAATTCCTATAGGAACCAAAGACTACTAGGTCCTGAACATCATAGAGAAGTTTCTAGCCATTTGGTGAAGTTCAAGTCCAGAAAACTAACTTTTAAAGACTTGGCTGTCAAAAGACTCCTATTCCTATTTATAGGAATTCAAGACTCCTATTTATAGGAACCCAAGACTCCTATTCCTGAAGAATCCAAGACTCCTATTTATAGGAACCCAAGACTCCTATTCCTGAAGAATCCAAGACTCCTATTTATAGGAATTCAAGACTCCTATTCCTAAAGAATTCAAGACTCCTCTTTATAGGAATCCAAGACTCCTATTTAAAGGAATCCAAGACTCCTATTCCTAAAGAATCCAAGACTCCTATTTAAAGGATCAAGACTCCTATTTATAGGAATCCAAGACTCCTATTCCTATTTATAGGAATTCAAGACTCCTATTCCTATTTATAGGAATCCAAGACATTTGAATTCCAACAATAGAAGTCCATTAGACTTAAGACACTTACTTTATTTAATCTGAGAAACATTACGCTACCACTTGCATAGATAAGATAAAGAACTTGGAATAAATTGCTATTCATTTTCCTAAAATTGTTAAACCTCAACGCCATAGTTGAACTGCAATAAATGATTTAAACCACCGCATAGCTGAGTCGTAACAATATTTCAAGAACTATTTGTGACTACCGTAACATGAAAAAGCCACAGAACGGCAAAACAAAAGCTATCCTTTCATACAGAATCCAATGATTACATTGTATCATAAACAACAGGGGCATAGAAATAATGATAATCCAATCAAATTTGTACAACGGTATGAAATCATCTTTATACAGTAAAACCAGTTGCAATTTAATTCCGAGAGTCTCCTCCACAATTGCAGAGCGCAGTGCAACTTAGAATTGCTTAATGACATTTGCATTGTCCTCTGCCACCCATCTTACAAGAACAGCGAATAAGCTGTCTACTGGCTTGGCTTGCTTCAGGCAAGGTTGTCCAAAATGGCATCCATCTGTGAAGTCTTTGCCAGCCCCAGTCTGCTGGTGATGGCAATTTCAAAATCGCTTTCAGTAACTGGCACCAAATGTAAGAGGCTTGGTACATCGCACATCTTAGATGTTGAGTAAGAGCTGCCCTTGTTGGCGGAGTGTTCTCTATAGCTCGGCCTCGCACAGTAAAGAAGTACTTCCAGCAGTCATGGATGTCGAGGATTTCAGATGTTTTGTCATACATAAGTATTACAAAATGCTCAATGACTTCATATTGGGAATCGGACACCGAAGTTGGATCATCAATCAAGGCCTTGAAAATGGCAGACAACTCTGGAAATTATCTAGGCTTCCCAAGCTCTTTTTCCAGTACTACAGAATGATGATACTGTATCACAACCTGTAAAGCTGTGGAATAGGGCCAGGACCTGAGCTCTAGGAACACCCAAAGACTGCACAATTTCATGGATTGGGATGTATCTGAAGCCCTTTCCTGTTCCGAATGCAATCCACAAGTTTGGCACACCGTGTTCATAGTGTGTTACTGTAATAACAACCACATCAGATTATGTGTCGACTGTTCGGATGCAAATACTTCTGAAACCCATAGCAATTGCATTGGCAGCATGAAGCAATAATCTTGTGTCAGCTTCATCATGGTACACGCATCATCCCAAGTCATACCATGACAAAATGGCCCATAACCTTTGCTAATTCATGAATACTTAATTAACTGACCCAGTTTTGGCTCACAGTTTGAAATTGTTGCTTCTGTTACAAATGGAGAAATTGTGTATTGTTGAAAGGTGCTATCACAGTTCCGAAAATTCCATTGAATTATGTATTTTCACAGTTCTGAAATGAAACTGTTTGAAGGTTTGCTTGTTTTACACTGTTTTTCTGAGTTGCCAGTAATCCTCTAAGTGTCCATAATCGGACTAAATCTGCCTGCAAAATGCTTATGACCTAAATAAGCAGCCAATCACAGAAGAGCTTGGAAATAGCAGAAAACCCTGTCCATTTTAGCAGGGCTTGCGTGGGGAGGATGGGTTACACGGTGACAGTCATGTTGTAGGCTACTCTTGTAGGCGAAGAACATCATCATTCACCGTTGTTATCAGTTGGCTTGATGAGTTGATTTCCATTAACTGGTCAGCTCGCAAGAACTGATGCCAATTGTTTGTAAACCCGTAGCTCACAACCTATTCCTTGTTTACACATGAAACTGGTCCATAATGTGTAAAATGGTATAGTGAGGCCTTTCCTTGGTTCAACATACCCTGGCAGGCAGGTGGGCATATGATAGCCTTGGTAGGGCATATAGATAATTTCAGATCAATATCAGGCCACTATTGCAAATACTTCATGCAATTTGCTTCACATCGCTTTTATGGTGTAATGGTGTCGCTTAAGCTGAAGGTTTGCTGCTACGCAGCCTATGTTTCTCCTAGAAATTATCTTAACCTGTCCCACAGGCGTAAAAAGTTCTCCGGTTCTCGCTATGAGAATGGACCATTAGGATAACCCGTGTTATACGTTCATACAATCCGGTACCAAGCTGCAATGTTGGACTTCAGGAAAGTTTTAAGAGCAGCCAAAATGCCAAATCGAGGAAAGTGGGGGTCAGCAGATCTTAATCAAACTTTTCACACCTTCTCATTTTAAAAATTAATTTTGTAATGGTTTTTTGAGAGAAAAAAATTTTTTGGTTGTCATGGAAATGGCGTTGGTGAAAATTGGCCAATTTTGCCGTTTTGAATAAAATTGAGAAGGCAAAGACATACATCACAACGGAATTCCCTTGACAGCCAATCACAACTCAAGAAATGGGAATGGCTCAATCCCAGTTAGGCCTGAATGGGCAAATTGCACTCTGAAAAAAGTTTTAAAAAAGTTACCATCACAGAAATGGAAATTTTCGCTCAATATATCTTCAAAACATGGTCAAGAGGTGTAGATTCTGGAATATCCTCCACTTATCTTAACATTTATTTTCAACATTACCAATAATTTTGTGGCTTGAAATCAGAAATGGTTACGTAATTACATTTAGAACAAATTTACACAAATTAGCACTCCTTTTACCTCTGAAAAATAACCATCACATATTAGCTCATATACTCATATTCATGAAGTTTACCAGATCATCTCTGAACTTTAGGACCTAAAAATATTTGAAATATTTTTTTCTCTCACTCTGTTGTTTGGCCTGTTGTGAAAACGTTATTCAATTTTTTGAAAACCGTAAATTGGAGCATAAAGTACTCTTTTCAAGCTTTATAATGAAGTTCTTATTGTAAGAATCTGCGTATATTAAAATGATTTAACCAGCCCTTGAACCTTGGTAACATAATTTACAAGAATTATGCAGCTTTTTATAAAATGAATTTAAACATGTATTTTTTACATTTTAAATTGGGTTATGGATTTTTCTACATAAAAGGTCATTATTGTTGGCCAAATTTCCATTTACTTTTATGTATGTATGTTAGGGATACAACTTTTTTGCAACGTCACAACCCTGTATCTTATTGTGATGAACTTTTGCTAGAAAACACTGAAAATCAATGTGTTTTTGGTATTTGATCAAAAAAGTTCACCCATGACTCTCATTGAAATTTTTGCATTTTGTGTCAATTTGGCACATTTTCTGAGAAATGTAAATGTGGTTAGATCATTAATGAAATGGCTAATATTTTGGAATCATGTAACTGTTAGCAACTAGAAGAGCTACACTTTATACTTCAATGCAATTATAAAGCAATTCATACAGAGGAAAGTTGCATAATATGGCTTTTTTAAGCTACAACAAGTCATAAGTAACAGTGAAGTGCAATCGCAAGTTTCCTTAGTTTTTGCGTTTGGTGTGTAGTTCTTTCATGACCTTATTTGTTTGTTCACTACATTGATTTTATTTCTGCTGATGTTCTGTCTTGATGGCTCTTACTTTCAATGATTTTCAATCACTTCAAAGTGTCTTGCTAGAAGGTTTACTTTACAAGGCTTGTGAAAGCTTCACATTCTCTCCCGCTTGATACATTTGATCACTGATCCAGCGGTATGCCCAGTTATTAGAGATAAACTGACAGACTCTAAGCAGGCTTTCCCTCAAATATGACCTCAGATAAAAGGTCATTAAATCTAGGATTTCTCGGGAATTCCATTTGGCATTAATTTTACTGATATTTGGAACTTCTGAAACTTGAAAGGGAAAGATTTGTTTTCGTCAAAGAAACAGAAACTTCTTAATAAATATTTCTCCCACAGGTTTGATCATCAATGACATGAGTTCCATTCTGGAAGGACCCTTGGAGTTCATAATGTTTTACTATAAATCTTTGACAAGACAAATATGTTATACATTTGGTAACTTCATTCGGTTGCAAGCTCTTGATCCATGAAAATGCATGAAATTCACTCTAAAACATGGTGCTTACAATTCACAAATTGTGACATGTCACAGCTTTGACTCACATACTATTTATGTGATCCAGCCACTTATATACATGCAGCTTTGCCTGTCAAATAGCCCACTTTGAACTTTGATAGAATACAGCTTAAATTTGTTATCTGCATGAGCCATTCAATAATTGTGCTACAGGCTCATATTTTTGTTTTTCGCACTAATACGTCATACCAATGTAGCACATTTTCGAGTTTGGATCATGTCACTTGCTCAAAATCATTGGAAAGTTTAATTGTCCCCCGCTGTATAAACTCAGTTGATAATTCTGCCAATCTGTCTTTTCTGCCTTCATCTGATTAACCAAGCAACAAGTACCTCCAACAACCTGCTTCTTGAGAGCAATTTCGCTTCTGCTGGCCAGTGAGACTTCTGTTATACAGGCACATGACTTCCAGATTAACGGGAATGGACCCGTTTCTCTTCCACTTCTCTTTGTTCTTTAGAACAACTTCAGAACTGTTGTGATGGATAAACCCACCATGAGTAGTGGCCAGGGAATAAAATTCTGTATCTGTGCAGAAATCTCACGGTCTCACTCAAATTTATGAAAAATGTTTGGGACTGGAAGTGCAGCAAGAACATAATGTGCTTTGAAAAAAATGTCCCATGACTTGAGATACATTTTTATAACACTATTCCTGATTAGCGATATTTAGTTGTGACAACCTCAATGAACTTGTCATGATGTGAGAACATCTGGAAACACATTTCACGAGTGAATATTGTTTACATGGCCAAAGAAGCAAAATTCCTGGAATTTGACAGTTTGCAATGCTGCAGAGATAGTTTTAATACACATATATTGTGTAAAGGATTAACAGACATGCATGTGAATACCAGAAAATTCAGGAAAGTGCCTCAAAAGTGACAAATATGTAAGTTTAATAAGAAAGGTTGGTGAGCTGTTTCTTGACACGTGAGAATCCGTCTGCAGCCAATCATCTGTGCTATCAATGGCTTTCATCCTCCTTCCAATTTAATTTTGTTGATATGTGGTGGCATGGAATAGTAATATAGCACTGTGTTTTTCATCAGCAGAACCTCTTATAATGCTATAGCACTATTCTCTGCAAAAGAGTTGACACATTCATTACATTTTCAACTGAAAACTGATGAAATTGGAAGGAAAATGCATAATATCAGCTCATAAAAGGTAATATACCATATGTGAAGCATCTTATATGGTCCCATTGAAAAGCTTATTTCAAATTCTTTATTTTGGTATCACTTTGGTTGCTGTATCTTCAATAGGCAAAAAGTAATAAGGTGAAATGAAGTACTCCAACGACGGAAATTGCCATTTTCGGACTATAATAGATGGCCAACATAAAGATGAGTTCATGGGTGAACTTTTTTGAAGATAGTTAAAAAATTACTTAACTACAGTGGTTTTTATACAAAAGTTCATCAAGCTATGACACAGGAAATTGATTTTGAGGAAAAAAATTGAAAAGTTGTATCCCTAATGTATGTATGTACGTAAAGCTTTTATTTATAGCGGGGAGGGAATCCGTCAGAATTGTGCACTTGGTGACAAGTTTTTGCAATTTGGCATGGTGTTTGATATAGCTAAGGGGATTTCAAAAACCACCGCACACAAAGTGGGAGTCCCCCCTGGTGGCCGGTATGCACAAAATCCAATATGGCCGCCACGAAAAACAAAAAATGCCTTATCTTGGTCACTATTTGTTCTAAATTCAAGTGCAATACCTTATTTTCAATGTTTATGATATTGCTAAATCTGTTTCTGGGGTTGGTTTGGTTGTAAATTTTGATTTAATGTGTCTGTGGTACAGGTCAAGGTGATTTTTTGACAGATGTTCGTGTTTTTTGCCCTTCAAGGCCTTAACGTATTTTTTGCGAGGTATTTGAATTTCAATCTAGTTTGGAGATTGTTTCCTCAGAGGTGAAAGCAAAATCAAAACTATAACCTGTCTTGTTTACATGGTGTCTTATCTTTTTAAGAACTCAACAATGAGGCAAACTGCTAGGACTCTGCTGATGGGCCGTAAAACACAAACTCACTCACTCACTCACTGCTGCGACTCTCATTTAGAAGATCATTGCATACTGTGCAACAATGTTAATTGAAATGCAATTCCTAAAAAAGACATTGACTTTCCTGATATACATAAGCCATTATTGAACTTATTGACATGGCAACTATTATACCTCACTGAATGTTTCACATCTGAAGTGAACATTCATCTCAGGCCCATGTCTGAACTGCCAGAACTAGCATGACGCCTCCAGTTGCTTAGAGCTGAGGGTAAACGGTAACTAGTGATCAAGGGCTTAACACAAAATCATAATTGCTGCACCGCTACTTACATTCTTTTTGTTATGATGGAAGTCAATAACAAGATAATTTGCCAAAAATTAGATTCTTTGTGGTTTTCTGACTTCAGACCACCTCCAGTGCCTTAACACTGGGAGGTGCAAGACAGCCTACATACTATCATAAAACCATCATGTAGCGACAGAGAACTTGCTTGTACCACATCTGACAGGTCAATTCAGTGTGGGACCAACTATGCTGATCTGACAGCATGTCCAGCCCAACCACCAGTACCAGATTTTATCAACGTTTAACACGGGTTAACCTAAAGTGGTTAAGTCATTTTACTGACATTGTGTCAATGCTGAACATGAGTTAGACAACTAATTTTAATTAACTGAACTCATGTTACAACATGACAAACGTTTTTGCCAATAACCTGGCTAGAAGATACGTTATATGAGTTAACCACTTTAGGATAACCCATGTTAAATGTTTGCACAATCCAGTACAGGAGTGAAATGTAACTGAGTGACTGTTGTCAGATGAATACTACACAACATATTAGCCACTTTTGAATGTTGCAAAAAGTGACAGCTTATAAAAGTCTGCCTTCCTGTATCATTCAGGGAGATTCTGTTTCCCTTAGCTGTTCATTAGTACAACTCCATCATGCATGTACCAGCTCTTCATTGTCTGTGATGAGAATCAAGTTTGAGTCATGCTGATTTATGGATTAATGCCAAAAGTGACAGATTGACTTCAGGAATACCTCTCCAAATATGCTATGAAGTCCAAACGTTATCTGAGCACCGTGACTTACTGAGGTCTCAGACTTAAATATCTATAAAGGTTTGGTAATGGCTAAACCCAAACAACAGTTTAAATTGGCCAATGTTATTGAAAAAGATGATGGGCAGTACCAGTAAAGTGCTGAAGAAGGCCTAGACAATAGCCTTGCTGAGTGATATGATGTAAGTTCAATATAAGGAGTATCAGCCTCTTCCTGCTAACAGGGTGATACAAATGTAAGACACTAATTCTGGTTGCTCAGAACAGGACAAACTTGACCTCTATTTTTGATAACATGAGCAAATCATGGATGTTGTGTTGCTCTTTGCTCATAAACTGCACGAAGCCTTCCTTGTGCCTTGTGGCCATCTTTCAAGAAATTCAGCCATGATTAAGTTCTTTTGAACTGAGGAACATCTGGCAAGATTTTGACTTTCTGAACTCATCCTCCCTTGCTAATGTCTAGGACTTGAGATGTTGGTTTTTGTAGGAGTCCAACTGAATAACAATGCATCTGCTAGGCTGTGCTATTTGGTGTTAGGCAGATTAAGGCCCAGAGCTGCATTTACCTTGCATTGATTGAGATGGAGTCACACATGCCTAGAGAAATCATTAATCGGCAACTTGTCCAAACTCCTCAAATGCTTTGAGAACTTCAGACTTTGAATCATTGTCTTCTTTTTCTGTTGCCCATGGAGATCCTTTGGCTCACGATCCTCTTTCAAAAACTTGACAAAATGCTCATGGCTTTAGACAAAGGCAATGAGAGTCTCAGAGAGAACTTCCTTTCACTCTGCTTGACAATAATCACATCTTTTATGAAGGCCTGTTTGACAGAGGGGCAGATGTTTAAAATTTGGGATGTTTCACACAGAAGGAGAGGCATCCAAATTGCATAGTTTGTGTCTCCAAACATAAATCATGGAAAGAGACCACTGATTGATTGTTGACCACTGGCTGTTGATGAGAAGGTGATATCACACCAAAGACCAGTAAGAGATTGGTTGGCGAGTGAGTGCAAATTGCTCTTCTCACTTGACTTAAGCAAAATCAGACATGGACAAGATGTTCATGTGCTCTAGGGATATGGAGCTAAGTGTCAGTTGGTGTGCATACCTTGTCCTCTTTGTGTAGTTTCTTCAAGAAACCACACAAAGGACAAAGTATACATACCAAAATTTCGTATGAAACAATCATGTACTTGAAGCCAGAGCAAACCAACAGCTCACGGAGATCTGTGGTCTTGAGATACCAATCTCAATGTTATTAGGGAAGCCCATTTTCAAACCTCTTGACTTTAGTCTCCCTAATGTTGTACTGAAAGGTCACTTTATTACTTCCTCTGTGCGCACCATGAGTTGCCTAATTCTATGACTAGAACCCGCCTAGCTTTATAAACTGATGGAATTCTTCACTACGAGCTGAGATAAATTTCTTCTGCAGTGCAGTGGATAAAGCTTTCTGACTGATTATGAGAAAACAAGCCAGAACATGTGACATCCACCGCCAGGAACACTGCTTGGTTAAGAGCAAGGACTCTAGTGAAAAGGTTTACTGTGTAGGAATGTTTCCACAAGGGTTTGCAATGCATACTGCCTCACTTTACCATATCAACCCACATACTCATAACATTAGATACAACAGACATTTTTTGCTGAAGTTTGATTGTGCCATCTTCATGTCAGTAAGTCAGAGAGGAGTTGGTTCTTCAACTTCCAGTTTTCTGGTGAGGTCTGTGTGCCTATATAGTCATACATAGGATTCACCCAGAACACTGATATTGATTCGAATTAACAATTCTCAATTATCATTGATGTGATTGATCAGCAGTTCTAATGAGTAATAATATCACATTTGATATCATTGTTTTGCCCTTTTAAAGATCACACTGAAAACACTTTGAATAAGATCTCTGTTATTAAACATTAAGCAGAGTAAAGAGAGCTGAGAGTTATGAATGACTTGGTGCATATCAGTCACATGGCAACATATTTATTGAATAAGGGCACATCAGCAATTATTACAGGTGATTTCATTAGCACGGGATTCTACAGTCTCTATCCACCTTGCTACATCACATTTTTTCCTAATTTGATTGGTGTATGACCACTAAAAACGTCACACACTCAGTAGATTAAACGTTGTTAGCAGCTTTAAGCATTGCATTCACACAGTCAGGGCTGGATGACCAGAATCACATGGTAATGAAATCACCTGTAAGCCTCTGATGTACATAATAGGTTTTTAAATATGCATTAAAACATGCATACATATAACGTTTGTGCCCTGTGCCCACCAGACAGAACAGTATCCATTCTTACATGAATAACACAATTAAACTTTCCATGGCAATAATTAGTCATGACATTTTACAGTTTATTCACATTCATTCAAGTCAGGCATAAGTAAAAATCCCAAAAGCGACGAAATACTAAATGACGTCTTTTTTACGTCTTGCTACTGCAATGAATATTGATTTTGGCATTGAAATTTACAATTGAGCTACAAAATAACAGCAATAACACATTTTCCATAATCAAAATAGTGGAAAATGATATATTATACATGAATATAGCACAAATAGTGACCGAGATATGCTAGTTTTTGTGTTTTGCGGCGGCCATATTGGATTTTGTGCATACCGGCCACCAGGGGGCGGCCTCACTTTGTGTGCGGTGGTTTTTGAAACCCCTTTGGTCATATAAACACCCATGCCAAGTTGCAAAAACTTGTCACCAAGTGCACAATTCTTAGAGATTTTGACAAATTCCCTCCCCGCTAATTTGGATATTTACAAAACCAGTAATGATTAAAATGGTTTTATTGCAAACCAAATGAATACTTAAAACACCATGTGTCCAGACACTGATCTTTAACATTGTTCACAGCTTCACAATTAAGGATATCAACACTTAATCTGGCAAGTTTGTGTTTGACATTGTTACAGCTTGTTTACGGCTAATCTCAAGGTAATTTTGTCAGACTTGAGACACAATTATATACCTTTTGTGAGAGTCAGTTAGATGGTGCAGTGACCAGGTCTGATTGATTTGTTCATTGAACATATTAAATGAAGAGGCAAGCACATCTGGTTTATCATCAGTTCCAAGGTAGGAATTTTATGATTAATTTTCTTTTAGTTTATGAGCTGCATGAGAACATTCGCTAACATTTATTGGACAAAAAAGTCTCTATTTTATGTATATATTATAGGTCTTTGTTCAGAGAGTGTGCACATTTTTAAAAACCTGTTAGTTGCTGGTGATCAATTATCTTAAGGAAGTAAGGATTATATGGTTTTTGCTCATCGTCCAGAAATCACAATGGAAACAATTTTCATAATTGACATTTAAAGCTACAAGTATATTTATAGTCTATCATACAAGACTCAAGATTTTTAGGCAAAAAGGTATTCACTATTCACCTTTGAATATGGATAACTTAAATAGGATATTCGATGTAATTTGATACATAATATTACTCTTATCTAACCACCTCAAAAAAGATTGGGTATATGACAGCAAAGCTTCAGCAATATAAATGATTATTATTATAAGCTATTTCCCAAGGTTGCTTATGACACATAGTAAGAATTTCATTCCTTTCCCTGCAGGGAGTCATCAGCTGATGTCACAGAAATTGTCTTGACATCTGTCTGACGTCAGGTTATTTTAATACATAGTAAGAATTGTATTCCCTTATTTCAATAGAGTGTGCCTAACTATTAAATTATTTCTGTTTCAGCTATTACGTGAAGTTAAGCTCATCCAAATAGTGGAACTGGATGAGCTTATCACCTGAACAGCTCTGGATAGGTCTCAGGAATCGTCCCTGAAAAAACTCTTCTGAGACCCGGATTGGTGATGCCCTTGAGCAGACGAGTGAAAAGGTGGGTCTCTGTTTCTGTTTCTATGCACTGTTTAATGTTATCTTTCTCTTAACCCTTAAATGAAGGGCATCACATGTCACAAATTCTTTGTTTAGCTTTTTGAAGTAGCTGGCAAAGATGCACATATCATCATGAGCAAATGACAGCTGTTTTGTATTTGAGCTCTCTTTCCTAGCTTTTTAGAGATTATAATGAAACCAATGGATTGACTGCCATAAAATATGCCATAAAATTTGAGTCAATTTCAAATTAAAACTACTGTATATGGCCAAAATTATGAAATGTTGTGAAGAGTGTTTCAGAATCAGACAAGAAGTTAAAACTCATTGTTTCAATCTGTTCAATGCAATAGACACTGCGTAATATTATGCTTATGAACTTATGAAAAGTAACATGGTGATTGCTTGTTTTTAGGAAGCCAAGTGCTCAACAGCAAACCTTGAAGAATTGTGGTCCATCTCAAAGCCCATTGGACACACGTCAGCGACCATCGGCATTCCAGATGATAACAATGTGTGCCTTTTCCCTGGTTCTTTCTTGCGTTAATGCTTATTACCGGGTGTACGACATCCGGCGTTCACCAACATTTAGAAGAACATTTTCACGTTTATGGACCATTACATTGCATTCTTCATGGACTACTATATCAACAAATATATCATATCAGCATGAGTATATCTAAATATGAAAATATGTATTTCATTTGTTTTTTATGTGTTTTGTGGTTTCCTGGTGTTTATATTTGAAAATTTGAATAATAGTTATACACTTGTTATTTCTTCCTACATTTATATATATATTTTTATGCATGCTAATTTCATTTTCTTCTTGTTTGAAGTTCTATAAATAGATATATATGAATAAATAAAGTCAAATGCCTTTCTACTCTCTTTCTGCTTGGATGTACTTTACCCCTGTGACCTCAAAATATACAAAAAAGGAAAGATGAAATTTGTCAATAAACAAGAATTTTTTTTTGTACGAAACACCAATGGTGAGGTAAAAAAATCGTACCTGGATATTTGAAAATCTTATTATGGTTTTCCAGCAAACCAGCTAACTTTTTATTTAAATTCTTTATTTGGTTATGAAAGCCCTATGGGAATGATGAGACTATCCAATTGAGTACTAGAAAAACCCATTTGGGTTTAATATATGCTCCATGATGGAATAATGTAAATCCAGTTATGGATATTTGTAAAACCTAAAAAGGGTGAATATTTACTTCACTTGGTTTCTGTAAAAACCGAAGATGAATATGTACAAAACCAACTAATGAAATATTTGATTATTCTATAAACCACAAATGGTTTAATAAACAACCAGAATATTGGTGTTGAACAGTCCTTCATAGGTTTCTTCATAAACCACTAAAGGTTTTATATCATTCCAATGTGGATTTTAAGATGGTGGTTTTTTAAACATCCACATCAAGAGGGTTTTTTAAAAAACCAGAAGTGGTTTTATACTGGTGACAAGCCAAAAAACCACACATGGATGTTTGTGTAACCTTTTTTTCTGAGTGTGAATAGTTCTGTTATATAATCAGGTGTAATACCATGCTTTACCTTATAAATTTGAACAGCCATGTTCTTGATACACCTTTTGAATGTATTTAGTTGCTTTTCTTGTGTACATATTTCCTCATAACTCAAGTGACCTTTATTTGTCACAAATCACAAAGCTCTTTTGTTCATTCTCTCTAACTTATCTAAACTTGATTTATTGGCAAACAACCATACAACAGAACAGTAATTGAAATTACAGTTAATATAGCTGTTATAAATTGTCATTTTAGAGTCCTTTTCTAAGTGATGCTTTATTCTTTTCAGCGCATTTATCTGCTTCCCTGTTTGACAGCATATTTCATCGATATGAGGGGTGTAATTTAGACATTTGTCTAATTCGACCCCCAATATATATTTATGCTATTAGAAGCCTGAACTTCAGCATCATCCAGCACAATTTTGCCATCAGAGACATCATTGTTCCTATCCAAGTACATCAATTGGAATTTGCTGGCATTTTCTTTCATATTAGTTTTCCTGAACTATTCCATAGCAGTTATACAGTCATCATATAATTTGTCTTTGGGAGTTACAAGATCAGTTTCTGCACTAATCAGTGTGTTATCATCGGCATAGTTGTATGTCTTGCTATTGAATTTTTCGTACAAGAAATCATTGATGAATATCGAGCCTTGTGGGACACCCTTGATATTATTGACCCATTCTGAGAAACTTTCACCTATTATCACTCGATCTTTGTTGTCTACTCATCAAATATGATTGCATAAGTTGGCAAGACTCTATGTCGAATCCATAAGCTGACAGCTTTGCCAGTAATAGGCCATGTGGCATACAATCAAAAGCCTTTGATAGATCAATTGCAATTATGCCTAATGTGAGGCCCCTATCAATTGATTGTCTGATGTCCTCTGTCATCCTCAGAAGGACATCTTGACAACTGTACCCTTTCCTGAAACCTGACAAGTATGAATGAAACATTGAATTAATGTTTTGATAGACCTGATCATACAAAGCCCGCTCCATGATCTTTGAAAGTATTAGTAACAAATTGACTGATCTATAGTCGTCCTTGTTCAGTTTGTCCTTTTTCTTAAAAAGGGGTGTTATATTTGCCTTTTTAATTTTGTTTGGGAAGGTCCCCTCTAGTTTAAATCAATACCTGAAGAAATTGTGCCAATGCATATGATTAACAACCAAACTATTATCAAGACATGATAAACAGTGTATTAGTAGTTGATGACTGAAAAAAAAAATTGATATAGCACTTTAGATTTCTAGCTTATGTAAACCAAAACTGCCTGCACTTCTGTTCCGTAACCAAGATCTTGCATTACATTTTTGTGAAGATATACACGTCAAGCTGAAGCTCTTCTATAAACAGGTGTCTGGAGTACATGGGTGAGTTTTCTTCTTGATAGGAAATTCCTTGGAAAATTGTTATAAATTTAAAGTTTGTAAACATTGTTCAATATAACATCTGGTTTACTAGAACAGAATCTACATTATATAACATGGTATGGCATAGGCGTATCGGACCGTGGGGCAGATCGCCCCTGCAAAAATTTGCAAAACAATGGAAATTTGAGCAAGCAGGCTAAAATTTCGTGCAGATGATCAAACTAAAATTATTGAGAAACTAATGGTTCCCAAGGCATTTTATGATAAAATTCCATGAAATTTGGATTATGTAATTCGGGCAAACGTCGCTCGCCCTTCCAAAAAATCTGCTTGCCGTACGCCTATGTGGTATGGACTAATGTACCACATGTAAAAAATTATGAATAATTCTGTTTTATGAAAATTAAATTATGACAAACGTCAATTGGGGCAAAGCATGTCAATGAAATATAAAGAAGTATCTCCCAACTAAATCAATGGAAGTGCCCCCCTCTGCCCACCTGGCTATTCTTTCTTAATACACACGGAGCAGCACCATGCTTCGACCTTGACATTCGATATGGAAGAATTGGAACTGAAAGCCGTGAGAGTTTGAAGAATAGTGAATCCACTGCAGGAATTCTGCTTGTCAGCTGACCAGTGAGTATAGATCTGTTTTGAGTGCAGGGTCTGAAAGTATTCAGTACAATATGTCGGCTTTGAATGTATTAAAATGGCCCATGTGACATAAATGGTTACAGGACAGCTCAGGACAGCCAGCAGGTCTGTATGTATACACTGCTGACTGCTGAAGCATGTCAAGTAGGCCAATGCATGATACAGGTGTATTGTGCTTGAGTGGGTTGAATGCACAATATGCATGATATGTAGTGCTGAAGTGATAGAGTCACTAGAGTGAGACAAGATTTCAGATAGGCCTAACTGGCCTAAGTCATAATAGCTTATAATCAGTGGTGTATATAGGGTGGGGGTGGGAAATTGGGCTAAGCCTAAAATTGCCCTGTTTTTGTCCCCTCCCCCAGTGGCGTCCCTATAGGGGGGGGGCACGAGGGGGCACGTGCCCCCCATATTAGACCTGTGCCCCCAAGGTGCCCCCCCATATGTACTTTTCAACCTTGGTTAAAATACACAATTAGTATTGTGGGTGCCCTCCAGAGAATCCCGTGCCCCCCCAGGTGCCCCCCCTATCCAGGCCCCCTAGTTACGCCACTGCCCTCCCCCTAGGAAATTTCAAGTACGCCCCTGTTTATTAATTTATAGTCTCTCCTGATACATTGTGTATCACAAGTTCAGTATGAGTATGTTGAGGAAGTTATTCTCTATACTGGTGTAGCCTCTCCTGGTGACATTGAATTGGCTTTGGAGTTGGAGTCGTGGAGTCGGAGGTTTTCAGCTGGAGTCAGAGTCGGACTTTAAAAGTCCTGCATTTTGTTTTCATCATTGGCCTGGTGCCAGGTAGGGGGTAAAGGGTGAGGGACGAGCGTTATAACTAAACTTTGCATTGCGGCCATTACCTTAAATAATGAATAAACAGAACAAAGAAGCAAATAAAGATTTTCCCCTAATATTACAAATAAAGGAAAAACAATTGGATGCTTTTTCAAATAAAATCTCACATGTTAAAATTATAAAAATCATGTCATGCACACTTGACAACATAAAACGACTTTCTAGCTTCAGCATTCAAAGTTTGAAAGAAGTTGTTAAAATGACAAAATTCCTGCTGGAAGCTGGATGGGTTCGGCTGAGACAATTGGCGGCCCCTTGTATCAGGGTCTGTAATGGGTAAGTAAAAGAACCCTCACATTGGAGTTCCCCCTGGCCTAATTGGTAAGTGCGCTTGTCAACTGGCCTTGAGGGCTCGGGTTCAAATCTCACCCTGGGAACTCACTTTAGTCCGAGCCCAAGGGACATTAAATGGAGGCAGGTTGTATTCAGTATTCTATGCTTGGGCAACTGAAAGACCCTGGACATACCTGAATCAATAGGGTATTTGCCAGACTCACCATCTTTTCTTATCATACAGCGATCGCCAGCCTCGATATAGCCCACTAAGGTGCTGCAGAGGCGTAGAACACAAACAAACAAACAAAACCCTCTCTGTTTGTTTGAAATTAATTTAGTAAAGTCTCATAGGACAGAAACATAATTATGTTCAATATACCAGCAACACATTTCAGAAGTCCCTCAGCCGATGTGGCCTTTTAAGCATGGTAAGTGGCCTATGCCACTGACAGACAATACCATTTGCCCATGAAATACCAAATTTAATGATTTAAAATTTAGTTTTATGAAAGAACAATTTTTTTTTTCGAATGCATGGTTAAATATTATAATGTATGAGTTATGAAATTTGGCACAGGCATTTATTTGAAGGAATAGATTGGAAACATAAAAATCCAATATGGCTGCCTAAATGGCTCGCATTACTGATTTTCCACTGTGACCTATTATTTCTCTTGGAGTTTAAACTTGGAACAAAATCATTTGTGGATCTTGGCTGTTCAGTTAAAACAAATGCAGTTGTCAGTACTTTTTAAGACAGCGCTATATCAAATAAAGTATTTGTATTTGTGCCAACATGCAATATGTATTGAAACATTTCATACAAAAGAATGAAAAGATCCATTGGATCAATTTTTTTAAAGGATCAATTTTAGGCCCTTTTCTTCAACAGCCAAATAATGATATAAAATATATACGAGGGGCGTTCGGAAAGTTCATGGTTTTTTTTTATATGGACACTTATTTTCAATCTAGAACTATGGATTTTTTACAGGATAAAATTCAGCAGTTTTGGAATGGATTTCCAAAATTTTGGACAATTTGGACATTTTTAAGTCATTCTGTGGTTGCCATGGGAACAGAAAGTTTGGCTAGGTGGAGCAGGTAGTACTGCTGAATTTTATCCTGTAAAAAATTCATAGTTCCAGATTGAAAATAAGTGTCCATATAAAAAAAAGCTGTGAACTTTCTGAACGCCCCTCGTATGGAAGGTTAAGTAAATTATTAAACCTTTTCCACCTTTTAGCAAATATTTTAACCCAAATACAATACTACAAATAAAATATGAGATGGTGGGGCATCACAACTCAATGTTAGAATGCCTGAATCTTAGAAAAAACTGTCTTAGATAAAATTTTACTTATTTAGTTACATGGTGATCGTTATTTACATAGTTGTGTCATTTCTTCATTCTTCTCTTCTTTCATAGTTTCAAGCTTTTTAGTTTTTAATGAATTTGCAAACTATCCCCCTGGCCGGCTCTTGGCCATTGGTGCTGCTGTCACTGTAGCAGAACATTTAAAATTTGCGGGAAAAACTTACATTTTAGTTTAGAAAATAAACGATTGTTACAAAAGTTTACCAAAAGTTGATGAAAGCAAGATAAAATTGTGTTGAGACTGTATACTATATATTATAAGTTGTAAAGTGAAAGGTGAAGTACTGCAACCTCCTATATGGTCAGAAGTTCCCCGAACATTCCTCCTGCAATACAGGCTGCAAGCAGCTGTAAAAATGACTCCCAACTGGACATACTTAGTTCTCCAGATTTCTGAGTGATTCAGACTTCCAACTCATATACTGACCTGTTTATGTTTTATGAATTCTACGGCCACAAATTCTGATCAATCTGACATTTTAACCTTTTTCATTTCAGGTGGTATTAAGGAGTTATCTGCATTCTGCATTTGGAGTCAGTGGGAGTAAAGTTTATGTACATTGTTGGATTACTGTAAAGGAGAATGGGGTGTCTAAATGATGTCATGCCTATGACTTAAATCACTTTTTAAAAGGATTATCATTCATGAATAATAATTCTTATGTTTATTGGATGGGCCTTAGCAGTTGAAAGTTATTGACTAAAACTAGTGCGCATATAAAATTCATGCTGCAGACAAATCTGATATGGCATATCAGTTGACATTCCTTTGAATTGTAAAATCATGAATCGAAACAGCACAAAGGGCAGTTTTAAACGGACAGTGTATTCAAGAACTTTTTCACAGTTATGTTGTATTTTGAATAATCACTGAATATAATCAAAAATGTGAAATCTGAATCATCATCGTCAGGTGATTGTCTTGGAAATATACCTCGTAAATGTGACATTTTCAAAGATTTGAGAGCCAAAGTGGATTTGAATACCTGCTGTGGACTCATTACAACGGTGAAAGTTCCATTGACATTTTTCCTAAAATTGAATTAGACCACGCTCAAACTAGTTTGAAACTAACAAAATGGATTTACAAAATGGATTGAAAAACTGCAACAGAACTGATTATGATGGAGATTGTTATGCTAACTTGATACCGAAAGCAGAACCTAGCGATCAAACTGGTGAAATGAATTTATACAAAGGATTCGAAGACTCCATCAAAACTCCTTGCGATCGTGAATGTTCTACTGGCTTAATGCCCAAAGCAGAACCTAATCATCAAACTGGTGTAATAGATATACACAGTGGCTTAGAAGACCATTCATATTGTATGAAAACTCATTTTGATGGTGAATGTGCCTCTAACTTGATAGAAATAATACCAAAATCAGAACCAAGTGATCAAATGGAATTACAAAATGGATTAGAAAACCCCATCAAAACTCATTATGATGGTGATTCTTCTAGATTTATACCCAAAACGGAACCAAGTGATCAAATTGACAAAACAGATTTACAAAGTGGATTAAATTACACCTTCAAAACTAATTATGATGATGAATATTCAATTGTCATTACACCCAAAGTGGAACCACATGAGCACTATGGATTAGAGGATAATACAGTTACTAATTTTGATGACAAATGTTCTACTGTCATTATAAAAGTAGAATCGAATGATCAATATGGATTAGAGAAAAGTACGATTACTCATAATGATGGTGATTATTCGAATGGCTTAATACCCAAAACAGAACCAGTTGATGATCATATTGAAGATCATATTGATGACATTGAATTAACACTACCTTTGGGACAGAAAATGGCATGTAATGAGACTAAGTTGGAACGACAAAATATCAGTCTTGTGAATAGGGACGAAGCTAACTATGATGCTTGTGAAATTGGGTTAAAGGACAAACCAAGTTTGACAGCACCAAAGAGAACACGCACAAGAGTGGAGCCGTATGCATGTTCCGTTTGTGGCAAGGCATTTTATAATTACTGTAATTTCAATGAACACATGGGAAGACACATTGGAGAACAGCCATATGAATGTTCTGTTTGTGATATTAAGTTCAGAAGTAAGGGAAGTCTTAACAAACACATGCGGGTGCATGGTGCTGATGGTGGATTGAGTGGAGAGAAGCCATATGAATGTTCTATTTGTGGTAAGAATTTCGTACACAAAGCCAGCCTTGGTTCACACATGGTTACGCACAGAACAGAGAAGCCGTACAGGTGTTCTATTTGTGGTAAGACGTGCAGCCAGAAAGTACATCTACAAAACCATATAGGCACACACAGTGGGGAGAAGCCATTTGGATGTTCTGTTTGTGGCAAAATGTTCACCAGAAAAGACAGTGTTAACAAACACATGAAAATACACAAGCGAGAGAAGCCGTATGGATGTTCTGTTTGTGGTACCAACTTCAGTTAAAAAAGTTGTCTTGAAATGCACTTGAGAACTCACAGGTGAAAGAAGTCTTACACCCAGTCCACTTGTGATGAAATGTCCTCTGAAAAGAAAGTGTCAACAAACATATGATAAATGGACAACAATGGACAGTAATCATTTATGTGGCACCAATTTCAGTCAAAAAGGATGGTTGAAGGAAGCCCTTTACCGCTATTATTAGTGTGGTGCAGTAGTCAATCCAGAAGGAGCTATCCCCTTGCCCTTGAGCCTGTAGATTTTAATGTAAATATAAATACTTTTTGAAAATAAATTTAGTCCATTTTCGTTTGTGAATATTATGTACTACGTGTATTTACTGGATAAGTTTAGTTAGACCTGAGCGGATGAGGTTTCTTTAAATTATTCAAGTGCTTGTGGAAATCGCTTTTATATAATTGTATTTTGACCTTTTTCTTCATTTGTGAAGGAAATTATATTTTCAAGCAAAAGAAAATTGAATTGATGAAGGCCGCCATCTCGGATTTCTTAACGTGTTCCCGATCCATACCACAATGGGCAGTTCAAGAATGAAGAAAGATGGCTGCCAAAATGGCCGCCATCTTGGATTTCTCAACATGTGCCCGATGGATACACACAGACCTATACCTGTACCAAATTCCATAAGTCTAAGCGAAATATTTTAAGGTTACAATGTGCAGTTCAAGAAATGAAGAAAGATGGCTGCCAAAATGGCCGCCGTCTTCGATTTCTCGACATGTTCCCGATCCATACCCAGAGGCCCATACCTGTACCAAATTTCATAACTGCAAGTGAAATATTAAGTTCCCAATAGGCAGTTCAAGAATTTTGTTGCTTTAGTTTTTGTTCTCCATTTCATGATTATGTCTTGTAAATAATACAAGTGTAACGCCTAAAATACTTAGCAGTGCCACGGAGCTATAAAAGCTCTGTTTTTAATCTGGTTTGGCTTGTAATACTACAAAGTCTGTGCAGCAGAAAAGGACAGTTTTGAGAAACCATAAAGTGATCCAGGTCAGCTAGGGATGCACCGATACCACTTTTTCACTTCCGATCTGATACCAATCCTGGTATTTTGTTGCCGATCCCACCGATTTCCAATACCATTCCGATACCGATACCATTGGTTAAATGTAGAGTAGTGCTACCAATCCAATCCGACTTTTTAGAGCTGGTCAGCAATTGGTTTCTGTTGGTACAATACAAAATAATATTACCTTCATGCCCTGGGCTTGGTAAGGGACCGTTCAGAATTTATGACTGGGGGGGGTGGGAGTTTTGCTGGAACTTCCCGTCAAAACTTATACCCCCCCTTAAGTTTGATGCGGATTTTGAGTACCCCACCCTTAGGTTTTATGCATATTTTTAGTAGGCTAACCCCCCCCCCTCCGCCGACATACAAAGTAATGCACACTAACATACACGGTCGGTCTCGCGTACAAATTCGTGACATTTCGCAGACTTTTGCACCTAAAAAAGTGCAATATGTTTCAATGTTTGCAAGAAAACGATGAGAATTTGATGAATATATAAACTTCATGTTTGTGTTTGTTCCAATGGAGATCCTGTCCGCTTTCTTTTCATAAGATGGCAGAATAAAATACATTGAATTCTACATAGGCATTGCAGCGCAACCTTGCATTTCATAACTATACATTGCCAGTTGAGTGGACAAATCCAGCTTTAATGGACAGATATACTGAATATCTCAAGTATAGTGTTGTATGTCTATTGTATGTTTAATTTTCCATATACTTCCAGTAAATAAGCTTAACTCCACTGTCAAGTTGATATCCACTTTATTGCTCAAGTATCATACACATCAAGCTTATAGTACATCCAAAGCTCTTCTACTTGAGGAGCAGGGGCCTCCCTTTTTATATGAGGCCCTGGCTCACCCCAAATATGGGGATGAGCTGCAGCCAGTTCTAGGAACTGGCTTCCTCTTGACTCATACCCAGAATAGCTTACTATTTAATATTACAATACAAATCTAGTTACTTAAACAAATACTTAAATAAATACATTACATGCCTTTGGTCTATTTTGAAATTTAGTCTAAAGAAAATTAAATTGATAATTTCATATGAATAGTTAAATTTCAAACTTGATATTGCTATATATAATTTAGAAATTCAATATTGAAAGATACACAACTTGCTTTTTCATTTCTTCACACGCACACAAGACTATACTCTAAATTACTATTATGAATATTCATAATTCATTATTAAAACATATAATATCTAATGATATCATACAAGACATTATTCATAGAAAGATTAAATAATAGCATATGACATAGTAGCAAATATCGATCCATACATGTATAAAATTTATGCATGTATACTAATAACATAAAAACATTTAAATTATATACTAATTACATTACATGCCTTTCGGGTGCCTGTGCTCTATAAGAGAGGCATACGTGAAAAACATGTAAACATAAAAATCATACGAGAACATATAGCATAAATAATGAAACAGTCATAATTAATGAAACATATAAAACATTCAATGTAAAATAGCAGTATACACTATAGAAAGTATACTACCGATAAACCTATACCAGCACTGCACACAACTCCATATCATGATATAAGTAAACCAATTGAAAAAAAGATGACAAGATTGTCATAACCTTTGTAAATGTAGCATGGTTTAAAAATACTTTACGAGTATACTTATGACATCAATAGACAATGTAGACATCAAAAACCACAAAAGTTAGGTTTCTAAGTGAATTACAAAAAAAAAAAACATGTCATGTAACATAGTGATTAAATAAACAATGACATATATAAAAGAATGAACAATGAATGACCTTATGCCATGCTAAGGGTGGTAGCTAATTGTGGATAAAGGGGAGAAGCGACAGGTTGATCTGGGGCATTGGGGACAGTGGGGACAGTGGGGACAGAAGTCCTTAAGTAAGAACCAGATTCATTTGACCATTCAGCAATGACTTCAATGTTAGACAACACAGAAGTGGTCAATTGAACCAAATTCCGGTTCGATAGAATGCGACGCAGTCGCAAAGCTTGACTGAGACCTACATAAGTGAACTTGGGGAGGGAGGTCTCACCAAGAGGTGTCTCCAATGAGGAGTTCCTCCATTCAAAGGTAACATAAGGATAAAACCAAGAGGAGGTCGAGAGGGAGGTCAATTGGATCAATGACCCAAAGTTGTCAGGCAACTTCTGGGTCGGTATGGAAATCAGAGGTAATGACATAGAGTCATTACCAGACCAAAGGATAACCGAAAAATGTCGGTGTAAACGAACCAAAGGGGATGACTGTAGGTGGATGTTGTTCCAAGTGGAACTCAATCGACATACAGTCACAATTAGAGTGAGGAGAGCCAAAATAATAATCGATAGACATAGAATAATTTGAGTGGTTGCGGAAATTTCAAAAGAAGGGAAGGGGAGTCGAGTTGGAGTTGGCAACGTGTAAGTCAATGCCTGGGAAGGCTTAACGACTGAAGCAGCTGCAATGAGGAGCTGCAAATTTCGGAATTTTACAAATAGTACAATTAAAAGAGCAATGAAGAGTAAATTCAAAGCAATTAAAATTGATGAAGTTATCGCCAAAATTGATGTACTGGAAGATACATCGAACAAATCCAAAAATTGGGCTAATGAAGATGATGATGTTGAACGAGAAGCATTGAACAGATGCAGAGCTTGATCATATTTGCTCTTATCTTTCTTTTCTAAGGAGCGTAACAGTGCAGTGTTTACAACACTTTTAGGTAGTTCAAAATGGATTGGATCATTGGACATTTCCGTCAGTTTCAGTGTTAAGTTGACAGTTTGCTTAAAAAGCGAAGTGTAAACTAGAAAATTTGATGAATAGGTTGCTACATGTTTTGATTGTTCACAATCCACATTGATTGTCATGTACGAGGCTGTTGATGTTATTAACATGCAACGACATGCAAGCGAGATTGTGAACAAACCAGCATGAGTGATAATTTTGTCTGGCCTAGCCGGACATTTGACATACCAAGTTGTTGTGGGAGCATATATCAGGTAGCTATTATCAGGTAAATGATATATGACATCAGGGGGAAATTCAGGTTCATGAAGCAATTCAATATTGCATGTTTTAGGAACATGTTGGTCTAAAGAAAGGAACACACTAACCAAACAATTTTGACTGGAAACAGCTTTTGGAATAATTTCATACGTCTGTTTAGATGTAATCAGACGATCTTTTTGTAAAGCAGTCAATTCGACATAAGTCTTGTTGTCAGGACTCAAAAGAAGATATGGAGAATTTCCAGTTAACATCGTGAATAATTTATTAGATGCATCCGCTGGAATTGGAAATACATCAACAGAGAACAAATCATAGCGTGAATGATTAGAGATGATGGGTATATTGAACTTGTGTACAGGCTGTCTTCGTGCCAAGTAGTTACAATAGTGTGTTCGTTTCGATAGAAATAAGACGAATCGCATGCGATTCTGAAGTTAGAATTGATCGCACGTAATTCGTCATCAATGTGCTTCAGAATGTCATGAACAATATGGGGTCTGACTATATTGGGCGTTAGTTTGCCATCCATGAGATGGGGTATATCATGCAGGACAGCTTGCATAACATTGTATGACTCCGTTAGTGTGAGGATGCGCACATTATTGTGGGTTACCCAATTTATAATCTTAAATGTATCCTTAAACAATCCTGACATTTTAGGTATCATTTCAGTGATAGTACTAATTTGGCCAATATATTGATTAATCTGTTGAAATTGGCTACTGACATTGACCAATGCATCGTCAATCACAACCAGATGATTAGACAAATCATCCATTCTTTTTGAAGCTTTCACCTCATATGAATGGAGCTGGGTGACGTCTGTAATTCTATCATTGTTGTTATTGTTTACCATGTCCTGTAATTTTACAATATGTTGGGTTATAACTTTGAGATCACTATTGGTGGCTACACCAAATAATGATTTAGCCCCTTTGCCTATAAAATCAAAAAGACCTCGTTTTGAACGGGGCGAATTGGAAATCGTGGCTAAATGGTTTATGTCGTCTTGAACTGAATCGATATCTTTTTGGACAGTGGACATGGCCTTTTTAAACAAATTGCCTAATTTGTAGATCAATTGACATCTGATAGTTTCATTGTGCTGGCAATCGGCAATGTCAGTAGCTTCAGTCACAGTAAAATTAAAAGGCATTGCGATGGTGTGATGCCACATTACGGGAGTTACAGGAATTTCCTGTTCCTTATTAAAGATCACACCTACATTAGGCCGACTGATGACAGTGGCATGAGTGATAGTGATGCACAGGACAATGCATGTAAGAAACATGGTTGTCTGTAGACCGGACACAGTACCCATGACTGAAAGAGAAGGAAAAATTTGTATAAGAATAAGTTATACAAGGAAGGTAAGGTAGGATGATGGCAAAGGTCTGAAATGAAATGAGGAATGAATGAGATGGAAAATGAGAAGTAAATATATAAAAATTGATTAAATGATAAGATCAATCGCAAATCATTTCATAGAAAGACATGGACTCTAATACATAGAGTGACATGAGTTTCCACAACTCATAAAAACCTTTTCCTAAGGCTGCATAAGTTTAAGGCTTGACACTGTATGCCTATGTTATTGAATAATAGATCATCAGTGTGTAATTAATCATAACGATGCTGTACCATCAGATAATTGAAACTGTTTCCTTAATATTAAGAATTTGGCAAAGGTGTCCACTTTTGGATCACATACCTAATAAAATAACTGGAATGAAACATTCATTCAGTTGTCCATGAAACAAGTCAATTATCACAATGGGTGCCATAAAATAGTACTTTCTTGTTTTGTAAAGTGATGAAAGCAAATAAAGATCACTTGTAGGATAATGTAAGATACATTACAAAAAGGAGTGTACAAAAAGGAGTGTACATCGAGTAAATCACCTTCTTTGTAAAACAAGTACAACATTCTTGTGTTGTATAAAATCAGTAAATGTAAGGTATCAGTGTCACTCGTCATTTTGTGTATGAGTGAGAATAAAGAACTGACCCTGTTAAAAATAAATTGCACCATTCAGTCATTGGAAGGTTTCTCATGAGTTAAAGGAGGTTTCTGAATTAAATATGTGTATTCACAAACACATATCTGACACAACTTACATAATAAATCCTAATTGAAAATTCATTTTCAATCATTACAATTCAATAAATTTCATGCACAACATATATACATAATAATAATAATAATAATTCAAAGGTTTACAAGTTTAAAAGGTCATTGACCTTGAAAATTTGTCAAAAGAACCCACAATTTTGATTGTAGATTCCTTAATTGCCGCAGGCAATGATTCATCTATGATTGAAAACCACAGATTGTGTTTTACAAACTCTTGTGTTTTTAGAAGTACTTGAAATGTACCATTCTTGTATCTAAATTTTTGAATGGTGTATGCATTTGGTTGCAAACCACTTGAGTTGTCAGTGGTTTCTGCTTGTGGTTGCACATTTAAGATGTTCTTTCCTTTTGCAAGTTCGCTAATGTGGTTGATGACTTTATGGCCTTGTCTGATAAAGGCTGGTTTTAGTCTACAAACATGGAAGACATTTGGTATCTGCTGTCTCTCCAGTGTCATCAAAAGCACATGCGATCTGTCCAACATTTCTTTTACAACAAATGGACCGACATAGTCCAGTCGGAGCTTTCTCGAAGCAATTTGTAAAGAACTGGCGCTTGGAGCTAATAAATAGACAAGCATTCCTGGTTTGTAAACTGTTGGGCTCTTGACCTTTTTGTTCTGTACTGTCGCTTGTTCATGTTGCAGCTTAGATTGAATGTCCAACATGACTTTGCTAATTGATTCTAGTCGATGCTTCAAAATTTTGACATATTCTTGGTAGCCAGATGCTACACTCATCGGTGAATGACAATTAAACACCGTTGGTGGATGACGGAGGTATACCAAGTAAAATGGACTATAATTCCCAAGAGTTGGACTGGCGAATGAATTGTATGCATAAACAATTGATTGCACATACAAATTCCAGTTTCTACCGTTGTTTGTAAGGTAGGATGTCAAAAGCGACGATATGGTGGAAATAAATCTTTCAGATTTGTTTGACTGATGGTTGTTGACAGAAACAAACCTGTGTTTGACTTGCAAAGCTTGGAATACATAAGAAATGACTGAATTGTCAAATTCTTTGCCTTGATCACTCACAAAGGACTTGAAGGGACCAAATTGAAAGACACATTTTTGCAAAATGGCCTCGGCAACCGTATGTGCCTCTTTGTTGAGCAAAGGCACAGCAATTACGTATCGCGTAATATTGCACACCAAAATTAGCAAATATCGATGATGATGACTAGATGGTGGCATCACCTTTAGATCAGCAAAAACAGTTGAAAATGGAACATACTCGGTTGGTATGTTGAGATGAAATGGTCGTTCTTGGTTGACCGGTGTTTTCCTTGTTTGACAAACTCTGCATGATCTAATATAGTTCAGAACAAGTTGAGACATTCGAGGGAAATAAAATTTCTGACGAATGGTTGCTATGACTCTGACCATACCTTGATGAGCAGCTAATAAGCTGTCATGATATAAAAACAAAATTTCATTTACCATTTCTTGAGGTATGACTAAGCGCAAATTTGTGATGTCATTCGATGGAAGTTTGAAGAGAACTTTATCAAGCATGATGTACTGTTCTGCTTGAGAAAGAATTCTTTTTGCTGCATGCTTTGGGGATGGTAGTAAACCATTTAAAATATACTCATAGACATCTTTGAAATTGGGACATCTTGATTGCATTTTTGCAAGCTCTCTTTTGTTTCTAGGTAAATGCATGTCTTGTATGCGAGAATGTTCAATTTTGTCTAACAACTTGTTAATGTCTGATTGTTTTGGCAGATGTTTTGTCATCAGATCATTGTTTAAGTCTAAAGAAATTGACTTTCTTGTTATATGAGGTGGTGGTGCAGAGTGTGTTTCATCAACAGTTTCTGATGCATCTGGTACATTTGGATGTTGTTGTGTCCATCTAGGATTGACAAGAGAATGGCCACCAGGTGTCATTGGTGCATGTAAGGCATTGTTGCCTGGTTGAAGTGGCTGTTGCACTCTTTCTGGTTGCTGTCTTGGTGGTGGATTCACAGCTGGTGGAGGTGGATTCACAGCTGGTGGAGGTGGATTCACAGCTGGTGGAGGTGGATTCACAGCTGGTGGATCCATAGCAGGTGGGTCATCAGCAGGTGGCAGAATCGCTTCATGCGGGGCATCATCGGCAGCAACATGTGGTATTGTTGCAGCCACAGATGGAGCTGGTTCAACAACTGGTGGTGCAGGTGGCACCACTGGTGCTGTTGGCAGAAACACTTGCTTGGAGGTTTGATTGTCTACTGTTTGTCTAACAGTAGGGACAGATATACCATGGTCTTGGGCTGTTTTTCTGGTTAGCATGGGAAATGCTATTTCATCAGAAGTATTGTCACTTGATGCAACAGGGTTGCGCGACAAATAATCAGCAATGACAAGGGAAGAACCCTTTTTAAACCCAATTTTCATAGCATATCCGCTTATTTTCTCAAGTAAGCGTTTAATGCGTTCCGTGCTTGGTTCTGCTTTTGACCGTAGAATTCGCGGTATGCTCGCATGGTCCGTGTAGACTTCAAACACTGTGCTTTTGAGCAGGTGCCGGAATGAGGACAGAGCGATCGAAATTCCGCTTAATTCGAGTTCGGTAATGCCATAATGACGGGCTGCTAGTGGCAAAGCTTTTGAAAAGTATGCCAGCAGTCGTTCTTGACCGTCCTGTACTTGCCATAAACTGGCGCCTACACCAATTTTTGAAGTATCTACGTACAATCTGAATAAACCAGTGCTTCTTGGCAGTGATAAAATAGGAGGTTTAACAAGAAGCTTTATGATTGCATCATAAGCAGTCTGATGTTCCTCTAACCATTTGAATTCTGCCTTTTTGCTAGCAATTTTATGTAGTGGCTGAAGCAAGAGTTGCAGCTTTTGTAAGTACATTGACAGATAACTCACTTTACCTATGAAGGCTTTAAGTTTTCTCTTGGTGTTCGGAATTGGCAGTTTTCTGATTGCTTCGGTGCGGTCTTTAAGAGCACGAATTCCTTGCTGGTTTTTGGACACAATCAGTTCATGTCCCATGTACACAACTTTGGTGCGGAACAATTTTGCTTTTGAAGGTGAGATTTTCAAACCATTTTGTTCTAAAGCTTGCAAAATTGTTTTGACATGCTCATAATGTTCAGAGATGGATTTTGAATAAATTATGAGATCATCAAAAATTCCGATACAAAATTTCTTGGCATTGCAGGATTCAAGGATGGAACTGATGTGTTGCTGGAAGGCCGAGGGACTTATGGACAAGCCCATTGGTAGCCGGAGATATTTAAACGATTTCCCGCCAAAGTATGATGTAATGCCACAAAATTTCTGTGATTGTGGGCTCAGTTTCAAACAATGATACGCCTCTTTTAAATCTAGGACTGAGAGGATTGTTGGTTGTGCCTCGCCGATAGATTGAATGGCATCTCGTATCAATGGAAACGGTAAATTGCGTTTAACAATGCGAGAATTTAATACCCTAAAATCTGTTACTAATCTTAGCGCAGTCGTATTCTTCTTTTTCAGCAACATTACAGGGCTAGAATATGCACTATGGTCTTCTTTCAGTATGCCCATTTGTACCAATTTCTGCAATTCACGATCAATGATTGGTTTCTCATTTGCTGACACTGTAAAAGGTCTGACATAGAAAGGAGAATCATCAGTGAGATCAAAATGAATTGTTAAGTTTGTATCTCCAACCTCAGAGTGCAAGCTAAGTGCATCTTTATGTTGCAATAAGAGATCTCTGACTTGCTGTTGTTGGTCAGGATCCAATGGAGATTTGTAGAATGATATGTCTCTCTCAATGATTTCTTTGTCAGTCATTTTTAATCTAGGATCAGAACTGTCTAAAAATGGATATTGTTCGGATTTGAGCTTGTGTAACTGATCCCTATCTTTTACATTTGTCAGTAACTTCTTTGTTTTGGTCATGGAAGCTTTGTTTTGCTTCGGTCCATTGACATTTTGATGAGACTCTTCAACTGCAGAGTAGCAGTACAGCTGGGTATCTGTATCAGATACAGCAGTTGCACATACTGGAGAATACATCTCAGTCAAGTATCTCAAATCAACTATGCCAAATTGCTTATGTGGCACAAGAGTAATCGGTGATGTTGTTGGATTACTCACTACAATGGAAGCATATCCATTGTAAAATTTCAAAAGCATGTTTGATGGAGCGAATCGTGAAATAAATCTTGATGTTCTAACAAAAAGTGTTGCATTTCTCAGACAAGATGGAAGTGATGATGTAATGCTAACTACTTTTGTTTGTTGTGGTTGCAAAGTGACTGGTCTAGTCAAATGTGACACAAAAGTTGTGTGCCTGAAACGTAATCTTTGTGATTTGAAGTCTAAACATGCATTGATTTCAGCTAAAGCTGGTGTTCCAATAACTAAATCAATTCCACCTAAAGTATCAAGAGCAAGGGCTCTGACAATAAAATTTTGATGTTGAATTTGGATTGGTATTTCAATTGCAAAACGTGAACTGATATATGAACCATTACCTATTTTGAATCTGCATGGCTGAATGGCAATTTTTGGTAATTTTGACAAATATTTTGATTGTTGCACAAAATTTGCACTGACCAGACTGTCTGATGCTCCACTATCAACTAAAGACAAAACCTTTTCTCTGTTCGGGAGAAGAGCAATTACCATATTGCTTCTATCCAACCGAATGGAAGATTCATTGTCTATGGAGTTCATATTAGGTATTGCTGTCATGGTTGGTGTTTGGTCTCTAATAGGTGATAGACCTCTGGAGGCTACAGATTCAGAATCTGTAGACTCAGCAGACTCAACAGAGGGCTCTGGAGTCCTGCAATTAGATGATTGGTGAACGGGTGAAGGGTGAACAGATGAATGAAAATGATGATCATGCACATTACTAACATTTGATACATTGGAAACATTTAAAACATTTGAAACATCATTACATTGTAATTCAGATTGACTATGGGCTCTAAAATAACTATTGTTCTTATCAGGGGAACCAGAGAGTATGGTGCGGGCTGTCTGGTTCCCATCTAAAAATGCGAATTGCGGTGTCGCAATTTTCCGCTACGCAATAATTTGCGTAAATGAGGGCACTCACCATAAAGGTGGTCCTCCTGACAGTAATAGCAATCTGGACTGCTATTATTTGTGTCATTAAATTTGACACGTTGGCGTTCTCTAGATTGAGAACGGCTTTGACGACCCGGGGTTGGATACCGCGTTCTGCCATATGAGCTATCGCGGCTTCGCGACTGTCGCGAACGCCGTTGGCGGTCGTAATTCCGACCTCGGCTATTAGACCTTGATGAAGGCCTAAATGGCGATCGTGCATAATTGCGCGATCTGTTGTAGTCGTTACGACTACTTTGTTTGCGATAGGGAGATGGCTCCCTATTATCCCGGCGATATGGAGATTGCTCCCTGCGGGAAACATGCAAATGTTGCATGCTTGCCATTAACTGCTCTGGGTCAGCAGTTGCTGCGGGTGTATGCACCTTTTGATGCATGAATGACGTTGCCGTAGCAGACGTCACGGTTCCAACCGTCGGATTGACGGTTACGACAGCTTGAGCTGCCTTAAATACGTCTTCAATGTTGTCCAGGCAGCGGCCTGCAACATGCATTTGAAGGGCCTCAGGTAGGCCTTCAATAAATTGATTGACAATCATCTCCTTGTCAGTGATTGTCGCCTTCATCGCTATGTGTTTGACTCTGTTTTTGTACACAGCCAACGTTTCACTAGGCTTTTGCCTCAATTTTTGAAATTGTCTGAGGTATTGTGACCTCGACAATTCAGTATTGTAAGCATCTAAGAATGCTGCTTTTAAAACTGCTAATTCTGTGAAATCCGCCTTATTCTGCTCATACCAGTGTCTGGCATCAGAATTTAAAGTATATTTGAATTTCGTGTGTTGCTCACCAACCACCACTCCACATTGTTCAACCCAATCAATAAATTTGAGCCAGTGAGACTTGCAGTCTTCATCAGCTTTTCCAGAAAAGGTAGGGGGGCGAACAAGGCTACTTGGTGCTACTGGGTCAGGCATATTGAATCAATCAATGAACTTCATCAATGAAAATTTTGAAAAATAATTTGGTGAAATTAAGTCAATAATTGAAAATTTTGAAAAATATTTTAGTGAATGTAAGTGACATAATTTTGAAAAATAATATGTTGAAAAATTGTGGAAAGACTTTGCACAAATTAAACAAAGTGTAGAACTATTGACCTATTGTAGCATGATGTACAGTAATTGTATAAATGTCACATATTGACCTGTGACATCACCAAAGTCACATACCATAAACATCAACATAAAAACAAATACATTTCTAATTAATCAATACATTGTAACAATTTTATGGAGTCATGATGCAGTGAAGATAAAGGCTTACCTCTTTAAAATTATTAGTTGCAGCAGGTAATTGTCCTGTGTAGGTACTGGTTTATATAGTTGCAGAAAAATGTTCAAAGTCCAGACATGAACACACAATATAAAGTCCAAAAGTAGAGTTCAAAAATTAAGCAAGTCCATTGGAAAAAAAATTTACAAGTCCAAGACAACTGCAGCAGCAGCAGCAGTCTGAGGGGGGTCACAGTCAGCAGGGTATCATCAGCTGGTTAGAACAGCTGGGCATCTCAGCTGGCGAGAGGGGGGGCAGCACTTCTTTCGATCCGGGGGGGCAGCACTTCCTTCAATCCTCATCGACGAGGGGGGGCGTCAGTAGGCCTGCTTCCACGAACCGTCAGTGTAGATCCAACATGCGTCAGCGATGCGCACGCAATCCTAGACGTTTGGGGCCTCGTGCGCCGCCAAATATGGCATCGGAAATCCTGGAATTCGTGGAATGACGTCACACCGGCATCCAGGCACTTCCACTGGGTTGGCCTCTAGGCAGCTGAATAGACCGATATGTCGGTTGCCATGAAGTATACAGTGCACCAATATACCATAGACGATGTATTTAGGCAATGCAAATCATCGTAGGAGGTCCATAACATTTATAATGAAGCAAATCCAGGGAAATCCAAGCACAATTCCACAAGCGATGGTCTAAAAATAGTTCAACTTGATCCAGTTTCCAAAATGTCATTGAAAAGTCGGACCGCAAAAACGGAATCCGCAATCAGTCAGATTCTTCATGAAATAGTTCATCAAGCAACGTTTTTGTTAAATAGAATCTTGTAGATGACTTTTAGAAGGAATATTGAAGAACAGCATCACTTACTTTGTCAGTATGAATGGTTTAAAACAGTTTTAACCAAAACCCAAGTTCTGGATCCGCTCAACTAGTATTTCTTGACCCGATTTCTAACCAGGCCAAATATGGCGTCCAAGGAGGATGTTTGGGTTGTGTATGGTGAGGCTGCAGTGGTTAGGAGCAAAATATACTGTCTATTTCACATCCACATTCCATTAAATGAAGTCAGAACAACAATAAAGTCACAATGAAGCCATTAGATTGTCCGAGGATGGCTCTACAGCTTCATAATCTTTTGCAGCAGCTGGGTAAGTTAGGATCCCAAGAAAAATCACCACACTGTTATTGTTGCTAATGTTAGATCTTGTCTAGATCATGGTCTATTTTTCGAAATTTTGGCATGAATCAGTCAACATTGTCATTAGAGCTGGAGTTGTACATTGTGAAGTAATTGAAGTTTACCTGAAGTCTGAATTTTCCAGTGTTGTTGTTGTAGTTCATATGCTGCTTCTTCATCAGCTATTGCTCACTGGTAATTTCCAGTGTGCACTGGGGGCACTGGCAGGCCCAAGGTCCTGGTAGGCTAAACTCCAAATTCCTTGTTGTAGAGCACCAATTAATTAAAATAGTGGGCCGGATTCTCCACCATATTGTATGTCTATTGTATGTTTAGCTTTCCATATACTTCCAGTAAATAAGCTTAACTCCACTGTCAAGTTGATATCCACTTTATTGCTCAAGTATCATACACATCAAGCTTATAGTACATCCAAAGCTCTTCTGCTTGAGGAGCAGGGGCCTCCCTTTTTATATGAGGCCCTGGCTCACCCCAAATATGGGGATGAGCTGCAGCCAGTTCTAGGAACTGGCTTCCTCTTGACTCATACCCAGAATAGCTTACTATTTAATATTACAATACAAATCTAGTTACTTAAACAAATACTTAAATAAATACATTACAATAGCAACTGTAAATCAATGTCTGTAACTGATATAGTGAACATGTGTCTATTATTTTGGAAAATTAATGATAATTTTTTACTTACTAAATGGTTGAAATTGAAAAGTGGTGAAAGTGGTCTTTTAATGTGTCCGTAATGGGTCTTTATTTCAAAACCATTTCCATTCCGAAAACAACATTTTTAAAACTCTATTTCGTTCATCTCACAGACCTGCAAGGTTTAATAAAACCTTACGTTTTATTAGAGCCCTTTCTCCTTTTCACTAACTGTCGGCTGAGAGAATCAAAGAATTCATACCAAAGTGTGAATAACACCAATCTGTCACCAATGACACCTCAGCTCTTCCTCCTCATTATTTTTCAAGTAGAGTGCCACTCAGCTGAGGGGAGGCGGATGGGTTCCTGCAAGTCCTTATAAAGTTTCAATAAGCTCAACTCTTGTTATTCAGGACCGTACTGCCCCATGAAGGGCTGTAACCATTGAAATAACCAGGGCTTTGGAGTCGGGTGATAAGTGAACCGACTCCGACTCCCGACTCCTTTGGCTTTCTGAAAAGCGACTCCGAGTCCTTGGGTCTCCTGAATTACGACTCCGACTCCCGACTCCACTTATCGGCATTATTGCACATAAATATTACATGGTTAACAGAGAAGAAAAAGTCATTCTACAAAGTTTTCATAGGATTTGTACATGAGTACTTGCTCTGGAAATTTTTGATGTAAAATTTGAGATAGATTTCACATTTTTGTAAATCATATTAATTATTTGTAGGAGTCAGGAGTCAGCACTTTAATTTTCGACTCCGACTCTGACTCCACCTGAAAATCAAAGTTCGACTCGACTCCACCCAAAAACCTCTGACTCCACGACTCCGACTCCGACGCCCTGAAAATAACCAATAAAGAATTTAATGAAGGGAGCAGGTATTGCTGGTTGAAATTATTTAGATCTTGCAATGTCACCTGCATACTCGGAGCTACTCGTGGACAAGTAGAGAGAGCAATTTATTCCAAGACATTAACTCCAAGATTAAAGGTGAATAATGGGTAGCATTAAAAACAAAATACATAATAAAACAACGGTTAAGCTTTTAAATCATGCTTTTAATATGGAGAAAAAAACTGCAATTGACCCGTTCTTACATGTATTGTGAATTATTAGTAAAGTTAAATATTTATTGTGTTGATAATGTATTACAATCATTAGTCTGTATGACTTAACAAAAAGCCTTTGATCTGCTGATATAAGCCAAGATTTGTGTTTCCAGTCTTCTTAGAGTGGAGAGTTTCCTATCTCTTGCTAACACATAATATTATTACATGAACAGTGACTGCAGGGTTGTCGAAGTCACATGTTTCCCATCTTCCAACAGCGGCAAAACTTTCTCACTTTGCCTCTAAATTGTCTGCTGGACAAAACAAACATAACAGGAAATGTCAGTGGGGCTAATGTTAATTGGAAAATCAAAATTGCCACACGAATAACATTGTGATTGATGTCAACTGCCTCCTCAACTATTTTCAGGGCAAATGAAAGAATAATAACTAAGTTGTACAAAGTGAAACGAGCCATAATAAGTTTGTCAGTGTTTCGTTTCTTCCTGCCAGTGGCTTTACGCGTCTGCCTGAAGTGTAAGGAAAGTGCCACATTAAGAATTGTTATGAATAAACACATCAAACCTTGACTGGCCAATATTAGCGATTTCTCCAACACATTAAGTTCCGTCATACAAAGAGTGCTTGGGGAATCTCCTATCCCAGTTTTCTGCATAATGCTTATAATGACAGACATGGTAGATGCTAGTAACAGCAAATAATGCCTATTGCAATATTTATTCGCATTGAAAGATGTCAATGTCCGGTATGTCTCAAAATAAACTAAGGCAGAGAGAAAGGGAAAATACAGATGAAGCACAAACAAGCCCTTTGCAATCAGTTTGCATTCAAATGCCAAGTTCACGTCAAAATGCAAATCTTCAGAGGTAGCTATTTCTTGGTGTTGAAAATGAAATACAATTAGACCCACGGCAATGAAGAGACCAAACAGACTGTTGTAGAAGATTAAATTGAAGTATGAAACTCTCATGGATTTGTACGAATGTTGTATTGATAGAAGATTGACAAGAATCACAGAAAGTAAGAAAACAGGGATAATCCATGTATTACTTGGATAATCAAAAGGGCATGAAGTTTTTTGATCAAAATTTTGACATTCATTAATCATCACCTCTCTTTCTAAACAACATAATTTCAAATTAGTGGTAGAGAACTTAGACAATTGAATCTGGAGAAAGTCCTTTGAAACACTCTTAAGTCTCTTGCTGCTGAAGTACAGCTCTTGAAGGTCATCTATACCATGAAATAGTGCAGCTGAGACATGTAATAGATTTGTATTTGTTAAGTCAATATGCTTTAAATCCTTGAGCTTTGCAAAAGGAACAGACATCGATTTGATATAGTTGTGCATTTTTGAGAGATATACGAGTCAATTGCGTGAATTCAGAAAATGAATCCTCAGTGATCCTGACTATTGCAGTTTCTTCCATATACAAGTACTTCAAGTTTTTAAACTTTACCAGACGTGATGTAAAGCTTTTCAATGGATTTTCACTGACAACCAATTTGATGAGATTCGGGGCTTCAAGTTTCTGTAAAGTCTCCATATCTGATAAGTTGGAGTGAGAAATATCAACAAACCATGCATTTTGTAGCTTCATATACCCTACTGAAGTGAGCTATTTCAATCGAATAACTGCTATTGACGATTCACTGTACTTTAAATTAGTAGAACTGATGCATGAAATGGCCCTCCCCAAACAGGTGCAATGTTCTGGGCATTTTCTTTCACATATCGCTTCATCATCTCCTGATACAGGGCAGTGCAGCACACCATCACATATTTCGGTTGGGTGAACACAAATGTTCTCTTTGGTACAACGAAGCATTCTACTACATATCTGTGATGTACAATTCAATTTCATCATCTCCCAAAGGACACTCCTCTATTCCATTACAAACCAATCTGTGTGGAATGCACCAGTTTTGATTGCGACAGAAGTACTTGTCTTTGCAGGAGAAGTTGTGACATTGTGATACATGATTACATTTCTGAAACTGCCAGGCCTCTCTACAAGGTATGATGTTGCCATAATAATCCTTGTCATACACACAATCATGTGCCGTGGGATAACATGTAGAGGAACCAAAGGGACAGATATATCTGGTGTAATCAATGCTGGTGTAATTGAAATATTTACTTTGATACATGCTTTGTGCACAATTGATATCACATTGTTGGTGCATCATTGCATTGAGAGCATTGGAATCAGTTTTGATGCACAATTGCTCCTGCTTTTTCATCACTAAAGGACTCCACAGTCTGTTATATTGCCAGAGTTCTGGGCATTCCTCTTCATCTTCACCAAGTTCACAGTCAGGAACGAGGTCGCATAACCTTGAAATTGGGATGCATGACCCATCTTGACATTGAAAGTGCAGATCTGTTTGTTGTGGGTCTGAGCAATGATCAGTGCAGTTCAGCTCATCACTTTCATCTGAGCACTGAGGTCTTGAATCACAGAAGTATGTTTCTAATATACATTCGCCATTGCTGCAGGGTTTTAAGCCTTCTAGACAAGATTGTTTAATTGGTAATGGTTTCTTCATACACACTATACCAACATCTTGTAGTTCATCCAGTATAATTGGTAGTTGTATCTTCTTTGAAAAGTAAGATGAGCTTATCTCAGAAATACTCTTTGCTGGGGTATACACTATGGCTGAAATGTTATTTCTCAAATTAACTATGAAATTACTGCCATGATATGAAAGAACTAGTTCTATTAGCCTAGTTACTTGCGTTAAAGATTTTTCACTGGTGCTGAAACCATTAACTTTTGTGCAGGTTGAATCAATCACATCCTTGTTGACTTGATTTACTTTGATATACTCTATCCGTAGACACATTCTATGTCCCCAAATCCAACCCTTGTCACAGTAGTATTCTTTATTGATGTCATCGCAGTCTTCACCATCAAACTGTTCATCTTCAGAAGTACTGGAATACTTGCACAAGAAAGTTGCATTTGTGAATTGCTTTTTGCAGTCTATGTAAGTCCATGATCCAGTTGAGGGAATTGCAGCCAAACACTTGTTGTCGTTTTGTTCCATGCTATTTTTGCGGATGGTAGACAGGAGATACTGGTACTCTTCACGATGGATGATTCCTAGATTTAGAGAATATCTGTGTGATGCGTTTAGTGCTACTTCCGCCATTTTATGAGGAATGTGCAACATGTTGAATGTTTTTCTTTCGTCGTTTGATCTTCTTGACTAAAAAATAAATATTCACAAGACATATAGTCTTTCAAGTCACCTGTATTACAAGAAATGTATCCGGCTCAAGTATAGATTCCAACTGCAATGAACGAATGCGGCAGTTGGAATCTATACTTGGGCCGAAAACAAATAAGAGGATGCAGAACAATTATATCTTGGAGAAATTACATTTCTGTTACTTGTTGAAACTTCTGTAAGTAATTGATTATAACTAAGCCACTAATAAAGCCAGGCATGAGATTATTAAAAGTAAATACAATACCTGTCCAAACTGGAATCCTAGATATATCAAAGAAGATGAACGTAATAATTTGACAGCATCTATACGACGCTCGTAATCTATTGGCATCTCAGAGTCTTCGTTCTCATACCAGTAAGATATATATGAACGCATCACTTCAATCAATTCCGTTCCACTTCCTACCCACCACAGGTTACCCCCTCGCTTGCCACACACGTCATTTGATTCAAGCCAGCTTCCAGAAAAATTGGAATGAACACTATAGCAGTATTTTCCTCCTATACTGTATTTACCATACTTTAAACAGCTCAAGTCGAATATCAGACTAAAAGGAGATATCAGATATGTATATAATGACTTTGACTCAAAAATTGCATTAACAATTATCCGCATTGCTAGTGACTTCCCCTCTGTCTGTGAAGCATTGACAATTACGGTCAAATGCTGTCCATAACTTTGCCATACAAATGGCATTTGCTCGTATTTGAACTCGTAAGAGTAGATTTTATCAGAGTAATATGTTTTGTCATAAATAGTTATTTCAATGGGCAGCTTATCAGTCAACTTCTGTTCGTCAGCAGATTTTGCAATGTATGCTGCCAATGAAAACTGATTTGGATACTCCCTAAGATTTCTCCATTCCTTCAAAAATGAAACATCGAAGGCAAAATTGTCATTTGTTAAATTTAAAGACAACATGAAACATGGGCCATCAAATTCGGGCACCTCTTCAAAAGTTACGACTGGTAAAAGAGTGAGATTTTTACAATCGGTTCTCTTCACATCTGCGGCTTCAACAGAAACTTGTAATAAATGGTTCACATAGCATTGATAGTCAAGCGTAAACTGCCTGCTTCTAGATTCAAACTTGTATCGAGGATATTCCATGATTTCTGCTCCCTTGTGCGACCCTGCCAAAACTGGTTTTGCAAATGCTATGTCATTCACTTGTACTCCACATGCGGGTTCCGATTTCTTTAGCCAGCGTAACGACACTTCAAACTTCAAGTTGTTCGATCCTAAAGATACCATTTGCCAGCGACATTTCTGCTGCCTCTCTGGAAACTCATTTGCCAAAATGTGCACAGACATACACTTTAATGCAACTTGAAGAACTGCTACTCCATCTGCAGTACAAGCCAGTCTAATTATGGCCGAAACATGTGAAAAATATCTAAGATATCGAATAAAAGGATCTCGATTCACTGAACAAAGCATACAGGGATTGATAATGCCTATGCAATCATTTTCTGCCGATAACTTGGGAACATGTATGCTGCCCTTGGAATTCCATCCACCATAGTCATAAATTATAACATACAGCCAACTATCAACAGCAGTCAGGAGCTGGTCTCTGAATACCAACATCTGTGATTCTGAACACAATGGACCAATTTGGAAGGATGATTCATCTATAAATGGATCTGATATTGCTAGTAAGCCATGGAACTGGCAAACATAACCCTGTGGTCCGTCTTCATGATAATAGGGATGTATTTTGTAATGAAACAAACATGGTAATCTATTACAATTGAATATTGTAGTTTCATATGACAAAGTTGATGTATTTCTAAAATCCCATGTGATAGTTTGATCTTCTACATTATTCAAAATCATAACTTTCCTGTCTCTGTAAGACACAACCCCATTAAAAGACAGGTTTAATAGTTTGACTGTGTCACGAAAATCTATTTCATATTTCAAATATAACTGAAACGAACTAGACGTCAATTCCTGTATTTTCTTTTCATGACACTCAAAAGCTAATTTTGGTGAAGCAAATGTTGGTCCATCATAAAATGTCAGCAATGAAATACAATTAAATTTCACATGAACATATGATGAAAAAACTGTTCTCAGTAAAAAGTGGAACTCTTTCATGCCTGATATAGTGCTGTATGCAAATGGCATAATACTGACATTTTTATTAGATCCTGGCGCTACTTCCACATGTGAGTCAATTGTATTGTAAGTAATTGTTGCATTAGCCCGAATCACTTTTAAGGCGCAATTTACTGACTCCTTATTTCCAGATTTCAATGCATTGATCAAGACCTGACTTCTTCTGTAAAATCTATGTCCACTTTGGTGAATAGTTGTGATGGTGTTGTAGGTGACTGTCAAGTTGCACTGTATGGCCTGAAAGTGAAATGTTATTCTACTTGCCATGAAAACTTTAAAGATCTTCAGCTGGACTGAACTTAATGAGTGATTTGTGATGACACTGCCAAACTGCTGGTTCCTGTAAAAAGTAATGCCATCTGTATTATAACTGTCAATCCCATCCCTAACTGATAATGAGAAGTATTTATCTGTAAAAGGATCTCCGTTTGGGAAGTTATCAATTGTCACATTAATGCACAAACCATTTGGAACTTGTAATTCCCACACACAATCCATTACCCTGTCAGTTTCCAGTGCAACGGACCCACACAATCCTTTTAATCTCCCGCGACAATGAGCATATCTTTGCAGATTACATTCTGTCCAAATTGTCTTGTAGCTAATTTTTGTACTATGTAACAAATCCAATAATGCTGGTTTAAATCTGGCCTTTAAATTAAACGCAACACTTTGAGAAGTATAAAAACTCCAATGATGAGTTTCCAGACTTTGAGTCTTTCTTGAAAAAGCATAGAGACACAAAGTTATAATGAAAATTTCCATTTTGCTTTTCATAATGGACGGTTACAGTAACAAAATAATAACATGGACAGTAAAATTCAATAAGAAGACCGTATCCGGTTTTTATCTACAACGCTTTTCCTATTTGTTTGCAGAATAAGTAGCCGGAATGATGAATATTGACGTGTCTCCGTTTATATACATTTATATAGATGTGACCCTGGCATAATTGTCTAAGATTCAATTACATAAAATGCAGACTTAATCATGCAGTGTTCACTGTTGTACATAATATATATATATATATATCAGCTTGACATAGTATATGTGCCTGACATGATGGCTATCTCAATTAATCACATGACATTTTCAAGAAATTTGAGAATTTTTTTTGCTTTTCCTCACTCAAATATCAGTTAATCGTCATTCATATTCTAAATTACTCGGCGTCAATGTGAAATTTGCTACTATTGTTAGTATGATGATCAGGGAAATTAACTTTAATGAGAGAAAAACTGTTACGGAAGGAGCAATTTTGTCATAATTTACAGGGATTAATAGAAAAATTTGCTCATATCATGTGAACATGATAAGTCTATTTCAATTCTCTATTGAATGTACGTGGATGAAATTTGGTACACATATAGCCTGTATGGTCTAGTAGTGCCTTTTGATGGTCTTATATATAGATATTCCATACTTTTGAAATAATTTAAAAAATATATAAATTATTTTTGTTTGTTTCCGGGCCAGGACTCAAGTCACTATTGCATGTGCATAGATGAAATTTGGCACAGATGTGGCCTGTATAGCCCAGTTGTGCTTTTTGATGGTCTCATTGATAGATATTACACTTTTTGGAAAAATGAGAAAAAAATCAAAAATTTGTTCATATATATGCAATAGTGGGCAAGTTTTCGCTCCGATGTGAAAAAAAGTATTTTTAATAGTTTCTCTCAATATAACAAAAAGTAAAGAATATCTATCAGTCACACCATAACAAAAGGCACAGCTACTCTTTGTCACGTAAAGCAGAGGACACACGTTTGGCTGGATAGCTCAGTCTGTAGGCCTTGCACAGACAAAATTCAAACACTCACCTCAATCGTACCTCAGTTGGAATAATCGTGGTACATTTCCAGATTGATTTGACAAGGTTTTTTAAACTCCCATTGCGAAAACATTGCTGCCTGTTTGTTTACGTCTGCAATGAATTCTTGACGCCACTATATATAACAAAATTGTGCGAGGCTGTGACGTCACCAGAGATGACGTCACGACTGACTGCAGTGTCCCTAGTGTCAAAAAAAGTGTCTCCTGCTTCAATGTTACAAACTGTAGAACATATAAGCCATAAGTGTACCAAAGTTTATCCATGTACAATGTCGCATCTCTACTATCAAGGATCCAAATAACAATATATGGTGACAGAAGTGGTTGTCAAAATGCCTCCCCAGAACCTGGATCATCGGATGATGCTAACAATGCGGTTCCCAACAAGGCAGTCGCACATCCAGTCCTGCAGCATGTACCCTTTCCAGACAAGCTGGATCTAAGTGATGAAAGTGCTAGGGCAGACACGTGGAAACTATTCAGGCAAATATGGGACAATTATGAAGTTTCATCTCATCTAGTGCATCAGAATTCACACACTCGCACTGCCACTCTGTTAACATGCTTCCAGAGCTCAGCCCTCAGAGTGTTCAACGCCCTTCCATTCGCCAATGATGAAGAAAAGAAAGACATTGACACTGTCCTCACGAAAATGACAGAGGCCTGTCAAGGTATCGTAAACGTTACTTACGAACGTTATGTGTTCAATACCCGTTCTCAATCTGAATCAAAACCAATCCGAATCAGAACCAATCTGAATCAGAGCCAATTATGGATTATTACGGCGTACTCTTGAAATTGTCAAAGACTTGTGAGTTTGGTGATCTGCAAGAGTCCCTAATTTGTGATAGACTTGTGGTCCAAAACTAAGGTCACATTTACCAGCCTTTTATAAGTAAGTGCTCACAAGTGCCAAATCATGTGAACTTGATGCGAAAATACTATATTTTAAAAATAATATTTAACATTACAAAAGTTTGTTCCTGGCCCTTGGGTTTTCTGCGACGTCAGACCAATATTTACGGGGCAATGAGCGAGGATTTTAGAAAAATTTGAAAATATTTCTTCAACTCGCTCCTTTTAGATAAAACCTATTCTAAACATAAATTCCATCTGTTGCAATTTTAGTGTAATTATTACTAATTAAGTGTATTTTACCAGGTGAGCCCTGTAACAACTTTTAGGGGTCAAGAATATAAATCAGTGGATTGTCTGCTGGTCGGCTTCGATGTAAATATATCGAAAATCAATGTTGGTCATTTTAAACCCAGAAGTCATTGATGAAGTCTTTAAATCCGTGGATTTGATTCTAGAAAATTACTCCCTTGCAAATTTTACATGTATTTAGAATAGGGCCTGATGCATAATGGACATTTTTACTGTTCGTATAGGAATCTCCAGTGCTGTCTCTGATTATGCTAACAACTGTTACACCCCATAGGCTTGCCCTGCCCGATCACTTGATCGGGCGGCCTTTGTCAACCATATGGGCATTTTTTTAATTAGCCAAAAGGCTTGCTCGCCCAATGAAGTGATCGGGCATCCTTTGTCACTGATGCCAAAAGGCTTGCTCAGTTCCAAAAGGCTTGCTTGCCTAATCAACTGATCGGGCATCCTTTTCCCAAAGGCTTGCTCTGGGCCAAAAGGCTTGCTGAATAGTTCCCTGGCCTTTCCAAAAGTCTTGATCTACCAAAATAACTGACCCGTATTTTCCTAAAGGCTTGACCCCATAAAAGTCAATTCTAAATATTTATATAGATCTGCAATATCACTACGACACTACCTTTATAGACCTGGGACTATCATTGCAAAGGGCCAGCAATCGTTTGGGCAGAGTCCTTTATGCGCCCGATTGCCTCATTGGGCTGACTTTTTGCAAAGTTCAGTGCCTATTTAATGGGGGGGGGGGGGCTACGACGCCATGACGTCACAACAGCCTTGATCTTCATAGCGTCAACTGGCTCAAGCTGTGCAGGACAGTATTGCTGCATTTATCACATTTTGGTGTCAATTTCATGATGTATTGGCCCTCAAGTGTTGTCAACTGGTTAATCTAAACTGTTGGCAGTGTCTATAAAGTCTGCAGGGGTCCTGTGGCTGCTGGTGGAACCGCTGGTCAACCTGGACAGGGAGCTGAGTACATGTGCACTGCAATGTTTTGGTGCAACTGCAATGAACACCTGTCAGATCGTGGATTCAGCTTATTTTAAGGTAACTGTTTGACAAATTAACTCTTTCCCACTCCTGTTTCTGGGAATTCAATGCCATGCGATTTTTCATTGTCTCATTCTGTCTTGGTAGTGTTTTTGAGCATGTTGAGTAGCAAATAGAATAGAATATATTATACTTTAGGCCTTTACGGCCAGGGGTGACGAAAATTGGGGGGGGGGGGCAGTGGGGACAGTTGCCCCCCCCCTGCCCTTGTCCAGGGGGGCAAAATGTGCCCTTTGATCGCAAAAAAACAAAAATTATTAGGCTTTATTTACAAATCTTGGGCACAAAGTTTTATTCAAATTAATTATTGACACTCTATTTTAATTTATTCATGCAAATATATTCATGCATGGCGGGGGCGGTTGGACGCAAATTTGCCCTTTTCTGTCCGACTGCCCACGCTGCTCGCGTTTTCTTCCGGCACCCTTGTTTACCGCTCTTTTTGTCCTTCTCACACTGTCACACAGCCAAGAGTAAGCCAAGAGTAACTGGACAAGAGCAAAATCCGGAAATCACTATTTATCTCCCAGAGTATAGCTTTTTACTCTCAGAGTGAAATTTGTGCTGCCAGAGTGAATGTTGATGCTACCAGAGCTAATATTTCACTCCCAGAACAATTTAATAATCTCAGACAATTAAATTTCCAAAAGTTTAAAAACAATTATTTTTCTATATTAATCATTTATTTATTTACTAATTTATTATATTTATTTTCCATCTCATCACATTAATCATTCTTCAATAACGCCATCATGTTTCTCCTCACCACCCAGGGACTGCACTGGAAATAAGTCAGTAGACTTTAAATAGTGTGTCATCCCGGGATCACCTTCACTCATCCCTTCGTATCATTTTGTGAGAATCTAAGTGTATGACTGTGTGCGATTCCGAATAAATAAATCAATCAGTCAATCAAATGGGAGCAATGCAAGAGCATGGCAATGATCTGCGATCATGTGTTACTCTTGGAGTAAAATGTTCACTCGGGGAGTGAAAAACTATGCTCTAGGACAGACAAGGAGTTAATTCACAATTTCTGATAGTTTGCTCTTACCAACACATACTCTTACAAAGTCTTGGCTGTGTGTGGCTTCAGAATTAGTTCCAAGTATGTGGTGATAGCCTGTAGATGGACTATCATCCTCAAGTTTCAGCTTATTTTTGTTTTTTAACTTCTCATGGCCAATTTTGGATTTTCCTTAATTTTGAAACATATTTCTCTGTCTTGTCATTGTAACCTACTAACCTATGGTAAGGTATATGCCTATATGGTGCTTTTAATCTAAATTTATTGGCTGGCATATTTAGGCAGCTTTTGTTAAAATATTGGATCATTTGATGCCGATTTGTAAATATCATGGCAAATTTTGGATTTGCTCAATAAAAAAAAAATTCTGTTACATCATACTTACTTTGGGTTAGCAAATATCCCTTGCAGTTTCTGATGAATAATTTCAGAATAGCAATTTTGATGATTAATTTTTTATTAAAGGTCGATGCAAGTCAGGTTTCCAACTAAGGCCTTGGCGGAAGCACCAGTGCCGTATGACAGAAGGTATGCTAAAGAATTCACTTGGTCTGATGAAGATACTTAGATGCAGATGTTTATAATAACATTGTAGTTTTTATTTTGCTTTATTGAAAGTACATTCTAAATGATTTAACTTGATGACAGTTGATGTCCCAGAATATCATCTGATAATATTATCTTATATCCAATTATAATTTTTATATTTTTTCTTCCAGGCACTTCATTCAGTCGTCAGTGCCTTCACCAGTTGATCTACTATCAAATGAACGGCTGCTGAATACAGGTGACAAATTATATAAACTTTGAATGACAAAGAAAATAATAAAGGATAGTATCATACATCAAATCAAAAAAAGCAACCGTATATATGTAGAAACAAATTATAGATTTAGATTGATTAAATAATAATTAACAAATTATTAAAAGCGAGTTATAATCACAATTTGCAACCTCAAACTGACAAATCCATTCTAGATTAGAATTTTTAATGTCAAAATTTATGATGCAAGGACAAACTGATTATCACGTTATCATGCTAAGGCCGACATATGTAACTATGATCCCATTTTTTAGATATTCTTTGAAAATAGTCATGTGTTTATCACTGCAAAATGGTAAACTTATACATTATCAAAATCTCATTTGTGTTTGTTTACTAAATCTCCCATAATTTCTTTTTTCAGCGCATAGTAACACAGATGAGCGGACAAGACTCTGTGATCAGTTCACTTCAACTTGAAAATTGTGCTACAGCTATTCAAACTCTTCAATAAGTTGTTTCCTACATGATCGCCCTGGTGATGAAATTTTACAAGGAACTGAAAAGCATACATTCCATAAGCCCGAGCTCTGATCAAACTTGTGCACTGGTCCCTGACAGGCGAATGCGTGGACCACCAACTGTGTTCCCAATTTATTGGGCATTTGCTGCTATTGTTTATGGACTAAAAACTCAACACTAAGTCAGTGCGTTAAATTATCGACACAAGATATTTCGCTCTTCAAAATGCAGAGCGTAAGTAAGCTTACTGCAAGTGCCAAAACCCGGGAAACTTAATAAAAAAATACAATTTTGTAGTGAGCTGAATTGTCTTACACTTTTATGAAAAAAAAATCTGGCACAAGGTCATTGAGATGGAAATTACATCTTTAGGGAAATATGGGGCAACGTGGACCTGTGAATGCTGAAATGACGCCAACGTGGGTCATTGAATCCCAAAACGACGTCTCCCCTAGACCATGCTGTCTGGATCCGCCACTGGTGTTCATTGAACTATGAATTTCAGTGGGTTCCGTTTGCGTCATTGTAACTCTTCAAGCTGTTTATTGTGTCAAAAATACGGCTCTCTGATTGGTCAGATCACAGGAAGTCTGCCGTTTTTGTGCGTTGGCGACAAATGTCACGATTTTAACTTACACAAAAAAAATTGCAAAAAAAAAAGAAAAAATTAGGTATCAGATATCAGTCAAAATTGTGACATTTGTCGGCACCGTATTATCGTTCTTTATTCATTGTGCGTTGTAACTCCTTTTTTATTAATGTGGCTTGAATACTTACTTATTGATTGTTGTTGTTGTTTTAATTGTTTTTGCTAGGTTGTTTGAATTAAATCAAGGCGACTGAAATCATGATTTAGATCACGATTTAGCATTAAAATCATTATTTGAATTAAATTGTTTTATTTGATTTAAATTGTGATTTTAATCATGATTTAAATCAGTGGATTAAAAAAAAAACTTTTAACTTGTGAATTAGTTAGGCCTATATACGTGAATATTTTGTACCCATTTCCCAAGGGCAAGAAACATATATTTAAAATAATATAATTAAATTATTATTATTATTATATATACAGGGTGGGAAAGGGAAACTTTTTGACAGATTTTTAATTGTTGTGGCGACGGAAGACTTTACCAATTCACAATAAGTTGCGGCTGAGAAATAGGAAATAATTCTGAAATCAATAATGTTTTCATGCTGTTTGGCTCATATTATCTCAAACCATAATTTCAGCATGGCGACAAAAATTTAAGGTGCTTTTTAACATGTCCTCGTGTTTTGAGTCTGATGCAGACTTTGCTGGGAGAACTTGTTGATGAACTGCTTTAATTTGCAGAATTTTTGTTTTCCAATTGTCTTTTATCAAGCCTCAGTGAGAGTCTAATGTCTGTGTATCAGACATCAGTGGATCTAGCTTTTGTGAACTATATAGTATATTGTATCCTTGCATTTTGTCTCAATGCTGAATCTTTTGCAGACTATTTCTGTTATAGAGAAGCATGACATTTTTATAGCATAATAAATTAATAAAAAATCATTTCAGCTCAGTTTCCTGTTTCAAGATTCTTTACAATTGAGATGTAAGTCTGACAGTTCTGTGCTGATGTGTAGTACTTCAAATCACATTGGAGAATAACTGGTATTTCAATTTTATCATATACATGGTTTTGTAATTTCCCGACAGTTGAATGCCATAGCGGTTAATGGCATGGTGGGGGTGCGGATGCTTGAGAAGATCTGAGAAGCTATAAATTTAAATATAAATTTTGTTCATCAATCATACTTCTGCCTTTTTGAATTTTTGTCAAGTTAAATTATTTGGCATAAGGACAAATCAGTGAGCTTGCCCAGCCTCTCAGGTCTTAAGTCTCCCCGAACCGCCACAAATCAAGCTTTGTAGTAAGGGCCATGACTATCCACAATGAACTGTATCAATGCTAAATCCATGTCATTGTATTTAATATGTATAAGCTGTGTGTAGCATCTAATTTATCCGTAAGGATATTAATAAAGTTGACTTGACTTGAACCAGGTTGTATCAGGACCTGTCGTAAATAGGAGCAGACAGGCTCATCTGCTGATTTATCAATGGGAGCAAGGTGAAGCTGTGCGGACAATAACTTGTTCAAGCATTAGCCTTTCTCAACTCCCTGAGGGTATGCAGCGAGACATCGATATTCAGCACCACTGCGTTAAATCGCCCAACCATTGCCTATAGCTGAGTACCCATTTACACCAAGGTGGAGCATAGAAAAGAGTTGTGAATGTCCTCATTCCGAATCTACCAGCGATGGCTGTTGACTCGAACCTACAACATCTCAGGTTGCAAAACAAATTTTCCAATAACCTATATCTGTAAATCTACGACACCTGATAAAGACAGCAAAGCATAGGCAGAACAACAATTGCACTGACGCACTAGCCATTGTGCAGCAATTATAATTTTTTTAATTTATTACTGATCAAAAACCAATCCTAAGACTAATGAATTAAGTGCTAAAATTAAATTTAAAACGATCGCAATAAAAACAATTTTATTTTTAAATGAGAAATTCATTGCAGTTCTCACTCTCCAGTACTATATGAAATACAAAACTGAAATTAGAAGGAATATATCAAGTTTTTAATAACCAGAATCAATTAACGATATGAATAAATAGGAAACATAATCAAAGATCTCAATTAACAAAAATAAAATATTTTTTTGGATGAAATAAAATGATGATATCTCACATGAATATATATATATATATATATATATGTGGCTGGTTGATTGTTAATTAGTAGTCATATTTACAATTCATGGGTGAAAATTACGAGAAGCTTATCTTTTCATTACAATTATCTGGGCTAAAAATGATCTGCCCAACACAATTTTTTGAAAATTGCTTGACCATTCCAGTCAAACTAACTTCAATATCAAGAGCTACTTAAATGTTCATCAAAATATCCAGTTGCTGTAAATAGAGTGAGACCTTTCAAATTCTTCTCTGTCCTTTTGGTTTAGAGTTCCAGCTAACTACAACAGGGAGTAAGGAAACATATTCGCAGCATCAACCTGTAAAAAATAATAAGAACATTATTATAAGAATAAGGTGCAAAGATCTAAATATTTCTTTTCACTACTGGGGTGAGTGAGTAAGTTTGAGTTTTACGCCCCTTTCACTACTTGGGGAGTTGGAGGTTTTCAGAATAAGGCCGAGTTTTGGTTTCCAGGTCAGAAGAGTTGGGAGATGAAATGAATCATAAAATATTTTTTAAGATTAAAAAGCTAAATATTTAAAGGAATGTTAACTACATTCAATTTTTTGTTGTATTTATTGATATCAAGTGATGTAGAAACATGGACTAATTAATCTCTTTTTCAGTTAACCACCAGAGATTTATGTCCAATAATACCGATTTGAAGAGTTGAGTGTTTGAATTCACGACACCTGAGTTGTTTTTCAGAAAGCTCAGTAGTCGGAAGTTGGAGTTAGGCCTGCTTCCGATGCTACCTGACTCCGAGGCCTTCACTTTTGAAAAATCAATCCTGATCGACAGACATATCCTAATTTTTAGGCATTCGCTGATCGATTGACAGTGAAAACCAAATCTCTTTGCGTGGGACATGACCCTGGATCCTAGTAATGAGAATTGTTTCAGCAAATTATAATCAATACTTCGAAAAGTTACTCAATATTAGGCCTATCACAATATTCTACTTCTCAGGAAGTTTACAAAAAAATACATTAAAATTCCTCAAAATAATTTTTTCTTAAAAATTTGTTGCCAAGGTCAGCTTATCATGAGTTTTAATTTTAAAACCCATCTCCTGGCTTTCAAGCTGTTCCTATATTTCCTATATTTGTGAAAGAGGCTATATTTCCTATATTTTTGTAGTTATTGGCCTTTTGTCCTATACTTTCCTATATTTTGCCCGTTTCAGATGTAAATTTTTTTCTCGTAGCAACACATTTTGAACCGATTGCCTTATTTCTCTTAAGGTGGCTCGCTACTCATGCCAAGTGGTAGCTTACGCCAGTGATGGAAATCAAAAATTTTCGTCAAGGGAGCTCTCGACTCATGCGGCAGCGGTGTCATGGCAAGCGTGCCTTTCCAAATTTCTAAAAGGGAAAAAATTCTTCCACCAGAGCATAATGTTCGCTAAAAATACCTTTCATGTACATAACCTGAAATATTATGAAAAAAGGCTGCTATCGCCCAAATATATTTACATATCCTCGCTATAACCAGTATTTTGTATCATTTTGTACTATTTTGAAGAAATTCTATCACGGAAAGTTCACGAGTATGAGTCACCTTAAGACATGTTTTGAGATTTATTGTTGACTACTTTCTAACTTGCACAATAATTCTGATTTCCATCATTTATCGGTAGAATGTTGTATGGAATTCAAATTTAAAAGGAAACAACATGCTCGCTGTTTGATTTCAAAGCTCCTCGTTATCAAGATTCCTATATTTACTTCATATTTTGTGGAAATATTCCTATATTTTTCACCACTCTTTTCCTATAAAACCATAAAAAAGGTCCTATATTGTTGTTTGGCCGCTTGAAAACTTGAATCTCTTATTATTCTTATTATTTGCTATTCTCTACGAGAGTGACAGCCCTGGCTTGTCTCATTCTCAAAATTTGAAGTTGGACTTGAGTTGCATCTTTAAACTTGAATATTTCAACATGCAGACTTTGCAGGAAGATGACTTTTCTGCTGAGTAGTTACCAAAGCATTAGTTTAGGAAACTATCACAATTTATGGCTCTAGGATATCTACAAATGGGATAAATATGGCATTCAAGTTTGCTAATTCTTAACACATAATACACTTAGTGGTCGTACCTCACAGGCCAGGACAACACGCAAATTCCTAATTTTACACTTATGCAAAAGTTTAAGTGTAGAAGATAAAGTTCTGAAAACATGATTTTCATCATCCGAAATTTTAGCAACTATGTAGCTAAAAAATTGGCCCGAAATGACTTAGTCACACATCACAATACCATACATGTAATACCCACAATCTATAAAGGAATGTTCATCCTATCCCAGCCTTCTTATCCGATGCTTCACAGTTCGTCCTCATCTCAAGGGAGTTGGTGGGGATCTTCATGCCATTATTCCCTTACTCATCACACCTGAAATAGAGCAAGCAATATTATTTATGTATTGTAATCTGCTAAACCAGAATATGGTAAAGTTCATAAATTTACTAATCCTATAACATATCAAGTGCTAGATAAAAATAAGCTCCTCTCCTCTGGAAAATATATAAATGAATATTGTTAAATTTTGATTTCAATTGTAATGTACATTTTTGGCTCAACTCAGATCAGAACTGTGCAACGCCAAACAGTGGTGTATCCAGGAATTTGTCGAGGATGGACAAAATATAGATTCAACAACATCACTAAGGGCTATTCCATATAAAACTCTGGGGGGGGGGGGTCGGGCCCGTTTATTTTTCGTATGATGTATGTACGGGTCAGCGATAATACGATGTAGATGCTAGGGGGCACTCGCGGAATTCACTTTAGATGTATGGGGGGGACTATCGCTCTATTCAGGCCTACGCAATGTAATAATGAAAATTGTTATTTGATGTATGTACGGGGGGTGAAAAAAAAGTTAATGCATGGGGGGGGTAAAAAAAAATCGTTTTAGATGCATGGGGGGGGGGTCAAAATTGTTGTCCGACTGCCCCAACCCCAGAGTTCTAAATGGAATAGCCCTAAAGTGACAGTGGACACTAAAACATGTAACCTATTATGTTGACAACTCTGGCAATGATAATCAGTTACAAAAGAAGCTCTCTGTTGGAAAATAAAGCAGACTAAAACTAGCAATTCAGGAAATTGTATATGCTCTGATAGTGTGCCAAAGCTAACACACTAGCAAAATTTACTTATATATAAGTGCTGTGTCATACCTCATCATCCAATCAGCCAAGCCAGAGCTCCATGTCCAGAAGAATCACAATTTCCAAGTTCATTGTCATGGAATGACTAAGCAGCTTAAACCATCCTGTCAAGAACATGCAATTAAAAAATTAGAAAGATGATTGAGAAGCCAACCATTTTCTTTATGCTATATGGATTTGAAAAAAAAAACAACCTTCTGGTTCTGTATAGCAGTACATCGAGAACATAGGCTATGCAGACCACCAAAATGCACAATTGTAAGTGTCCCATAAATCTTGCTAATTTTGACGTATGATTTCAACGATAAGTCATCTTTTCAACCCAAATTTGCATTTTTAAATTATTCTTAAAAATGGCCTATATCTCATGATCCACTAAGTTTAATTTGTTTGGAATAAAGAATAATTGCAAATTTGACTGTTTTAAACAGATTAGCGATAAGCACTTTACCATGTTTGCAGCAAAGTACTGCATAGAATCACCAAATTGTCTTCACGTTTCCTGTCGGTTTCTTATTCCACATTTTTGTATCTTCACCTAAAAATGAACGATAAAGCAAAATTGGACTAAAAAGGAATGATAAAGTTCAGACAAATGAATCAATCAAAAATTAGCGCTAGTGAGCGTGTATAAATAATATCTAAAATACAGGCTGGAATGTTCATCATGATGGCAAATCTCAAATAAAAGCACTATTTTATCACCCCAAAAAGTCATATTACATCAAAGAACTAGAGTTTAGATAATAGATAAGGATACTTTGCAAGTAGACCCTACAATGATGCCATGATCGAGGAAAGAACATAACAAAAATTGTGCATAGAAGACAGCACCAGTCCTGCGAAAGCTTGAAATTACATCGTTAATTTGAGAAGTTGAATTATCATAATACATCATGCGATCAGACATCTTACCATGGATGGATTGATTCCCAAAGGGACATATTACATTTTCAATTCCTCGTTCAAGGCTGCAGCAAAGATTTCATCATTCTGAAAAAATTGTAATAAGTCATCATTGTCAGCAATAATCATGGTCAAATTTTCCACCATCAGTCATAAATTAACTTTGAAACCGAAGTGGTTGCTAAAACAGTTTGATCTTGCTCATATGCCTAGAGGCAAAGGGGCCATAGTCCCCGAAAAATTTTGGAAAAGCAATTTTTCAGGCAGTTTATGCTTTAATTTTGTATATTGTTCTTTTCTTTTTATTGTTCTTTTCTTTTTAGTTTATACTTTGTGAAGACCGAGCATGTTAAGCAAATAACGTAACATGTATGAGATAAAATGCCAATTTTAAGATAATTTCGCCCTCATACATGACATGTAGAGCAAGGGTTTTTAAAATCCATTTTACTTGCCTCAGACAAGCAATGTCAAATTAGCAGTGGTAACAAATAGTCCATAACTGCACTGCAGAATTTCAGATTACCAGTACAGTGACAAAACGATTCACTTAAATGATTCAGCTCCACATGTCATGTACTCACCTCCAATGTCTAGGTCCTATACTATCAAATTGGAGTATCCATTCTGTCTTTCTTTCTTTCAGGTTACAAGCCACATCATCAGCTAATGATCAATATTCTGAAATTGAAATGAAACATTTTTCATTTATTTATATCCAAAAATTATTCTAAATAGCATTGATTAATGATTATAGAACAAAAAAGTGACTGCCAAATAAATTGCAATTCAGCAGCTCAGAGTATCTTAAAAGGGTGATTTTTAAAGCATTTACATGATTTAATGAAGGGCAGTCATAATGGAGTAGACAAGACACGTTTTGTTGTCCAGCTAGACGCACATAATTTTTTCCAAGCAGCCTTAGAAGCAATTTTCGGTGGATGAACTAATTAAGTCTGCACTGTTTGGTTTAGCATGAAATAATGAAGAATGGCGTATACTCAAAGAGATTTAATCTGTCCACTGTTTCTGTAAAATATATTTGCTTGGAGAGACAAATGCCAAGCCCCCCTCCAAACTTTTCTTGACTGTGAGATGCTTGCATCTTAAATCAGTTTTACTTGATAAGTGAGACAGCGGATTTATTTGAACCCGGCCTATAAGCAAAAAGGCCAAGGATGATAGAGATAGCCGTCCAACAGCCCAGGTGACCCGTCAAGAGCAGAATTCGAACCCTGGACCCAACTATTGGCAGCCTACCAGGCTACCACGATACCACTAGACCAAACTCCCCACAATAACCAGTCAACCTTCATTTTAAATCAGAAGAGACTAGCAATTCCCAAGGCAGCTCTCAAATCATCCTGTCAATAATATAATAAATACACAAATAAGCAATTTAAGTTTGTGTATTTCTACTGTGTAACCTGAAGACTGGTAGATGGGGAGAGATCAGGCCAAACACCAGTTCGCATGTTGATATTGTTCTGGGACAAACTGTAAAGTCAGGACATGTCAAACTAACCCTATCCATCCCTGGGCAACAGGCCATGGGCATGGTGAATTCTGTTGTCACCTGAAAATCGGCTAAAATCGCCGATTTTGCAGCAATACTCGGCCTGTCACAGGTCTGTGAGCAGTAGAATTTCAATAGGCATTTGTCCTAGAATATTTTGTGATCGTTTGGTGCCATGTAGCATGTGACAGCTCTTCCCATGCAGTGTGTCAAGTGTGTGTGTGTAGCCTGCAGTTATTATTCAGAAAAGTTGCAAATTGACACAATTTTCAGCCACTCACCTGTCTCAGCTGCACTGCACTCCTCCCCTCCTGGGTATTTCTTGAAGTCATTTCTTGTAGCATGATTATCCAATATTAATCACATTTCTGGCCATTCACAATTCACAACACACGATAACACAGCTTCATGCTTCATGGCCTAATTCCTGTGACCTACTTTCTGTGACCTAGATTTCTGCCCAGTATAGAGGGGGCCACATGTACTGACTTTGAGCATCCTTGCTTTGAGTCACAGAAAGCCTTTACTTTATAAGTCGGCCGCTAGGGGAGCCACGTGTCATTTGCGTCATGGGCAAAGTACACAACCAAAAGCACCAAGGTGCCCAAAGGCCTCATCGTCTCAAATAGTCCTCAAATAGTTCATTGACTTTTCAAAAAGTTCACTGGAACTTTTCAAAAAGTTCATGGAACTTTTCAAAGACTATTTGAGGATGAGGCCTTTAGGTATCAACACTATAGGTAAAAGCAGTTGCTTCTGCCATTAGTCCTCATGACAAAGAACTTGATCCTCAAATAGTCACTCAAATATCCGCTGAACTTTTCGAAAAGTTCAAATTGACTTTTTGGAAAAGTCAAGTGAACTATTTGCTGACTATTTGAGGTAAGCAAGCCTTTGGTCTGCCCAGGACGTTGCTGACATGGGGCGCCCCCATTTGTGTGGGTCTTTTCTTTGACACAAAGTCATTGCACAAACTCAATACATGTGGCTCCGCCTATACTTTGTTTATTGTAACAAAGACACCCACGAGGTGGCAGTGCTGCCGAAACTAGGTCACAGAATCAGAACATGCAAGTTGGCCTGTTTTATATGACGGCGTATAGGGGACATCGCAGTATTGAAAACAATGTTCGCATTGTTGCATTCCATGTTCGCGTTGTTGAAGTTATGTGCGCGCTGTTGAAGTTTATGTTCGCGTTGTTGAATTTACGTTCGCGTTGTTGAAGTATGTTCGCGCAAATGAATTAATGTTCGCGTGAATGAATTCTATGTTCGCCTTATTGAATTTTGTGTTCATGTTGATGATTGGATTTAATTAAACTTTCAGAACTTTATAAAAGTCCAAATTTGCTTGTTTATATTTAGTTAATATGTTGTTTCAATAACAAGATAACCTGCTTTGTTGTGACAGACAATGCGGCTCCATATGTCTGACATAATATTTTGTTGCTCAAAGAGCTGCTAATTAACTCATTGTTGTACTATTTTCGATAAGACTTTTTGTTGCTCTAGACGTCAGCATGACATAGACTGTTCTTGCCATTCATCTCCCTCTCACCTGACTTTCTTAAACCCATTGACCCCTGATTAAAGAAAATCGCTTGGATCCATTAGAAAATCATGATTTACATTATTACCACTTCTAGAAGAGCTAGGAATGTCCGGTTTTCTCCTAAGCACATGCCACGCAATTTAATTATGTTTCAATCATAATTCAATTTTCTGTGTGTGACAGCAGTGTGTGAATGAAAATCAAAATTGGTTGGCCAGTAGGCCTAATTGAGACCTATGATACATTCAGCTATTGCACAATTACATTATTACAAAATGATCTCTTGAATGCCTATCTGTCTATCTATCTATCCATGCGGACCCCGAAAACCCAAGAAAAATTTAATTTGTGTATGTTATGTACCTTTTTTGGCCAAATTCTAGGGGGGGGGGAAGCAAGACGATCAGTTTTTTGATGAGGCCTATGATTATCAACTAGAATTCGTGTCGCAAGCGGAACGTACGGGAGTTCGCCGCACGCAGGTAGATATCGATGTAAAAGACTCGAGAGAGTGTCGCAGCGAGACTCACGCAGATCTCGAGGAAAACAAGAAATTCTACTGTCAATGCATGATTGGGAAAACAGTGAAATCCAACATTCCTTTAGATCTGCAGGATTTCAGCTGAAGTACAGCAATCTCGTAGATTTGTGAGACCTTAAACAAGTCCTTCAGATTCACAGGACAAGTCGGCGGGAAACTCAGTGCCTTGTTTTGCAATATAGATTGAGTTACAGACTCGAGGCAGGCAATAAAATTTATGTCATCCTAGTGCTGTGTTTCTTTCACATTTCATGGATCACAATACAGATCGTTTTTATGCCATTTATAGGTCTGAAAATAAGATAACTTCGAAATAACGTGCAAGCACTTTAACAGCTGCTTGTAGATAGACTTAGTATCTATCTATCTATCTATCTATCTATCTATCTATCCACATGTTTATCCTCCCTCCCTCCCCTCCCTTTTTTCCTTCCTACTTTTCCTTTCTTTTTTCGTTCCTTCATTCGTTCCTTCATCCCTTCCTTCATTCCTTCCTGCCTTCCTTCATACGATCCTTCTGTCATCCCTTCCTTCATTCTTTCTATTGAATCTGACTGCTGCTGTTGGTGCTGGTTTCATGGAGCTGCATGGTCATTTGAAATTCGCGCAAAAAAATGAACATTTTAGTTTCGTAAATAAAAATTTTAATGTCACAGAAGTTTACCAAAAGTTGATGGCAGCAAGATAAAATTATATTGAGACTGTATGCTAAGTTTCAAGGTGATAGGTGAAATAGTGCGACTTCCTATATGGTCGGAGGCTGACTGAAAATTCCTCCTGCAATACAGGCTGCAAGCAGTTGTAAAAATCCGACATTGGATTTTAAAATTGGACTCTGGATTTTTTCTACTTGAAATAAGCTTTAATTTGAGCCTATTGCCAAACCTGTATACAAAATACAGATTTTTCCTGATAAGTTTTTGTGTTTCAAATGGCTTGAATTGGTTTAAATACTGCAAATCTGCAGGCATCTTCCAGGGAAGCTACAGTCTGTTACTCTGGTACAACACTTAGGAGTAAAGGATGCGGACCAAGTAGCTGCAGACCCAGATTAATGCGGACCAGACAGATTGAAGACAAAATAGGCCTATATTTTTTAAGCAATGGCACTCAACTAGCACTGACTAAAGCGCCGTGAATAGGCTTGCCTATTTCTGCACCGTTTTTTTGGTCCACATACTTAGTATACTTGGAATGCCTGTTTATCAACTTGCTTACTAAAGTTCAGAAATAGGCTTTAATATAACTTATTTAGAAGTAATAATAATCCACTTTTTAAAAATTGTTTGGTATATATATAGTCTGAAAGTTGAATGTAGTTATGTGTGACAGAGACAACATATTCTTTTTTTTATTGGCCAATAGACCTATTTCACTGAATGTGCTGAACATTTGCCCCAAATAACTTCTAGGTAATTCCATGATTCTTAATTTGCTTTCCGCACATGGAAGATGTATGCCCATTAAACCTAAAAACACTACTTCCAAAATTTAATCTGAAATAATTAGGAAGTTATAAAGCCTCAACAATGCTCAAAGTTACATGAAACAATACCCATGGAAAGTGCCCTGCGTTCACGTTTCTTGAGGTTGTATAATACTATGATCTCAGGGAACAACAGGAAAGTTGCAGCAATTAAAAGGTTTTGAGCTCATCCAAAGGCAGCATTAAAGCACGTAATCTGAATTGGCATGGGGACAAACAATGCTACACTGTAAATTTTGAATTTTGAGTTAGCTTAATTGATTGAGTGAGATGGTTGCACAATTTCTTTGAGCCAAGATAGCTTGTTGTTTGCAAGTTATAACAACATAAAGATTATCATAACTCAAAACAGCAAGCTATCATGGCTCAAACAAATTGTGCAACCGTCTCACTCAATCATTTGAGCTAACTCAGAATTTCAGAATTTACAGTGTATGATTAATTTTGGACGCAGGCTTGGAAGGCTCAGCAACTGCCATAAGGGAACTTTCACTTGCGGTGCAGAGGGTTTCAAAACTGAACAATTGGACCTCACAGGAGATGAAGGACTGCATCCTCTATTTATCCTTAAATTGACATTTGGTTCCCGAATATAATTATTAATTTAATTACATTTATTGATTGTATTATTTTCAAAATACGTAAAATGGTGTGATAAGCACGAATAAATGGTATATATATATATATTAAAAGGCATTAAAAATACTCCTGCTTGGAGACACCTTGGGTGGACCAATCATAGGCAAGGGCGGGAAATCTATCAGCCAATGAAATTTTAAGAGTACTGACACCAAGCACCACTTTTCCCCTAGTGTTTACTGAGAGAACCGTCCCTGAAATTAGTCTATTAGTTCAGGTACTTCCAACAGCCAATAGGAACAGATTGAGTTTCAACCAATAGGAGAGGATCGTCTTTAAATATTAATATTCAGACTAAAAGTCTAAAAGAACTGTCACACCTTGCAGCAAATATACTTTGATCAAGAAATGAAAGGGCAGTTATTCAAAAGACATGACTTAAAGTGCAATTATATTCAAATCTGGCAATCAGAAGTGGGTCTTGCAATCAATTGGATTACAGAGAGTGCCATTCTTTGGCTTGGATCAAATGCAATTTAAAATACACATTCAATTGGATGGCACCTCCAGATTACAGCCTACACTTCCAATTTATGGCTTTTGAAGAGATCAATTGTCTTGACAATAAAAAAATATTTATTTTATCACAAAGATAGAATGAAAATGAATTAGTGTGATTGTACTTAATAAAGAAGAATAACAAATCCTCTTATTGTAAAAATGTGCTATTTAACATCATTTAGCATCAACAATGCACAAAAAGAGTATAGGCCTATGCATTTTCAACGAATTCTCGGCAATGAATAAATATATCTCTATGAAAAAACGAAATAATACAGTCTAAGATATGGGAATTCTAAAGAGCCTAAAATTTTAATTTTAGCCCTAACAAAAGTGTCCGAAAAACAGTTGGAAAGACATGAGCCAATCATGGACCAGGTAGCATGAACCTAGGATCTTGACCAATCAGAATCCCTTTTACATTTACACCATGGCTGATATATGCATTTTCAACGAATTCTCAGCAATGAATAAATATATCTCCATGAAGAAACGAAATAATATAGTCTATGAATTGAGGATTCTAAAGAGCCTAAAATTTTAATTTTAGCCCTAACAGAAGTGTCCAAAAAGCTATCAGAAAGACATGAGCCAATCATGGACCAGGTAGCATGAACCTAGGATCTTGACCAATCAGAATCCCTTTTACATTTACACCATGGCTGAGTCTGTGTGTAACACTGAGGGAGCAGTCAGTGAATGTAACTGAATTTATGAATGTTGATAAAACACTGGAATTTGTCCTTTTCCTCGAAATATTTACCAAATTACCACTTAACTTTGTCAGGTACAACCTTAAAGACATAACAAAATAAATTTAACATGTAAGAAACAAATTTTAAAACTTTAATTTTCCATGTCAATATGAATTACTGGCTGCTCCCGCGTGAATAAACACCCATTTGGTTGAAAACTAAAACCTTAATATTAAATAAACCAGAATCACAAGAAGCAAAAAGTCATTACCACGCATCTTTTATGCATCATATTAGTCCCTTGAATCAAAAAAACACTTTGGAAAGTGTTCCCCTGTCTCTGACAAGCGATCCAAAAATTTCTGACAATCATACCAATCCCAGAGGGAGAGAGCTGGCTCTCTCCCAATAAAGACACAATTGAAATGAAACACGTTTAATGAAGTTTGATTTATTACAATTGCCTTTTAGGGGCAAGCTTTTAATTTCCATGGCCTATGGGACGTTTATTTTGCCGAGCAGATCATCAGCACGTGGCATTGGAGCTAGTGGGGGGGGGGGGGGTAGCCCTGCACTCCGAGAATTCGCTTAGTGGTATCCTGACAAGATGCTTAGTGGTTGCCCTGTAGCCTGGCATGGATAGTTAGGCCTAGTAGGGCTTTTTTTCCTGGCGATCACTTGAAATTTTGATTATGGACACTTAGAGGATTAGGCCTACTTGCCACTAAGAAAAACAATGTTAAACAAGCAAACATTTGAACGGTTGCATATTACAACTGTCAAAATTCATATCAGAATGGAATTTTGCTAACTGTGATACGACTTTTCAACAATACACAATTTTCCAGATGTAACTGTCTGAAACAGAAACCAACAACTTAAAACTGTGACCATCCGATTCAGGCGACTAAAGTCATTTTTTAGATTATGGAGATTTACAATAAATTATTGTTAATACCTAGAAAAAAGCTCTTGTTAGATAGATACAAAACATCATACATTGATAGTCACATTGACTGTATATAGATAGATAGATAGATAGATAGATAGATAGATAGATAGATAGATAGATAGATAGATAGATAGATAGATAGATAGATAGATAGATAGATAGGTTAAAACAGTCGGAACTATGTAGGCCTAGTCTCTATAGATTGAAATTTATCGTTGTTAATACCTACATTATAGGCCTAATTATATCATTCAATTTGAGATACCAATTGTCTTGCAATGGTCGGATCATGTATGGCGTTGTGTAATAACATTGCGTAATAAGCTGTAATAACTTGCCGTAATTTGTTTGTTACTTGTATACAAGTTGGAGCAACATGATGTAACTAATTAGGCCCTTCTAAATTCTTAACAATAAATACAAGCATTGAACAATGCGATCGGCAATTCGTTTATGCGAACTAAAGTTCAATGAGGCGAACCAAACTTCAAAAGGGCGAACGTAAATTCAATAGGGCGAGCCTGGAATTGGGAAGGGCGAACTTGTAATTGGGAAGGGCGAACCTGAAATTGGGAAGGGCGAACCTGGAATTGGGAAGAGCGAACTTAATTGGATAGTGCGAACCTACTATTCAGAAGTACGATGTCCCCTATACGCCGTCATAGTTTTAGGCTGTCTGAAGTGTTAGTATGTGCAAATTTGACTTCAACAACACTTATAAGAAGACAAGACAAACTGGGACGAATGGTGAGTGGCTGAAGAATGTGCTGCTACAATGGAAATGGTACAATATGTAGATAGGCCCAGCACTTTGAGTTTGACAGTAGCTATAGTAGCTACTGAGTACTGACAGTACTGTCAGTAGTGTCACTAGTGAGTAGATCTGGCTATTTAGTGTTTATAAGTCTGTAAATCGATGATTCCATTTGTCAAACAAAACCAGTTCACGGGCCTATCTGTCTATAGACTTAGATACCATGGGCGTGGGGGGGGGGGGGGGGGTACTCAGTGGCGTCACCAGGATTTATTTTACGTTGGGCCAAGGCATGGGGGGCCAGGCCTTGAGCCATGTGACTAGTAATGACCTATTCGACAATAAGTTTAAACTCAAAATTAGTGATCAGTAGAAATGTTGGACAGGCTTGGGCCGGTACACTTTTAATATTAAAAAAACATTTAATTCCTGATACTTTTAGTTTTAAAAATATTTCACTTGTAAACCCCCTTGGTTTTTTGGTGTTGTTTCTCCATTAATTAGCCTGATAGAACTTTTCTTGTATTCAACCATTTTCCTGTTGACAATAACACCTCAGCGCTGGCATATATTGGGCTCAAGCGATAGTGGGCCCTTCACATTGTGAACATGGTATTCAACACATTTTCCTTATGCAAATGCCAAATACTTTGTGGTTTTAAGGAAATGCCAAATACTTTGTGGTATAAAATTCATAAAATTTACGAAGCAAGAAACCGGAGTACAACCCCCAAAACAATAGCTTAAAGATTTTGTTATTTTACTGAAGAAAATATGGCGATGGCTCCGTAGGCGTATCAGAGGGGGGTGAGGGGGGGCGGGAAACAGTGAGATTCAGGCAAAAAGGCTAAAAAATTCAGGCAGCTGATTAAATAAAAACTATTGAAAATGATTTCCAGGCTATTTCATTTGAAATGGTACTAAATTTTAAAATCTTTAAATTCGGGCAAATGTCACTCGCCCCCCAAAAAATCACGCGTCCGGTACGCCTATGAATGACTCAGACCCACTTTTCCTGACCTGTAGACAGCACAATTTTTATATTGTTTTGTGACATCATGATCAGTGTTGTGTTTTGCACTCTTGATTGGCAGGGAGGGATCCAGATCTATAATCTGGTTGGGGCGCGTCTATCGGGTTATCTCATCGTGGAACACATAGGTCATGACATAAGCGAATCCATGCTGACATAATTAACATGCCAAAATATTTTAAAAATCCTGTGGTGGGTAGGGGGGGTGCATCCCCCCATCCCCCCCCCCCTGCATCCTCCCCTGTTTATTAGTGAACTTCACAAAGCTGTGCACTAATAAATCACAGGTGCCAATGTGCTTACACATAGTAACACATATCAGTTGGATACATGTACATCCCAATATTAGTCTTAACTTAAAGTTTTGTTTGGTTGTGGCATTAACTCGATTATGGTGGCATCATAACTAATAAAATTATTTGCCACTTTTCACAAACCGATCTGATTATTCCATGTGAAGAAAAATAGACAACATATTTTTTATTTAACTCAGGTCCTGAGATACATCATAGACCTGTGGCAGTTGGGCCCAAAGTGGATGGGAAGAAACTAGATTGAAAATGCTCCACATTATCATTCAATGCGATCATTATCAAGCATTCTGCGACAAATACTAATGATTACAGAGATCTGAGTAGGCAAACTTGAGGGTCTCTTTTTTCCATGGTTAAGTATCAATATTGTAAAGAAAAGTGATAAACTTTTTTTCAAAGCTGGGTGTATATGAAATGGCTGTGCGGAGTCATGCTTTAAATTTACACGCATGACTTCTGTCAAGACTGAAGTGCAGATCTCCAATTACTAAAGAACCATTCCTCATTTTCACCTATTTTTATGGTTTAAACAAGCATTTGTGTCAATAAGATTTGGACTGGATCATTTTAGCAGCCAAAACAGAGGTGTCGAAACCTCTTACACTTTTTAAACTATTTCTTGAAATACTAATTATTGCAAAATATACCACAGAATTATTGTATCATCAAAAGATACACTATTTCGACTGGGCATTTACATACAAAACCCTCGATGAAGTTACTCCGAGCTATGTTAATGGCACTGTTTTATTAATTTGCTTGATCTTATTTGTGATTTATGCAGGGCGTTGACCGCAGGTCTTTGGGAGATGTGCTGTTGAATGCTGTCCAGATGTGAATTAAGTCCAGATGAAAATGACCCACTGTTCTGTGAGTATTGAATGTGTTGCTAATATATTCACTCATGCATGTTGACTGGATAAAATTCCTGAAAAGTTAAATGTTTGCAATTGGTCAAAAATTTTCAGATGCAAAAAGGAAATATATAAATTCACTAAGAAGTTTTATACTATGAATGCTTTACCAGACAAAATAATCTTGATTAGTTATTTCTTTGAGCTTCTCTGTCATTGTGTATATAATACTTGAGGTGCCAATTATCTTTCTTTTCAATTATTTCTAAGGTTAATGCTGTGTTCTTCTTTTTTTAACCCTCAAGATTACGTTCTGCTCCCTGTGAAAGTGGAAATGAAGTTTGCCTGGAAATAAACTAAAGGAACCTGGAAGAGATGGAGGAGGCTACCCTGAAAGCTTCGAAATAATTCATTTGAACTGTTACTGAGGGTGCAAAACATGAACTCACTCTCTGCAGGCTGCAGCTAACTTGAAATGGCAACCAATCTTTATTTTTGAAGGTAATGATAATTTGATGGTGTCCACATTGCTTAAAGGAGGAGGGTTGGTCTGGTGGTAGCGTGCTGGACTGCCAATCGCTGGGTCCAGGGTTCTTATCCAGCTCTTGCCGGGTCACCTGGGACTATGTTGGACGGCTGTTTCAATCATCCTTCGCCTCATTGCCGTGTCCTCCAGCTGTCCTAATTAGCCTTCCAAGTGCATAAATACAGGACGTAAAGCCTCAAACATCCATCCAACCGTCCATATTGCTTAAATGTAATATGTAACCAGAATGAACACTCAGAGAGTGCATATGTAGATCTGTCAGCCTGCCATAATATATATGCATGTGTTGACACTGTGCAGAGTGGTGGAGATCTGTATAAATATAGTGAAACACCAAATACTCAATGTAGAAGTTACGGAGATCTGTCAAAATTGAAAGGGGCCTTCAGTGTGTCAAAAGAAAGCATACTGCAAAGAATCAGATCCATAGAGTGCATAGTTTTAACAGGATTCGGTGCACAGAGTCACACACAGGATAGTCTGGTGCATCACAATAGGCCTGCTCAGCAGAGCTAGCAGACCTAATAATTACAGTTAGTTACATTGTCATTATGCTGCTTGTTAGCCTTAAAATTGTGAAAATGTTATTCCCGTCTCCACCAAGAAGGTACCCATACAACCTGAAAACCTGCTGATCATGCTGATACGAAGTAGGATTAAATTAGTCACTTAAAGCTAGTATGTCGCCACAGAAAAAAGATGTCCGAAAGAAAGACTAGAGTGATATTAAACCTATTTTAACAACCAAATTTACTTAACTGTCATTCCAAGCTCAATATATGAAAACAAATTCCCTCAAGAATGTAAAAAAAAACAGTATTTCATCCCATGAAAAAGTCTTGTTTTATTTACAAATCAAGCAATGCAGGGCTCTTCTTTAGTAATTTAAGGCTTTACAATCAATTAAACTCACTTTCAAAATTATTGCAAACATGCTATTGTGATGATTGGAAGTGTATACATTACTTCTAATATATCGGTTTATGATCTATGAATGCAAGTAAAATTTTACATAGAATCAGTGGACTTACTATCTTTAAGTTTTATATTAATAAGAGCTAGGCTAAGCACATCCCTTATCAAACATGTCCGCATTTTTTCCTTCTGTGTACTGATGCTAATTAGGTGACATTACTTCTTTATTTGTAGACTTGTGGATGCAGTGCATTGATGGTAGTCCATGGCTTCATAAAACGATGCTTCAAGTACTTGCAGAGAAAATAGACTTCAGAGATATACGCCTGGTGAGTTGCATGAATTATTATTTTAGCTTTTACACAAAACTTTGAAAATTTGTGTTTCTCCAATTTTGAAACGGACTGAAGAAAATAATTGAGTTTCAGACCTTTTGAATTGTGCTATTTTTGTAAATTTTTCCAGGATGTTTCCAACATGTCTCAGAGCTGCAGGAAAAAATTCAAAGCAAATTATCAATTTGAAAAAATCTTATATTGCATTGAAGGCCAAATTTTAAAAGTGAAAGACTGAAAGTGACTATCATGACATAAAAAATTAAAATCCCAAAACTGAATTGATGATATCGTGAGAAATTGCAGATGGTTCTGCTCTGACATGGACTTAATTTTTATTCCAGTAAAAAATCTCCAGGTCGATATTTTGTAATGAATTTCTCGAATTACATAACATGAGTCTCACTCCAGACAGTTCCTACAGGTGGCGGATCAGGCAAGAACCATTGATACCTTAACCAATAACCATTGTGGATATACTGCAAGTTGAATTATCTGGACTGGAGTTGACACCACCTAATGGAAATTTCTGGAATGAGACTTGCTTTCAGACAAATTTGTTTAAAAATATGGACCTGGAAATTTTTTACTGGAATATCTGTTAAGTCCATCTCAGGGCAGAGCCATCTCAAACATCTTGCGATACCGTAAATTCAGTTTTGGGATTTTAATCTTTTATGTAGTGATTGTCACACTTACTTCTAAAATTTGGCCTTCAATGCAATAAAAAAAAAATTTCTGATAGATATTTTGCGTTGAATTTTTTTTCTTGCACCTCTGAGACATGTTGGAAACATCCTGGGAAAATTTTATAAAAATCACACAATCCAAAATATGTGAAACTCGATGATTTTCTTCACTCTGTTACAAAATTTGTTTAAAATCTAAGAATGGAGTTGCGGAAATGATTTTTTTTCGGCTTTCAGTCGTCTACTAGGCAGGCTTTAAAGTGAAATCATATTTTTGGTTGTAAGTAAAAGGAAAGGTCTCGTTTGTTGCAAAATCTCGAATTTGATAAAACAGACCACTGAAAAACAGGAAAAAGGTCGCAGTTGAATGATTTTTGGAATGAATTAGCTTGTCGACTATAGAATCAATGCCATCAATTTGGTTTTGGCCAAAATCAAGTTTTGCTTTTCTTTTGCTGGTGAAGTTTCAATAAATCTCTCAATCATGGAAAATGTGGGCACAAGCTCCGCAAAATGCATGCTGAAACTATTAATTGTCTAATTGAAATAAGATGTATAACAATGCGTTGTCAAACTGAGTATATGCCTGTTGTATAATATTTTTGCTTTATTAAAATTTTCGGCAAAACTTCCACCAGTCAAATAAATTCTGAACATTCCTTAATATGATTTTTAAGTTTTCTGATTATACATTTTCAGGAACGAACAGTTCTTTTTACTTCCGGCTTGGATTGGCAGCCGGGTATAAATGGCTTGACAGAACAGAAATGGCTAAAATTCAGGTAAATATTCAGAAATATACAATGTCATGCAAAATCTAGCAAAAAATGTATACGAAAAGTTATTATAAATGTACATATGATTTTGAAGATAGTCATCTTTTCTCTTATTGACAAAAATTTCTCATCACTGTGATAATGATCATCACCATTAATTGAAAATATGATCATTTACACATTAAAACTTGGAAGATTGCGACCTGTTTGATACTAAATAAAGGGAGACTATCTTATTAAAAGTAAGGTCTTCTTACCTTACTATTTAAAATCACTGAGAGTATGATGGTTGGAAGGAGTAACTATTTCGCAAACACAGATTTTCTGAAAGTACCATTTCACATGAACTGGACAGCATATAATTATGTGATATAATCCGTTAATTGGATACCACAAATAAAATAAATTTGTAATTAATTTTCATCTTCGACTAGGACTCCAGCTGCAAATCAAATTTTGATTTTGACTCGGACTCCAACCGGAAACCTCCAACTCTGAATATTAGATAAGAAATATAGAGATCTTTGCACCTTATATAAATTTATTAAAATGTTTCTTATTATATTTCCAGGTTGATGCTGTGGATAGATTTCTGACTCCCTGTTGTTGGTAGTTGGAATGCTTAGCACAAGAATGACGAAGAAGAAAACTTCTTTGAAAGGTTCTACTGCATTTGCAGCAATTGGATGCCCTTGTTAACATTTATTAGCTCCTGGTAATGAAGTTAATTTTACAGGATTCAATGGTTTAGTAAGACAATTGATGTTCAAAACACTTTCAAAAAATTGTGCAGGCCTGTTAAATTTAAACCGGGAAAAGTCTAGAAAATGTTCATGAGAAGTTAATGTTATTTCCCCCTATGAATTGTACAATCAATCAACCTCAGATAAATTTATATTCAAGTGAGGAATCATAACTTTATTTCATACCAAAAAATTTGATATGTTTTTCAGTTCATTAACATCAAAATCTTGTGGTTTATGTTCATTTTCCCGGTGTCTATCAATCAGATTAAAGGCTTTACATTCTTCTTGTAACTTAAAATGGGTATTTTCACAGAGTAATGGGGAATTGACAAATGCGAGGTATTTCTCATTTAAAAATAAAGTTTTTTTAACTTATAATTTACACTCGATTTTAAATTTTATTTTAGTGCTATGTCATAGGATTGGGTTTGGATATGTAATTCTTTGAACAATTTGAATTGCTGCACAATGGCTAGTGCTTCAGTGCAACTGATGTTGTATTCTGCCTCTGGTTTGCTGTCTTCATTAGCTGATTGGGTGATGTAGATTTACAAATTAGCTTATTGGAAAATTGTTTCGCGACCTGAGATGTCACAGGTTCGAGTCCCAAACCATGACAGGTAGATAAAGAATGAGATCCTTCATTATCTCTTTGCTCCTCTGCACCTTGGTGGAAATGAGTACAGCTATTGGCTATGGTAGAGTGATTTAACACTGTGGCGCTGAATACCACTGTCTGACTGCACACTCCCAGGGAGTTGAAAAAGGCTCATGTTTGAACAGGCCATATTATTAATGTCCTTACAGCTGCAGTGCTGCACCTAAACCTATTGATGGAGCAGTTTCCTGTCAACTCCTATCTTACAACTACAGATCCTGATACCACCTTTTTCCTCCTGCCAAACAATTTACCTTAAAAAATTAATAAGACGTGAGGATGATTGATTTTATAAGTGCCCATTTCAGATAAATCTGCTCATAAAAGCTCACAATACTGAATGGCAACCGTGCCAATCATTTTAGGCCAGACATAGTTGACCATCAGCTTCTCAGATCTTCTTGAAGCATTATTTCCAGGGTTGGACCAAAAAAAGCTTTAAACCACCATCATGGGCACCATGCCATTAACCACTATGGCATTCAACTGCTAGGAAATTACAAAGCCGTGTATATGTTAATAGAAAAGATTATAAATTCTCGAGTCAATGTCATTTGACATACTGCACAGAGCTGTCTTAATTATATCTTGTAATGAATTTAACAAAGTGGAAACATTTTTTGATTCATGTATTTCATTTATACTTAAAAAATTAACATGCTTTTCAATCATAGAAAGAGTCCACAAATATATTTAGAAACAACACACAATGGATGCAGCAGTTTAAATAAACTACATCCACTGTTGTCTGATCCGCAGACCTGTATCAGACTCTAACCAAGACGGCCATGCTGAATTTGCGGTTGGAGATAAAATGATCAAAAGTTCAAAACGTTATTAACAAAAATTAAAAGACTCAATAAAAAAGAGTTACAATAATCGCACAAACTTCACCAGAATTTTTTCTTTATTTTTATAAGTGTATAGGCCTAAGACAATTCAGCTCAATACAAGATTTTAGTTTTTTATTAACTTGCTTTGATTTTGACTTGCAATTTGTTTGCTTAAATATATTGCATTGATAATTTACTTTAAACAAAATCATTGCAACTTTGCAAGACCTACCAATGTTGATTTTCAGTCAACAACAATCAGATTTTTGCAGATGTCACCAATTTTTTACAGGTGTCAATCAGAAGTTTTTGTGAACTGATATAGTGTTTTCAGACAGCAAACAATAGCAGCACCTGCCCAATAAATTGGGGACATACTCCGACATAGTAGTCCAGAAACTTGCCAATCGGGGACCAATACACAAGTTTGATCAGAGCTCGATCTATGTCTTCTCCGCAAATCTGGGTTTCAATGCACTGAAAAAATATAAGACGAGAGTATTTTTAATAAGCAATAATGAGATTTTGTAACAGCACAAGTATATTTAACACAAGAATATGGAACAAAGGTATCAATCTTTCAATTTATAATATATACAGTTTTCTGAATTCAAAGTGTGTAATCGCTCTAATTATAACCATTGTACAATTTATGTGGAGGATGGTCTGGACCCCTTATACTTTGACCAACGAATGACTATATTTTCAAAGTTTCTCAACCATAGGCTTATGTTTTTGTTTCAGTTTGAGGTTTAAAATTAAATTTAAACAGTAGAACAACTAGGTTTAGGAAACTAAACTAAATAATATTGTAGACTGATATCATTATCATGCACTGTTACTAATTTGTTAATTAAAATTCAATATAACTTAGTACTTCGTTACTGCATACTGTTGTTTATCAAAATTTGTATTATAATTATGATTAGACTAATGATACTATCATGTTGATATCCTTTGAGTAACCACAAACAAGAGAGTTAAGTAAACATGGCCGCAGTGCCTTTATTAAATTAGGCAAATTTAAGACACACAGTAGACAGTCACACACAGACATTCACACACGGATAGACATGACATACAGGAGACAGACAGACACACAGATAGAACAACATAGATAAGTGACATTGAGTGTAAATTAGGATGCTCTGGGTTGCCCCGGCAATGTACTTGCTTAAATTATCACAGGTAAGTTTATCACAGATGGTAAAGCAACCCGTACAAGGGTGCGGTAAGTAAAGTAACAATGGATAAATTATGTTACTACCATTAATGTAAGGTAGTTCTATATCACAGATATAACCAAACCCATATAAGAGGGCGAGGTAGATAACATACCAGTTAAATATGTTACAATTTAAAGGTAAGCGTATTTTTTAGCACACTCGACCTGGACAAGGTAAGATGAAATTATATAATAATAATAATAATAAGTATATGAGATATACAGGTACCAAGGTAATAATGGTTATACCAGTAGGCTAGGAAAAGGAAAAGATTTTTGAATCTTAAATTTTGAAAATTTTTTAACTGTCCCGCACCGAAAAATTTTTTTTTTTTTTTTTTTTTTTTTTTTTTTTTTTTTTTAATAGGTAGCGGGTGGGGGGGTCGTTTAATAAATGCGACGCAGTATATTGGCGCGCAGTGTATTTATAGGGAAAGGATTTACACGAGTTAAGTGTGAAAGCTAAACCGACGCAAACAGGATAGTCAGAAAACGTGATAGCAACACAAGCGGAATGAATAGGAAAGTAAAGGTAAGAATAGCACTGGCCAGATTGGGTTCACTCAATCGCTCTTAGTTCTAAACTAAGCCATAATTGCCATTAAAAGCTTTTATATTTTAAATTACCTGGATGAGACAACAGTTCATTAGATAGAAGATCAACTGACAACTGGTTAACATGGTTACGGAAGTACCTGAAAGAAAAAATGTTCAAATTATAACCACATGCTATTTAATATGATATTCTGAGACATTAAGCCAGTGGTCGAAATAGCCCATGTTATTTGGGGGGGTCTCTCAAGTTGCAAGGCCCGAAGAGTTGAAACTCTTGTATCCGGAATTTTGCGCGCCAGAAGCGCTTTAAAGCCGGAGTGTTTCAGATGCTCTAATAATGAATTCCGAGCACTTTATAGGCATGTTTTATCTCACAAAATTAGTTTTGAAAACCCTATTGGTAATGTGTAAATATCACAAGAGGTAGTAGTATGCTGATTAATCTTCACTTGCTGGATCATGCTTATTCTTCCAAACAAATTCACTATTTGGGGGGGGGGGAGGTTTTCAGGACCCCCTCTGGGTCCTTCTAAAAAATGCATTTGAGGGGGTCCCAAGAGCATTTGGGGGGGTCAAAACCCCCTTGACCCCCCCTTATTTCGACCACTGCATTAAGCCAAATTACGCAGAATGTATTTGTAATTAAGCAATATTAAAAGCTGCTGTTATTACTTATTAAACATACTCTGCATCTGACCAACTTGTCACAAAATAAGGTGTTCAGCATACCTTCTATATCCCGACACTGTTGCTAGTGCCAAACCTCGAGTTGGAAACGTTGCATTGACCTGAAATTACAAATAAATCATCAAAATTGCTATTCTGAACCGATTCAACAGAAGGCAGAAGGAATGTTTTACTCGCTAAGCAAAACTAACAATGCCAAGACAGAGAAATATGTTTCTTAAATTATAAAAAATATCCAAAATTGGCCATGAAATTTACAAATCTGTATCAAATGACCTGTAACTAAAACAATAGCAGGCTAAATATGCTCAGACATTAAAATTAAAAGTGCGGTTGGCATACTGCAAGTTACGATGACATAACAGCGAAATATGTTTTTGAAATTACGGAAAATACTAAATTGGTCATGAATTGGCAATTCTGCGTCAAATGACTCGGAACTTAAACAAAAGCTGGCTAAATATGACCAGACAATAAAATTAAAAGTGCGGTTGGCATACCGTGAGTTACGATGACATAACAGCGAAATATGTTTTTGAAATCACGAAAAATACTAAATTGGTTAAAATTGACAATTCTGCGTCAAATGACTCGGAACTTCAACAAAAGCTGGCTAAATATGATCAGACAATAAAATTAAAAGTGCGGTTGGCATACCGTGAGTTACGATGTCATAATGGAGAAACATGTTTTTAAAATTAAGAAAAATACTAAATTGGCCGTGAAATTCACAAATCTACATCAAATGATGCAAAACTTGAGTAAAAGCTGGATAAATATGACAGACAATAAAATTTAAAGTGAGGTTGGCATACTGTGAGTTAGGCCTACTACTACATAACGGAGGAATATTTTCAAAAGATCGATGTGGCGTCACCAAGAATTTTTGGGCAAAGCCCAGAGGGTGCCAGGCCGTTTAACCGGGTATGTTATTTGAAGTATTGGACAACGGGTTTAAGCTCAAAATTAGGGGGGGGGCTGATGAATTTCTCGAGGGGGGGTAGCTCTCGTGGTGACACGTACCACTGAGATAGTGGCGTAACTGGGGGGTCTCAAACGGGGGGGGGGGCACGCGATTCTCTGGGGAGGGGCACCAACTATACTAACTGTGTATTTTAGCCAGAGTTGGAAAGTTCATATTGGGGGCACCTGGGGGGCACAGGTCCAATATGGGGGGCACGTGCCCCCCTGTGCCCCCCCATAGGGACGCCACTGCTAATAAATTTGCCTTTCCAAATTTTCATCAAATAACTACCAGCAGATATAAATGTTATAGTAGGTCTATTAGTAATAGGCCAACATATAATCATCTTTCCGAATAAAGCAAATCAAATCAAAAAACATGTATGCATAAATTCTGAATTTCCGAGCATTTGCAATATCAACATCAAACCTTCATTCCAATCATGGCCGTTTTGAGCTCTAATAAGTTATGGAAAATTATGAAATTGGTCATACTTACTCAAAATTGCGAGCCCTTTCAGAATCTGAAATCGGATTTGGAATCGGAGCAACAACGGCTTCACAGGGGCGGCCGAAAGACGTCGTGAATTTTCAAGCTGTCAACTTCCAAGTTCCAACAATCACAGCTGGCAGACCTGTCTTTTAATGCAGCTGCAGTCTAAAAACGAGTGCTCCGTGACTTGCATCCAAGTAACTTCAGTAGCTCCATTCCAACATGTTTTATTTAGTTCCATGCTTCCAATCAAGTTAATAAACGATGGAAATTCTTGCCAATTTCTTGGTCATTTCAACACACAGCTCTGTCTCAAATCTGTGTTGACGCTACGAAGGTCAAGGCCGCTGTGACGTCATGGCGTCGTGCGCCCCCCCCCCCCTCAAATAGTCACTGAACTTTGCAAAAAGTCAGCCTGAGCAACCAATCGGGCGCAAAAAGGACTCTGGCCCAAAGGGTTGCTGGCCCTTTGCATTGATAGACCCAGGTCTATTTGACACAATCTTTGAGTGACAAAGACAGTGATATTGCAGATATTTAGGGAATTCAATTACTTGTATAGCTATTTAGGGGGTCAAGTCTTTAGGAAAATACAGGTCAGTTATTTAGGGAGAGCAAGACTTTTGGAAAGGCCGGGGAACTATTCAGCAAGACTTTTGGCGCCAGAGCAAGCCTTTGGGAAAGGATGCCCGATCAAGTGATCGGGAAAGCAAGCCTTTTGGTCCAGAGCAAGCCTTTTGGCATCAGTGACAAAGGATGCCAGATCACTTCATTGGGCAAGCAAGCCTTTTGGCTAATTAAAAAAATGCCCATATGGTTGACAAAGGCCGCCCGATCAAGTGATCGGGCAGGGCAAGCCTATGGGGTGTAACAGCAACTGCTCAGAATCAATATCCAGCAAAATAAAATCGTTTGGCTTCTGGAGGCCTAAATCGGCCTCCAGACCCCTCGCCGAATAGGCTTTGGCAGGCAGGCGGGTTCCTGCAAGTCCTTATTTAGTTTCAATAGTGTCTGACAACAGAATGCTCAACTTAACTCTTAATTATTTACTACAAAAGTCCATCTATCTCGGTTTTGATCATAAAATGTTATATATCTAAAATGTGTTAACAGGGGTTGCTTATGATAGCACTTATTGATCAGGCAAAGTAAGCATCGCCTGTGCCAATATGTATTTTCAAAATAATGTTTAATGTAGATGTTGTACATAATATTCATATTTGGCTAAATAAAAACTGGTTGTCTGTCTGTCTGTCTGACTCTGTCAATAAGTTCAACTCTGTTATTCAGGTCCGTACTGTCCCATAAAGGGCTGTGACCATTGAAATATAACCAAGAATCATGAGAGCAGGTATTTGCTGGTGTAAATTATTTAGATCATTTAATGTCACCCACATTCTCGGGGACAAGCAGAGAGAGCAATTTATTCCAAGACATTAACTCCCAAGATTAAATGCCACTTTTTATGGAACACAGTCATGGAACTTTAGTGATCGCAATATAAAGCAGTTTGAAACTATGTGGAATAGGTGCGTTAGACGAATATTAGATCTCCCATTGTTAACACATTGTAACCTATTACCAGGTTTAATTGGAAGGTTCAGTTCCATCGAACAAGTGTATTGTAGATTTATTAAAATGTTTCAATGTATGTTAGTGTCAGAAAATAAGAGAATAGAATATATAGCTAAAATGTCAATAGTAGATTGAAGCAGCATTATTCCTGAAAACTTGTATATGATATCTATATAAGAAAGCTAGACTGTGATGTTTCAAAAGTATGCTCATATAGTGCTGCTCAAGTTAAGGAATGTCTCTCCACAAAATACTCAGTATTAGAGCCAAAAGTGGAGGAGTATATAATTTCTTCCTGCAGTTCTGCAAAAAACTGCAGAATTCTGCAGTTCTGCAAAAAGCTGCAGAATTCTGCAAAAAACTGCAGAATTCTGCAGGAAACTGCAGAATTCTACAGGAAACTGCAGAATTCTGCAGTTCTACAAAAAAACTGCAGAATTCTGCAGTTCCAAAAAAAATTCTGCAGTTAAAAAAAAAAACTCTGCAGGAAGCTCTAGAATTCTGCAGTTCTGCAGCTCCCTGCATGATTTCTGAACCTCTGTTACTTCTTGCAGTTTATTGCAATGCATCTTCAAAGTTCAGACCTCGCTGATATGGGGCTTGCCGCTACCGAGGAAACGTGGTTTGGGGGATTGTTGTATGAGGGATCAGGGTTTTTGTTAGTCCTCTGTCACTGCAGCGTTTCTGAAAAGTTTCTGCAGCAAAATCTGTAATTCTGTAGGAGATATGCAGCCTGGGAGGTTTTATGCAGTTCTGCAAAAAACTGCAGAATTCTGCAAAAAACTGCAGAATTCTGCAAAAAACTGCAGAATTCTGCAGGAAGTGCAGAATTCTGCAGGAAGCTGTGGAATTCTGCAGTTCCAAAAAAAACTGCAGAATTCTGCAGTTCTACAAAAAAACTGCAGAATTTTGAAAAAAACTGCAGAATTCTGCAGTTCCAAAAAATCTGCAGAATTCTGCAGTTTCAAAAAAAGCTCTGCAGGAAGCTGCAGAATTCTGCAGCTAACTGCATGATTTCTGAACCTCTGTTACTTCCTCCAGTGTATTGCATCTGTACAGTTCAGACCTCTTTGACATTGGGCTTGCCGCTACCAAGGAAACATTGATTAGGGGGGTTGGTTTGGGGGGTTGTGGTTTGGGGGGTCGGGGTTTTGGTAGTCCTCTGTCATTGCAGCGTTTCTGAAAAGTTTCTGCAGCAAAATCTGTAATCCTGTAGGAGATATGCAGCCTGGGAGGTTTTATGCAGTTCTGCAAAAAACTGCAGAATTCTGCAGTTCCAAAAAAATCTGCAGAATTCTGCAGTTTCAAAAAAAACTCTGCAGGAAGCTGCAGAATTCTGCAGTTCTGTAGCAAATTCTGCAGTTCTACCAGGTAGCAGTTTGTGGAATGACATTTTTGCGAGCACACAGATCGCCGAAAAAAGTGCCGTACGGCAAAAAGAAACAACGACGGACAAAGACTGACTGCTGTATTAAATAGACCTGGTTGCAGAGTACCTGAAACTTTTTTCGGAATGAAATTTGGTTGAGAATTGACCGAGCAGGGAGGAAAAATGTCCATGGAAGTTCATTATGATAGAGCACTGTCAGTAGTTTATGAAATGACATTTTTGCGAGCTGACCGATCGCCGAAAAACGGGTCGTACGGCAAAAAAAAAACAACGACGGACAAAGACTGACTAGTGTAGTCAATAGACCTGGTTGTTGGGTACCTGAAACATTTTTCTGAATGAAATTTGGTTGAGAATTGATCGAGCAGAGAGGCAAAGCGTCCATTGAAGTTTATTTTGATAGAGCAGTTTGTAAAATGACATTTTTGTGATCCCATTTGTTTCCTCACAGTCCTCATTCTTGTATAGGTATTAATGGAGCTGCAGAACTGCAGAATTCTGCAGTTTCCTACAGAACTGCAGAATTTATTGCAGAACTGCAGAATTCTGCAGCTTCCTGCAGAATTCTGCAGTTTCCTACAGAACTGCAGAATTTATTGCAGAACTGCAGAATTCTGCAGCTTCCTGCAGAATTCTGCAGCTTCCTGCAGAATTCTGCAGTTTCCTTCAGAACTGCAGAATTTTTTGCAGAACTGCAGAATTCTGAAGTTTTCTGCAGAATTCTGCAGTTTCCTACAGAACTGTAGAATTTTTTTGCAGAACTGCAGAATTCTGCAGTTTTCTGCAGAATTCTGCAGTTTCTATTGCAGAATATGCAGCTGCAGGAAGAAATTTAAGTGTACTGCAAAAGTGGCTCAAATAAGTGAATTACGCTCGGTGCTGCACAAGCAAAAAATTTGTGATAATTGGTTTTCAAGAAGATGAAATTAAGGATCTTCTATATAATCTGTGCACAAGTTAGGTGCTAGATTTTGTTAAAACTAGTATTACTATCATATATTTTTTTATACTTTGTAAAAATATTTTAATTTGTTTTTATTTATTTGTACTATTTATTTATTTGTACCATTATTACTTGTAACATTTATTTGTCATTATTTTATTTTTTACATATGATTATATATTACACCACTATGTGTGTGTGAATAAAATGATTTAAAAAAAAAAAAAAAAGGTGAATAATGGGTAGCATTAAAAACAAAATACATAATAAAACAACGGTTAAGCTTTTAAATCATGCTTTTAATATGGAGAAAAAAACTGCATTTTTCATTGACCCATTCGTACGTGTATTGTGAATTATTAGTAAAGGTAAATATTGTGTTGATAATGTATTACAATCATTAGTCTGTATGACTTAACAAAAAGCCTTTGATCTGCTGATATAAGCCAAGATTTGTGTTTCCAGTCTTCTTAGAGTGGAGAGTTTCCTATCTCTTGCTATCACATAATATTACACGAACAGTGACTGCAGGGTTGTCGAAGTCACATGTTTCCCATCTTCCAACAGCGGCAAAACTTTCTCACTTTGCCTCTAAATTGTCTGCTGGACAAAACAAACATAACAGGAAATGTCAGTGGGGCTAATGTTAATTGGAAAATCAAAATTGCCACACGAATAACATTGTGATTGATGTCAACTGCCTCTTCAACTATTTTGAGGCAAAACGAGAGTAGTATAACCAGATTGTACAATGTGAAACGAGCAAGAATAAGTTTATCAGTGTTCCGTTTCTTCCTGCCAGTGGCTTTACGCGTCTGCCTGAAGTGCAAGGAAAGTGCCACATTAAGAATAGTTATGAATAAACACATCAAACCTTGAATGGCCAATATTAGGGATTTCTCCAACACATTAAGTTCTGTCATACAAAGAGTGCTTGGGGCATCTCCTATCCCAGTTTTCTGCGTAATGCCTATAATGACAGACATGGCAGATGCTAGCAACAGTAAATAATGCCTATTGCAATATTTATTCGCATTGAAAGATGTCAATGTCCGGTATGTCTCAAAATAAACTAAGGCAGAGAGAAAGGGAAAATACAGATGAAGCACAAACAAGCCCTTTGCAATCAGTTTGCATTCAAATGCCAAGTTCACGTCAAAATGCAAATCTTCAGAGGTAGCTATTTCTTGGTGTTGAAAATGAAATACAATTAGACCCACGGCAATGAAGAGACCAAACAGACTGTTGTAGAAGATTAAATTGAAGTATGAAACGCTCATGGATTTGTACGAATGTTGTATTGATAGAAGATTGACAAGAATCACAGAAAGTAAGAAAACAGGGATAATCCATGTATTACTTGGATAATCAAAAGGGCATGAAGTTTTTTGATCAAAATTTTGACATTCATTAATCATCACCTCTCTTTGTAAACAACATTATTTCAAATTAGTGGTAGAGAACTTAGCCAATTTAATCCGGAGAAAGTCCTTTGAAACACTCTTAAGTCTTTTGCTGCTGAAGTACAGCTCTTGGAGGTCCTCTATACCATGATATAGTACAGCTGAGACATGTAATAGATTTGTATTTGTTAAGTCAATATGCTTTAAATCCTTGAGCTTTGCAAAAGGAACAGACATCGATTTGATATAGTTGTGCATTTTTGAGAGATATACGAGTCAATTGCGTGAATTCAGAAAATGAATCCTCAGTGATCCTGCCTATTGCTGTTTCTTCCACATACAAGTACTTCAAGCTTTTAAACTTTACCAGACGTGATGTAAAACTTTTCAATGGATTTTCACTGACATCTAATTTGATGAGATTCGGGGCTTCAAGTTTCTGTAAAGTCTCCATATCTGATAAGTTGGAGTGAGAAATATCAACAAACCATGCATTTTGTAGCTTCATATACCCCACTGAAGTGAGCTGCTTCAATCGAATAGCTGCAATTGACGATTCACTGTATTCTAAATTAGTAGAACTGAGGCATGAAATGGCCCTGCCCAAACAGGTGCAATGTTTTGGGCATTTTCTTTCACATATCGCTTCATCATCTCCTGATACAGGGCAGTGCAGCACACCATCACATATTTCGGTTGGGTGAACACAAATGTTCTCTTTGGTACAACGAAGCATTCTACTACATATCTGTGATGTACAATTCAATTCATCATCTCCCAAAGGACACTCTTCAATTCCATTACAAACCAATCTGTGTGGAATGCACCAGTTTTGATTGCGACAGAAGTACTTGTCTTTGCAGGAGAAGTTGTGACATTGTGATACATGATTACATTTCTGAAACTGCCAGGCCTCTCTACAAGGTATGATGTTGCCATAATAATCCTTGTCATACACACAATCATGTGCCTTAGGATAACATGTAGAGGAACCAAAGGGACAGATATATCTGGTGTAATCAATGCTGGTGTAATTGAAATATTTACTTTGATACATGCTTTGTGCACAATTGATATCACATTGTTGGTGCATCATTGCATTGAGAGCATTGGAATCAGTTTTGATGCACAATTGCTCCTGCTTTTTCATCACTAAAGGACTCCACAGTCTGTTATATTGCCAGAGTTCTGGGCATTCCTCTTCATCTTCACCAAGTTCACAGTCAGGAACGAGGTCGCATAACCTTGAAATTGGGATGCATGACCCATCTTGACATTGAAAGTGCAGATCTGTTTGTTGTGGGTCTGAGCAATGATCAGTGCAGTTCAGCTCATCACTTTCATCTGAGCACTGAGGTCTTGAATCACAGAAGTATGTTTCTAATATACATTCGCCATTGCTGCAGGGTTTTAAGCCTTCTAGACAAGATTGTTTAATTGGTAATGGTTTCTTCATACACACTATACCAACATCTTGTAGTTCATCCAGTATAATTGGTAGTTGTATCTTCTTTGAAAAGTGAGATGTGCTTATCTCAGAAATACTCTTTGCTGGGGTATACACTATGGCTGAGATGTTATTTCTATGAAATTACTGCCGTGATATGAAAGAACTAGTTCTATTAGCCTAGTTACTTGGGTTAAAGATTTTTCACTGGTGCTGAAACCATTAACTTTTGTGCAGGTTGAATCAATCACATCCTTGTTGACTTGATTTACTTTGATATACTCTATCCGTAGACACATTCTATGTCCCCAAATCCAACCCTTGTCACAGTAGTATTCTTTATTGATGTCATCGCAGTCTTCACCATCAAACTGTTCATCTTCAGAAGTACTGGAATACTTGCACAAGAAAGTTGCATTTGTGAATTGCTTTTTGCAGTCTATGTAAGTCCATGATCCAGTTGAGGGAATTGCAGCCAAACACTTGTTGTCGTTTTGTTCCATGCTATTTTTGCGGATGGTAGACAGGAGATACTGGTACTCTTCACGATGGATGATTCCTAGATTTAGAGAATATCTGTGTGATGCGTTTAGTGCTACTTCCGCCATTTTATGAGGAATGTGCAACATGTTGAATGTTTTCCTTTCGTCGTCTGATCTTCTTGACTGAAAAATAAATATTCACATGACATATATTCTTTCAAGTCACCTGTATTACAAGAAATGTATCCGGCTCAAGTATAGATTCCAACTGCAATGAACGAATGCGGCAGTTGGAATCTATACTTGGGCCGAAAACAAATAAGAGGATGCAGAACAATTATATCTTGGAGAAATTACATTTCTGTTACTTGTTGAAACTTCTGTAAGTAATTGATTATAACTAAGCCACTAATAAAGCCAGGCATGAGATTATTAAAAGTAAATACAATACCTGTCCAAACTGGAATCCTAGATATATCAAAGAAGATGAACGTAATAATTTGACAGCATCTATACGACGCTCGTAATCTATTGGCATCTCAGAGTCTTCGTTCTCATACCAGTAAGATATATATGAACGCATCACTTCAATCAATTCCGTTCCACTTCCTACCCACCACAGGTTACCCCCTCGCTTGCCACACACGTCATTTGATTCAAGCCAGCTTCCAGAAAAATTGGAATGAACACTATAGCAGTATTTTCCTCCTATACTGTATTTACCATACTTTAAACAGCTCAAGTCGAATATCAGACTAAAAGGAGATATCAGATATGTATATAATGACTTTGACTCAAAAATTGCATTAACAATTATCCGCATTGCTAGTGACTTCCCCTCTGTCTGTGAAGCATTGACAATTACGGTCAAATGCTGTCCATAACTTTGCCATACAAATGGCATTTGCTCGTATTTGAACTCGTAAGAGTAGATTTTATCAGAGTAATATGTTTTGTCATAAATAGTTATTTCAATGGGCAGCTTATCAGTCAACTTCTGTTCGTCAGCAGATTTTGCAATGTATGCTGCCAATGAAAACTGATTTGGATACTCCCTAAGATTTCTCCATTCCTTCAAAAATGAAACATCGAAGGCAAAATTGTCATTTGTTAAATTTAAAGACAACATGAAACATGGGCCATCAAATTCGGGCACCTCTTCAAAAGTTACGACTGGTAAAAGAGTGAGATTTTTACAATCGGTTCTCTTCACATCTGCGGCTTCAACAGAAACTTGTAATAAATGGTTCACATAGCATTGATAGTCAAGCGTAAACTGCCTGCTTCTAGATTCAAACTTGTATCGAGGATATTCCATGATTTCTGCTCCCTTGTGCGACCCTGCCAAAACTGGTTTTGCAAATGCTATGTCATTCACTTGTACTTCACAAGGGGGTTCCGATTTCTTTAGCCAGCGCAACGACACTTCAAACTTCAAGTTGTTCGATCCTAAAGATACCATTTGCCAGCGACATTTCTGCTGCCTCTCTGGAAACTCATTTGCCAAAATGTGCACAGACATACACTTTAATGCAACTTGAAGAACTGCTACTCCATCTGCAGTACAAGCCAGTCTAATTATGGCCGAAACATGTGAAAAATATCTAAGATATCGAATAAAAGGATCTCGATTCACTGAACAAAGCATACAGGGATTGATAATGCCTATGCAATCATTTTCTGCCGATAACTTGGGAACATGTATGCTGCCCTTGGAATTCCATCCACCATAGTCATAAATTATAACATACAGCCAACTATCAACAGCAGTCAGGAGCTGGTCTCTGAATACCAACATCTGTGATTCTGAACACAATGGACCAATTTGGAAGGATGATTCATCTATAAATGGATCTGATATTGCTAGTAAGCCATGGAACTGGCAAACATAACCCTGTGGTCCGTCTTCATGATAATAGGGATGTATTTTGTAATGAAACAAACAAGGTAACTTATTACAATTGAATATTGTAGTTTCATATGACAAAGTTGATGTATTTCTAAAATCCCATGTGATAGTTTGATCTTCTACATTATTCAAAATCATAACTTTCCTGTCTCTGTAAGACACAACCCCATTAAAAGACAGGTTTAATAGTTTGACTGTGTCACGAAAATCTATTTCATATTTCAAATATAACTGAAACGAACTAGACGTCAATTCCTGTATTTTCTTTTCCTGACATTCGAAAGCTAATTTTGGTGAAGCAAATGTTGGTCCATCATAAAATGTCAGCAATGAAATACAATTAAATTTCACATGAACATATGATGAAAAAACTGTTCTCAGTAAAAAGTGGAACTCTTTCATGCCTGATATAGGGTTGTATGCGTATGGCATAATACTGACATTTTTAGTTGATCCTGGTGCAACTTGCACATGTGAGTCAATCGTATTGTATGTAATTGTTGCATTAGCTTGAATCACTATTAAGGCGCAAATTACTGGCTTCTTGCTTACAGATTTCATTGCATTGATCAAGACCTGACTTCTTCTGTAAAATCTATGACCACTTTGGTGAATAGTTGTGATGGTGTTGTAGGTTACTGTCAAGTTGCACTGTATGGCCTGGAAGTGAAATGTTATTCTACTTGCCATGAAAACTTTAAAGATCTTCACCTGGACAGAACTTAATGAATGATTTGTGATGACACTGCCAAACTGCTGGTTCTTGTAAAAAGTAATGCCTTCTCTATTGTTACTGTCAATTTCATCCCTAACTGATAACGAGAAGTATTTGGCTGTAAAAGGATCTCCATTTGGGAAGTTATCAATTGTCACATTAATGCACAAACCATCTGGAACTTGTAATTCCCACACACAATCCATTACCCTGTCCGTTTCCAGCTCAACTGACCCACACAGGCCTTTTAATTTCCCACGACAATGAGCATATCTTTGCAGATTACATTCTGTCCAAATTGTCTTGTAGCTAATTTTTGTACTATGTAACAAATCCAATAATGCTGGTTTAAATCTGGCCTTTAAATTAAACGCAACACTTTGAGAAGTATAAAAACTCCAATGATGAGTCTCCATACTTTGAATCTTTCTTGAAAAAGCATGGAGACACAAAGTTATAATGAAAATTTCTACTTTGCTTTTCATAATGGATGGTTACTGTAACAAAATAACATGGACAGTAAAATTCAATAAGAAGACCGTATCCGGTTTTTATCTACAACGCTTTTCCTATTTGTTTGCAGAATAAGTAGCCGGAATGATGAATATTGACGTGTCTCCGTTTATATACATTTATATAGATGTGACCCTGGCATAATTGTCTAAGATTCAATTACATAAAATGCAGACTTAATCATGCAGTGTTCACTGTTGTACATAATATATATATATATATATCAGCTTGACATAGTATATGTGCCTGACATTAATCACATGATATTTTCAAGAAATTTGAGAATTTATTTTGCTTTTCCTCACTCAAATATCAGTTAATCGTCATTCACATTCTAAATTACTCGGCGTCAATGTGAAATTTGCTACTATTGTTAGTATGATGATCAGGGAAATTAACTTTAATGAGAAAAAAACTGTTACGGAAGGAGCAATTTTGTCATAATTTACAGGGATTAATAGAAAAATTGGCACATATCATGATAATATGATAAGTCTATTTCAATTCTCTATTGAATGTACATGGATGAAATTTGGTACACATATAGCATGTATGGTCTAGTTATGCCTTTTGATGGTCAGCCATCATGGTCTGATATATAGATATTCCATACTCTTAAAATGATTTAAAAAATATATAAATTTTTTTTTTTCCGGGCAAGGACTCAGTCACTGTTGCATGTGCAGAGATGAAATTTGGCACAGATATGGCCTGAACAGCCCAGTTGTGCTTTTTGATGGTCTCATTGATAGATATTACACTTTTTGGAAAAATTAGAAAAAAGCTAAATTTTTTTTATATATATGTAATAGTGGGCAAGTTTTGGCTCCGATATGAAAAAAATTATTTTTAATATTTTTTTCTCAATATAACAAAAAGTACAGAATATCTATCAGTCAGACAAAAAAAAAGGCACAACTAGAACATGTAAGCCACATGTGTACCAAACTTTATCCATGTCCGAGTCGTGGGCCAGAAACAAAAATGAAAATTAAAGTTTTTTTTTCAATATTTCAAAAAGTATATATATTTTTCATAAGACCTTTCAAAAGGCTCAACTAGACCATATAGGCCATATGTGTACCAAACTTTATCCCTGTACATGCAATAGTAACCGAGACTTAGCCCGAAAAAAAATGATATTTTCTACACATGTCTCCTATAGAATGTAGCAGTGCCTTTTGATATGTATTGAACATGTTTTCAATGATTGGAAAAACTTGAGAAAAGTATAACTCTTCATCAAATACTATCGATTGGAAATATATACAACATGGACCTTGAAAGCAGTAAGCATATAAAGAAACATGCATTTGCTTGTTTAAAAATATTGACAAGAAATCTTAAACTCTCAATTATGACTTTATGGCTCAAGTCTAACCTCAGTGATGCCTACTTTCGTTTAGATTTTTGCATGAAAATTAAATAAGAACAAATCAAACAGACTGGCTAAGGAATTGGGCCACTGAATACAGGGTTATTAAAGAATTTGCTGGGCATGTTATAGAATTAATTATTACAAAAAGCACAAAATCAGCCATAGGCCTGCCCTACTTGCCCGAATTACATGATCCAGATTTCATTTAGACTAGAAGATATATAATATACATGTATATACATCATTTTAACTTTAATCTATTGGTAACCATTGATTTTCAGTGATGTTTCATTGGACCCCCCCCCCAAGCACAGCGAACAAACTATACAAACTATAATTATTGCAGGCCCCTTAATTTAATTTAAATAAATCAACAAAAAAAAACTGTGTATATATTTTGTACAATAAAAAAAAAAAGAAAAAAAAAGAAAAAAAAAAGAAAGAAAACGAATATGGAAAATGGTGATGAGAATGAATATGAAAAAAAATAGAGGTGTGTGAAGTATGCCACCCTCCTTCGTCAGGTTACAAAATATTATTGCATAAGGTGATGAAAAGATTATGGGTAGGGGAGAGGCAGGTTAGTTGAGACGCAAGGTCAGTTGATACGCCCCACCTCCTGGTCATAGAAATTATCATTTGAGAAAGTGTTGGCATTTGTAAGAAGCAGAATAATAAAACACATCTTCTCATCTTGGTCAATGTAGAATCAGAATCAAGATTTTGGAGAAAAGTAAAAAAATTCAAAAATCACTGTACCGAGTAAATTTGTGCTGAAATCTTGCAATTTTTTTTCTCCCGCTACAGTGAAGGATGATTCAGAGTAACTCAGTATATGGATGAGGTGTGTGAAAAGGGTTATTTATGAGCCATCAAAGATGACCTAGGTTAACCTGTGGTCAAGAGATCTGCTGTTTTCTGACATAATCGAGTGGATGGGTTTGTTGATACAGCAGATTGGTTAGGTTTTGTTGGCTGGCCTGGTCAAAATAACAACCCTGACCTATTAGTACAATCATAATGCTAAGTGTTACTCAGTAGTTTACACGAAAAAGCTGTATAGATGAATCTTAGGTTGAACTAATCATGAGATCTCCCCCTCCCAACAGGTCGACCATCAGATCCGACTCACAATGGTAGCAGATATGCATCCATGGGAACAGAAAGCAGATCGGTGAAGGCGTATGGTTTTATAGTATCCTACCAAGGCGGAATTATGTGACTTTTTCTTTGCATTGTCCATCAGGCTTTGGTGTATCAACTAACCTGCCTGGGTGTATCAACTAACCTTACCAGGTGGGTTAGTTGATACGTTTGACATGACCTATTTTGACGCCATCTGGGGTAAAAACTATCCAACAGAGAAAGTCAAGTTTCCCCATATATTTGAACAATGTATTTCCCCATGCACATGACTATTCGTCATTCCAATATCATCGTTCGTTTAGCTTGGAGGCGAGCTTTTCTGAAAAACGTCTCAACTAACCTGCCTCTCCCCTACAGCAGGCAATAGCCAACTGATGTGGGTGTTAAGCAGCTGAGGAGGGTGACAAAGGATGCTCCTTTAAGGGGAATGTCTGCAAGGATAATTTGTAAAATGTTGTAATTTAACTGAAACTGTTACAACATCCAATAATTTACTTGGCTACATTCTAAAATGGACTCAGGATCAAGATGATGTAGAACTGAAGTCAATGAAACTGTTTGATTAATATTTACAGACAGAACTTTATTGAACTGATAGATGTCTAATTTATTGTTCAAACAATAGCTACCCTTATTGCAATGCCCCGTTGCTCACAATAGACAATGTATGGCCTGTGTTTGGAGTGCATTTAAGGCAATGGCCGGTGCTAGAATAGCAGTTAACATTCATGAAAATATATTGAGTTATTCCATATTAGGTCAATATCAGAAGACATTTATACTAAGATAGGTGACGTTTTTCAGTCAATTTGTAAATTCTAACAACTTAAACTGTGTCTATACGTATAGTTTCAGTTGTATGCAGTTTCATGAAATAGTCATTTTATCTCTTCTGCAGGATTTATTAAACATTATTAATAGCAAAACTGATATCTATCCATCTATCCAGTCTCCATGAGACTGCTTTATGTATTAGGCATTGCAAGCATTGCACTGCAGTCTCCGGATATTGGCCATGCAAATGAGCACAAGCAGCATGCAAATCAGCAAGATATGGCAGAATGAACTTCAAACAAAATTGTTTTCTTTAGAGTGTGGGAATTTTTGAATTATTAGATAACAAGGTATTTGTTTATAATTTTAGCTATCAGTCCCAACTGCAAGTTACAAGGTGACATTAGCAGAAATGAAACAAAGTGACATAACAGGTTTATAGATAATTAATCACACAAGTGTTTTATGACATAAATATCCTAAACAAAAGCCAATGTTTATGAAAAGTTATGTAACCAATCAGTAAACGTTTTTGGAAAATAATCATTGTGAATGAAAAGTTATATAACCAATCAGACCACATTTTGTCAACATTTTTGGACAATCCAATATCTGGAGTCCCTCTGACACTTCGTGTCATCGCAAAAATAGGGACTCATGGAGTCTGCTATCTATCTATCTATCTAAACAGTCCCCTACATGTCCTGGTCGTTTTCTGGCTGTCTTTATCTCAATTATTTTCCATTTCTAGCTGTCTTTATAATAGTCATTACCTGTCTATTGTGCACTGCATTGCTTTATTTTCCTGTCTCCTACCACTGTATATTACATTCAGACAAAAATAAGTTTGATAAAAAACCAATTTTCTAAAATGGTAGTGGAAGAGGGGCCGAATTACGGTGGGTAATCCATGCCGGGTAATGTCACCGAAGTCAATCATCTCTTGACTTCTTTCTTAAAATTAAATTTCTCTAATTGCTCTTTCACAAAAAGCACAGATTTTGCCACAGACAACCAATAGGCATACTTGCCTGAATTTCATTATCCAGATTATACCAAATTATACCACTTCTAGAGTAATGTCTTGCTAATTGCTATAACCATTAATTTTCAGTTCATTTGATCTTGTGCCAAACTTTTTGACTCCTTGCCCATATTTTAACTGTTTCCCCTCATTTTTTTGGGGATCCATCCCGCATTTAATAGGGCGTGTCATTTTTGGAAAAAGTTTGAAATCGCACCAAAAGCCCCTCCAAAAGGGTGACAATGGTCCATGGGAGTCCATTGGTACCGTTCAAATTGAAATGGAAGGATGTTTAGCTTGGTAAATCTTAATTTGAAAATTGGTTATTTGAGAAAATGTGTTTTTTCGAATAAATTTAAACATACAATTTTCAAATTAAGATTTACCAAGCTAAACATCCTTCAATTTCAATTTGAATGGTACCAATGGACTCCCATGGACCATTGTCACCCTTTTGGAGGGGGTTTTTTTGCAATTTCAAACTTTTTCCAAAATTGACACGCCCTAAGATTCCCCGCAAGCTGATTGCATGTGGATTTTGATTCCTGCCAACACAAAATGGCGGACGGGAAACTTTTAGGGTGTTTTGCTCACAGTTCTTGGTCATTCAATGACAGTTTATCAACTGGAATCTCATGTTCCTGAGTATATTATTAGAGTACCTAGTGGTCCTGCCTAAATGTATCCCACTGTCTGGAGAATAGCCGCTGAGTAGGCGAGGGTATGCTGCTGCGCAGCCTATGTTAATATCCGTATTTACAGATTTTATGATGCCACGCAACTTTGAAAACATCACCCCGCACTGTATGATTACATTTGACCTCAATTGTACATACTTTATGGTATGTCTAACTATGCCATTATGCATTTGCCTTTTAAAGGTAAAGATAAAACATTCGAAACTTATACAGTCTGCCATGGTTCTACAAAAATCATTAAAAAATAAAGGCCAGATAGATATATATATATATAATTCTTTTTCTTTTTTTTTTAGAGAATTTTCTTGTTATATTATTTGCAGCATTGAATAATCTTTAGACCCCCTCCATTTATCATCTAACTCAATGCTTCAAAATGCAGTGAAGTTGTTATGGAGATACAGCCTGTTTGAAATGAATAAAAATGTTTTTAATCTTGGACAAGATGTCCTTTGCAAATTATTTATGTGCCACTTGTGGTGTATTTATCATGGTTCTGAGTATGTAACAATGGCCTTCGTTTTCTGGAAATGTTGGATCTCACATTTCAGAAAAGTAGTTCTGTCATATTTCTGCTTCTTTTTTCAGACTTGTGCTTTCCCGAAAAGCATATTGAAATATTTCCTGCCACTTGCAGATACATGATTAGTTGTCACAAATAACATTTTGCATTGTGTATAAATGCACTCTTCAGAACAAAAATCACTGCAATGTATAACAGCCTACAAAGCCAGATGAAATAGACGGATTACACAGATAATATAGAGTAGGGCGTGGCAAGAAGCCCGGATAGGATGAGAGGTCCCCCCCCTAGGGCCAGGGTTATATCTAAACTTACATTTTTGGTGTGTTTTCTTATTGATAGGATTGAAGTTAGAGGCTATTTATACACCAGCAATTGTGCAGCGTACGAATTACGTATGTAGATTGTACGCGAAACTCACAAAAAAAAGAGCCGATCCGTAGTATGTACATACATTTTCTTACGAATTCATAAAAATTTCACACAGGTACTTTTCAATTACTTTGGCCATTGTAGTGCAATATGGTATTCCCAAATGGTTTAAGTTTAGACCTTACATTGGCCTGTCTAAAGTTAAATCAGCAAAAAAAAATCAAGTTAAAGCCCCAAACCCAACTTCACACTATGAAATGCATACGAAAATTTACATATGTTTTACGTACGTAAATTTTCAAATGTATTTCATACGTGAAAACAACCAATTTACATACGAAATACGCAAAAAAGAGCTTCGTACGTTTTATGTACGCTGCACAATTGGCCATGTAGGTGTCGTCACAAATTTTCAGGGCAAACAGCACCAAACCATAGTAGAAATTAAAGAAACAAAAAAGTGTGCATGGTTTTTGCTACTTTGACTGAGGGGTTATGAGAAATAACTTTGGAAATTATGATGGAGATCTGCATTGCTTCACTTTTTGACCATCACATAAAATTATGATTTGGATCATGTTTTTTGCATTTCAATTCCTAATTATTGAGGTCAAATTAAAATATGTGTGTGTGGGGTGATTCTTTTGCTGTGGGTGTATTTTTTTCCTGTTATACTCGCAGGGCTGTTAAATTAAAGGTGATAGGTAATTTGTACTAAATAGCATTTTTAGCATGTTCATGTTTAATTATTGGAGTTCAGAGTTTTTCTTGTCTACATTACAACTAACGTTTGGTCATATCTAGAGTGGAGGTTTGTTGAGGGGTTTATGAGAGGAAAATGCAAGGTAATTGTCCTGAAGGGATAGCAGAGCAAAACATATATTCAAGGGATGTGAAGAAAAAAACACACTAGTTACACAATCTCCATTCAAAAACAGGTGGGTTCTTCTTTTTCTTCTTTAGTAGCTATGTATTTTGGAGCACCCCAGACGAATCTGGGTGAAAGGGGGGAGGGGGAATCTTCAGATTGGCCAGGATTCGATGTCGATCACTGTCAGTCATAAAACCAACAAGATTTTACACTGTAAGGGGCCGACCAGATGATCTTTGGGGGGGGGGGCTATGGATATTTGGTGAAAAAAAGATTGTTTCCCACTTGACACTGAAAAAAAAAGTTTGTTCAGCACATGGAAATAAAAAAAAAATTTTGTTTTCACCTGTAGCTAGGGTACCGTAATGTTAAAATTCTGATTAAAAAGTTTGTCGTGAGTGCGCATGCGAAAAAAATTGTTCGTCGACGCGTCGCGAACGAAAAAAAAAGTTCGTCCTGGGGGTAAAGTCCATAGCCCCCCCCAACTATCGTCTGGTCGGCCCCTAAGGCAATCATGCAGACCACAAAAGTTCATAATGTCAGCACAGCAAACACAGTCCATTTTATTTGATCTTTATAGTAAGTCAGGAAGCTTGTGTTCCAGTGGGGTGCTGGGGACCAGTCAGGAAAAGTTGAGATGACAGGAGTTTTGAAATTTTAAATTTCAAAATGGTGTGTTCGTTGAGATTTTTATGAAGGCTACCGCCTAATTTTGTGAAGTTGTCACATTCGATATGGCTCCATTCTTTACAAATTACAACTGGAAATGTCCATGGGCATCATCTCCTTTAGGTAGTACACTGAAGATGACACTTGAGTCAAAAGAGCCCACAAATTCTGAAGAAAAACCTCAGAAAATTTTTGTCAACATGTCGTCATGATGAACGGCGCCAACATCATTGTTCTTGAAATTGCTCTTTTACAAAGACAGAGGTTGCTGCTAAAGGTCAAGGGTTTGCTGCTGTGTAGCATGGTTGTTCTTCTTTCCTCTTGAGATACATGACATTTCAATAAATTCTTAATTTTTTTCATTAATTTGCGCCACGTAGTCACAATCTTGATTGTTATCATAAAGTATAAATGAGAGTGTGAAGCACAGAGCTGCTCATCGTTCCTTTTGCACTACAAGTCATGCTGTCGCTTTGGTGTCTAGCTCTTCTGGTTGCCCCAACCTTTGGTGGTCCATCAAGCAGAATCATTCATGGCAAACCTGCTATCGTAAGTTTTTTAATATGATTTGCTTCATGCGTGTACTAGGAAAAGGTTTCATTGGATACTGTCTATACAATGTCAGGTAATATAATTATCTTTTTTATTTTATATTTAGAAAAACCAGTTTCCATACATGGGCTATCTGGATAGCGAAGATGAAGATTGTGGATGTGCACTCATCTCCAAGAGACATTGCGTAACAGCTGCCCATTGTATTGACAGTGGTGCTCCATGGTATTTATCCCATGTCTGGGCACATTTTCTCCCTGATACTGTGTTTTTTACTTGGCAAATACAGCAGGGAAAAAGTCAGTATCGGGGAGAAAAAACAGTATATGGTCAGCTGACCAGTATTTGCCAGGGAGTATACTGACTTTTAGATCCAGTAACCAATCACAGTGCAACTATCAGCCACACCCCTCTCAGTCCAGCCAGATGCGCCAGGTGTCATGCATCAGTGCACAGCAGAAAAATCAATTATCTGCCACTGCAGCACAGCAGAGTCACCCAGAGAATCTTTGCTGAAGTGAACAAAGTTTTTCCGTAATTTGATTGTTGATCTCGGACTTAATAGGGGTATGCTAGCAATTGTGTAATTCATCAAAGCTATATTAAAGTAGAACAGGTGTTATCAGACCATGACTCATAAATAATTATTTTGTGGTCAATAGCTTTAAATTAGAAAAGTACAAATTATAAGATAAAATATAGGTATAAGAATGTCTAAGTTCTAACTATAGAAAACTTAATTTAAGGAAAAGCTGTGTTTTGATAACAGAATAATGAACATAGCATGACTCTCTTTTAAGTATTATTACGGTGTAAAAGCAATCAAACTAAATTCTGAAGAAAAAAACACATACAATTGTGTTGTTTGGAAGTGTATATTATACTTAAAATTAATTAATTATGATCTTTAACTGCAAGTTGAATTTTACATGGAATCAGTGGATTTACCAGCTTAATTTTTGGCTGATATAGATAGATAGATAGATAGATAGATAAATAGATAGATAGATAGATAGATAGATAGATAGATAGATAGATAGATAGATAGATAGATAGATAGATAGATAGAGTCACCATGTAAGTAACAGTGTGGTAAGTTCAAGGCATTTTGATAGATAGATGGATGACTGCTTTTTACAGTGGTAGCAATTTAAATTAAGTGAAAAAAAAAGTGAACAGTGGTAATAATTTGAATAAAGTGAAGAGAAATGTGCCTAGACATGGGATAAAAAGGTCATACCATGGGTAGGTGCAGTACATCCCAGTATACTCCCCTCGACCCCAGTATATTCCCTCGACCCTTCGGGTCTCGGGAATATACTGGGGTCTCGGGGAGTATACTAGGGATGTACTGCACCTACCCATGATATAACCTCATAGTATATATATTAGATAGATAGATAGATAGATATAAAGATATGTATATATATAGTAGTTATACCATGGGCATATGTGGTATACGGAGATATATACAGCCGAGGTGGTAAATATAACCCGAGGGCGTAGCCCGAGGGTTATATTTACCACCGAGGCTGTATATATCCCGTATACCACAAATATGCCTTTGGTATAACTGATTTATACCATTATTCGCTGTTTCAGAGGATTACTAATTTGTTATAATGTGTATGGAGACGAAGACCGATTTACTAAAAATGTCTCTATTGTATTACCAGAGATACCAAAATGGTCATAAAATTTTTCTTTATTTAACAAAATTAACAACTTATTTTTTAATTCAATATTCCAGTGTCAATAACTTAAATTATGTTCAAGCTACAAAAGCTCTTGTAAACTCCAGAGTGAGGCTCAATGGCATCTGTCATGACGTCATGATTCAAATGCTGGCTTCTGATTGGCTGATTCAGTGTTTGTGCATTGTGACATCACCACTTGTCACGTGACCACTAAATATACGTGATATATGGCGATATATATCATGGTAAATATTGAAGGATTTATCAGCGAGTATGGTATAAATATATATATATATATATAGAGAGAGAGATAGATAGATAGATAGATAGATAGATAGATAGATAGATAGATAGATAGATAGATAGATAGATAGATAGATAGATAGATAGATAGATAGCTGTCAAATTGAAATTTATTTTAAATTTGGATCTATGATGTTAAATTGTTGATACTGCATAACTGAGATTAATAGAAATATAAAACCATAGCTACTTTTTGCTATGAGACTGTTACATAATTTGTTGATAGTTAATGAAAATTATGTAACATATATAAACATTTCTTTTTTGTTTCCAGGCCAAAACTTGGCCCATATTGCACGTCCAAAGATGAAATTTAATCAAATTACCTATATATATAATGCTTTAGTGCCTTCTGATGGTTTGATTGATAGGCATTTTTAATGCTTTTGGGAATATTGAGAAAAATTTACAAAAATACAAATAGATTTTTTTTTTCGTTTCCGACCCACAGCTCACATTTCTATTCATTGTATATATATGCATGAAAGTGCTCCGTAATATGTGTAAATAAGTCCAGTTAGGTCTTTCCATGGTTTAGCATACACTTTGAGGCCAGACTGGGTACTATATACATATGCATTTTGGTTCGCACTTTCATGGTGAAATTGTGTCCTTTAATGGTGATTTTTTTTCTCCGAAGGTTTGCTGCTACGCAGCCTATGTTTATTTTTACCTTCAGCGAACGAAGAAATTTTTTAAATACAAATAAATATTTTTTGCTTTCCAACCCATAGCTCACAACCTATTTCTTCATTATGCATGAAACTGGTCCATAATATGTGTGAATTAGTCTAGTTAGGCCTTTCTATGGTGACAGACAGCATATAGAGAATTTCAGGCCAAGACCGGACCGCTATTGCATATACTTACATTTGGTTCACATCACTTTTATGGTGGCCTATAAGTTTTATCTGGCCACATTGGTCAAGACCAAGTATATACTGTACTACAGTCTATACACGAAAAGCCAGAATTTAGAGGCCTAAATGCTGAACATTTTTAACTGTTATGGTGAAGAGCTGGGAAATCATGACTGAGGTAGGCCTACTTGAGTCTTGCCAATTTTGGAGAACCAGTGAAAGTAATCAAAAAGGCTTTGTCAAAATATTTATTCATGGAGCACACTAATATGTCATTAGCATGGAATAATCAATATAATAATGTTATTATACTGCAGCAGCTCCTGCTTGCGGCAGTATCTTGTAGGAGATTTCTTACACACTTTGCCAAATTTTATATTGCCTGGTGCTATCTCATGAGGCCACGTCCAATGTTCTTCTTTGCACACCATTAACTTACCATCATTTCCTAATGTGTAACATCTTTAGATTTCTTATCCACCCCCAGTTTTGTCATTAGGATGCAAAAACTGCAAATTTTTCCCTCATATCCATTCTGTCAAGTTTGTTCTACCAGTTTTTGCTACCCCCTCAATTTGCTCTGCCCCCCTCTTTCAACATTGGTTCAGGAGATACAGCAATTTTAGATTCCTCCACCCTTAAAACGGTCATTTTCAAATATGTACCATATTTCATTATGTGCCGCTGCTGACACATGCATGAATTATCCATTTGTTGGCATAAAATGGACTTTCATACTTGTTATCTATAATCTGAGCCCTCCATGACCTACAAAGTCTCATTTGGTTGGCAGCTGTGGTGTTCATTTTGACAATGGTTCAGATTTTAAGCAATAGTCAATTTTTGTGACCTTTTGACCTCTGATGACCTACTTATTTGCATATTGGTCGTATATTGACCTATGTATGTAAAACTCAAAATTCCAGACATTTTGAGGGGTAATTTGTTGAAATCGGTCCATTGATTTAGGAGATATAGCAATTTTAGTTTCCCCCACCCCGTCATTCATGTGCTCAAATCCGACACAGATTCCCATGTTTAAGGGCTGATTACTACCACTAAGCTGCCACGCCAATCTTGGGCTCCAACTTTTTATAGGCTATATATGTCTTTCAGAAAAACAGTTAGATTTTGCCACCCCAGGTTTTACCAATCTGTGAAAATATGGGGTCTGGCTCATGGACTATAATGGAGGATGTTGAGAGCTCCTGACTGAAATACGATTATTGACTGAACCAATATTAGCACTGTACACATAACTGTATTTTCATTTCAGGACGTCCTACAAAGTCAAGCTGGGAACAATAGACCTGAAGTCAGACGAAGGACAGACTCTAAATGTCTCTACTGGCTATTTATATAATGTAAGTAAATTGCTTATCTGGATTCATCTCTTCATGAATGATTGTTGTTTGAACAGTTCTATTTTTAAGTGCAAGCAGGTCAGGAGCTGTTAAATCTCATTTTGATTCAAAGGCCTCTCATTTTGAATTAGGGGTCTTGTTTTGTTACAAATCATGGGGGGGGGGGGGGCAAGTTTTCGATTCAGAAGCTGAATACAAGATGCGTAATTTGCTATTGCATTTCTGCAAAACCTAAAATCATGTCTCATGAATGTGAGAAGATCCCAGACTGTACTTGTTTTTAGGCCTATCCAATACAATCTAAAGCAATCGAGTGAGAAACAACGTAAATGCTGCCTCATGCCAAATAATTAAAATTTCACTGCATGCCTTATCTATAATGGTATAAATCTTTGTGAATGTTAACACTTTAAAAAGTAAACAATGATTAGTTTAACTGTGTAACTCTCTGGTTTAGTGCAATAAAAAGTGTGACAACCTACCCCTGTGACAATCAGCTCCCGTCTCACCTACATGCATATTAAATTGTCTATTAATACAGTAGGTTCCAAATTATTATGCAAGTTGTTTATTTTAAATATCTCAAAAACATCTAACCATATTTTAAAATCCTTCCTACATAACAATTTGTGTTCCATGAAGGCAATATCCTGTAAGTTTTGTCCAATTCTGGTGGTGCAGTGAGGAGTTACGCCACAGAGCACCATATACCCTGTTTTTCGATGTCCCAAATTATTATGCAAATGTAATAAAAAGTGATCTAAAAGTACCAAAATGATCTTTTAATTCGTCTAAACACTTATCTCTTAACGTTTAATGAAAAACAGAACCCTCATTTCAAAAATTGTTGCTTTAATAACAAAGAAATCTTTAATATTCCCCTGCATTGAAATAACTAATGCTAATTCAATGGAAAAAAGAAGCACTCATTTTTGACTTATATTGTAATGTTTTGTAGAGAAAGGGGAATTGGTTCATCATTACACAGGATAACATCATAGTCTGAAAGGTGTATTGTTATGTGAATTGGTTTTGACTTGACATTTTTTTAAATCAACAGAGGCTTTATATTCAAGAAAATGGTAATTTCAATGTTATACCAATGAAGAGGTTTTATATTGATTTCTTGGTCATGAAAACAACCATTTTGAAATGAAGGTTCTGTTTTTCATTAAACATTTAGAGGTAAGTGATTAGAGGATTAATACATCATTTTGGTACTTTTAGATCAATTTGCATAATAATTTTAATAATTTGGGACATCGAAAAACAGGGTATATGGTGCTCTGTGGCATAACTACTCACTTGACCACCAGAATTGGATAAAACTTACATGGAATACAAATTGTTATGTGGGAAGGATTTTAAAATGTGTTTAGTTGTTTTTGAGATATATCATAAAAAACAACTTGCATAATAATTTGGAACCCACTGTAGATAGATAGATAGATAGATAGAACTATTTTTTTTTTTATAAAAGGGCATGTACGCATTTCAACTTCACCATAATGTGATGAATCAAAAGACGAGTGACATAAAAAATATTGGAATCTTCGTCACCCATGACTACAGGTTACCAAAAATTAAGTTGTGATTTGGTCAAGCATAGAACAGTTACTGGTGATGCAGCAATTAGGATAATGAAAGGGTTATAATTTCTGAAATTTTTTGTTCATCTTAGTGAACTAGATTACAATAAATATACAGCTTAGATTATAAATACACAGTTTAGTCTAGTTTACAATAAATGCATTTCAGTAGATTGATTGTGGAATTACTTAATGACTGGCCGGAGGCCAATTGGTGACAAGTCACTGAGTACAGTAACTAATTAAATGTGTTTTCAAGATTTTTGCATGTAAAAACAGGCAACCAGGCTGTTCAATCTCACCCCATTTTCATTTGTATTTAAATAGGCCTCAGAACCTGGTTGTGAATATGTCGACGATATCCCTCCCTGCGACATTGGGGTAGTTGTTCTCAGTGAAGATGCCAACCTTGAGCTTGATGGGATTGGCACAATCGAAAGGGTGACATCATGGAAAAACAGTGAGCGACATACAGGCACTATTGTTGGATATGGTGAAACTGAGAGTGAGTACATATATATATATATATATATATATATATATATATATTTATATTTATTGATTATAGTAAAACCAGTGTATAACAGTTATGTGATTTAGCAACTCTTTTCATGTATTATTCGTTATGCTATAACACCTTCCCCTTAAAAGCCCACTATCTAACCAGTTGAGCTAAAGGGCCGACCCCCAAGCCAAGTGCTTAGGAGCAACCTAACCCACTATACTATATCCCCCAACTTCCCTAAGATTTTGACACACTCCAGTCAACAATCTCACCTCAATGCCACCTGCTACGACGAGTGGGATTTGAACCAACTACCTCTGAGTAGCCTCAGGCCAATGCATCATATAACACTTTCCCTTGAAGGTCCGCCATCAAACCAGTTGAGCTACAGGGCCAGCCCCCAAGCCAAGAGCTTAGGAGCTAACCTACAGTCGCGGACAAAAATATTCATACAGCTGAGTATTCTGCACATACCTGGTATTTACTCTTGATTCAGGGATGCGAGGAGAAAAATTTCACTTTTAAGTCATTGCCCTAATCAATTGTCATTGTCAAGCATTGCAAACTTAGGCATATCTCTTTTTTCAAGCTCAGGGAGCACACAAAAGTAAAATTTCAGCATGACAAAAGTATTCATACAGCTCGAACACGCTGGGTATAAAGTGCATCAAAAGCTTGAATTTCTATTCCAAATAATTTGTAACTTTCTGTGGCTTCTTTGGATGACCTCCTTAGAAGTTCTGAGTGCTTCTCTGGGTGTTTTTATCTGTTTTGGTTGACCTATACCACCCTATTGCGCTGGTGTCATTTTACCATTAAATGTACTAGCATAATACCCATTCTACGAACGGGAGTCGTAATGTGATGCATGCATTGTAGGCCATTGTACATTTGCAGGCCTATACATTTGAAAATATGCAATATAAGATGAAGATATAAAAACGTGGACAGCAAAGAAAGGCATTGGCTGGTCTTGACAAAAGGAATATAGTGAACATTGTAACAATTGAGCAGGGCACATCACCCACTGGATGTGGTGGCCTCCACTGGATGTACTGACCCCCAAGTGTAGGAGGGGGCACCGGGCACAACTTATAAGGAGGGCACTCATCCAAAATTTGGGGCACTGACCACCACTTGTAGGAGGGGCACTGACCCCCATCTGCAGGAGGGGGTGCTGACTCCCACATGTAGGAGAGGGGCACTGAGCCTTACCTCGAGTAGGCGCTGAACCCTGTGGAAGGGGGGCACTGACCCCCAATGACAGAAGGGGGGCACTGACCCTCATCTGCAGGAAGGGGCGCTGACTCTTGCAGAAAAGGGGCACTGACAAATGACCTTGTGTAGGCACTGATCCCTGTGGAAGGGGGGCACTGACCCCCGACTGGCAGAAGGGGGACAATGACCCCCATCTGGAGGAGGGACGCAGACTGCCACTTGTAAGAGAGAGGCACTGACCTTGAAATTGAGGAGACGGTGAACCCTGTGGAAGGGGGTCACTGACCCCCACTGGCAAAAGGGGGGCAGTGAGCCCCATCTGCGGGAGAGGGCACTGTCGGCCACTTGTAGGAAAGGGGCACAGACCCTGACCATGAGCAGGTGCTGAACCCTAAAGAGGGGGGCACTGACCTCCATGGGAAAAAGGGGGGCACTGACCCCCATCTGTAGGAGAGGGCACTGTCTGCCACTTGTAGGAGAGGGGCACAGACCCTGACCATGAGTAGGCGCTGAACCCTAAAGGAGGGGGGCACTGACCCCCACTGGCAAAAGGGGGCACTGACCCCCATCTACGGGAGGGGGCACTGTCTGCCACTTGTAGGAGAGGGGCACAGACCCTGACCATGAGTAGGCGCTGAACGCTGTGGAAGGGGGGGCACTGACCCCCACTGGCAAAAGGGGGGCACTGACCCCATGTGCGGGAGGGGCACTGTCTGGTACTTGTAGGAGAGGGGCATGGACCCTGACCTAGAGTAGGCACTGAACCCTGTGGAAGGGGGGGTACTGACCCCCACTGGCAAAGGGGGGCACTGACGCCCATCTGCGGGAGGGGGCACTGTCTGCCACTTGTAGGAGAGGGGCACGGACCCTGACCATGAGTAGGCCCTGAACCCTGTGGAAGGGGGGCACTGACCCCAACTGGCAGAAGGGGGACAATGACCCCCATCTGCAGGAGGGGGCCCTGACTTTAGGAGAGGGGCTGGCCCATCTTGTGGAAAAGTGTGGTAAACACTAAACAAAATGGAGGAAAGTGGCCCCTCCCTCCCTCCATTACCAGGGAAAACACACTACTACTAATACCACTGGAGGAAAGTGAAATGTTTGGATGGTTGCTAGGGACTTAATTATGAGCTGTTGGAGGTTTGAGCACTTAAATGGAAAATCAGACCCCAGGGGAACCAATGAGGGGAATAGTTTGTGAGAATGATGGGCAAAGCAAGGTTTCTAAAGTGAAGCTGGGAACATAAAAGAGCAACAAAGCTGCTTGACTTTTTGGCCCTGTTGTCAAGCAACATCAATTATATAGAGATATGAAACTTCTGCAAAGATGCTCACTAAGCCAAGCTAAATGCTCACACACAGTAAAATCTGGTTTCATGGCTTGCTTTAATCATTAGTGCAAACTCTCACTTGGACTAAAATTTACTTGTGGCATGCAGGTGATGATTTGCACAAGATGCAAAAGACCTAGGATATAAATTGGCCAAGACCCAATGCTATTTCAATGGGCAAAACTTTCAAGACTTTGCTAGACATTTGGTACCCGTGTCTAAATCATGTAAAATCAAATGCAACTTCTTGTAGTTTACATCAGCCACACCCTGTGGCCTAAAGAAAACTATGATGGACCATTTGAAGAAATGAGGTTATTCTTCATGGACTTATTGCCATCTTTTGAGAAATGTCATATACATTTAATGGTAAAATGATACCAGCGCTATAGGGTGGTATGGGTCAACCAAAACAGATAAAAACACCCAAAAAAGCATTCAGAACTTTTAACGAGGTTATTCAAAGAAGCCACAGAAAGTTACAAATTATTTGGAACAGAAATTCAAGCTTTTGATGCACTTTATACCCAGCGTGTTCGAGCTGTATGAATACTTTTGTCACGCTGAAATTTTATGTTTGTGTACCCTCTGAGCTTGAAAACAAAGATATGCTTAACATTTTAAATTGACAATGACAATTGAGTAGAGCAATGACTTAAAAGTGAAATTTTTCTCCTCGCATCCCTGTAAATACCAGTTATGTGCAGAATACTCAGCTGTATGAATATTTTTGTCCGCAACTGTAATCAACCTATTGACTCAAAAATGCCACAAGCATTGGCAACGTGCTCCCAAGATCCCAAGATTAACAGGCGAAATACTATCCCGCCCAATAACAAACATAGTCAACCACATGATTAGTAACTGTCAGTTCCAAGACAGACTAAAAGTTGCCAGAATCACCCCGGTCTATAAAAAAGAATATCCCCTCAATAAATCGAACTTTAAGTGTTCGAGAGAGCGATATGTGACAAACTTGAATGTTACTTTGAAAGTATTTTTCATCCCATGCTCTCAGCCTTTAGAAAAGGCTTTAGTTGTCAAAGTACCCTTATAGCTCTCACAGAAGAGTGGAGGAGAGCCTTGGATAGAAACCAGAAAGCAGGAGCCATACTTATGGATCTATCCAAGGCCTTCGATTGTGTGCCAGCCAACCTGCTACTAAAAAACCTGAGAGCCCATAAATTAAGCGATAGCGCGATTGCACTAATAAAAAATTACCTCTAAAATCGCAAACAATGCGTTAAAGTTGAAAACTGTACTAGTACAGTCAAAGAAATCCTAACAGGAGTGCCCCAAGGCTCAGGGCCGGATTAAGGTAGCATGAGGCCCTAGGCTGAACCTCAATGTGAGGCCCCTTGCTGGACCTTACCTGAGACCACCAATCATTGCAGAATCTATCTGATTTGATATACATTTCTTTGGTCCAATTTCATGAGACTATTTAGTTCCTTCGTCATCAACTGTGCAATTTTCCTTCCCTCATTGTATCTTGATACCAGAGAGAGGCGTCATGTGAGACGCCTTGCATAGGGGAGATTGGGGCCAGTAGAACCGGCAGGCCAGTTGAACCACACCTTGATTTTTCACTGGGTGGAGCAGGCATGGAAATATGCATACAACCTTGTGTTAGGCCTTATTAGGCTAATCTTTTCCATGTAGATCTTTTGGCTCTGAGACACATGGTAATGAAACTATCACACTTTTTTCATTTTTAGCATGAAAAACTGAGTTTGTCACATTGAGATTGGAGCTTTCATAGCATTTAAAATACCTGGTCTGCCGGGATGTCATATCATCATAAGATAATGGGTCATGTGTAGATGGAAACCCACCACCTTAAAATGGTTTCCTACAAAAAGGGTGCAGCCAGGCTATATATAGATACATGGAGGTCCAGGCGGGGCCAGTTGAACCGGGGGAGTTTATGGCAATTTATTATTTTTTTTTTTAAATCAATTTTTTAACAAAATTAGCCAGAAATATGTACGATAACCAAACAATTTTGCAATAATCTTATATATTTCTGCAATTGTTGTAGAAATTTTCGTGATAACGATAGAAATTTCTGCAATTATCATGCGCAAATTAGGCCTAGTACGATTATCTTAGAAATGTATTTTGAATTTGTAGCAATTATTGTAAGAATATCCACAGCTATTGTAGAAATTTCTGTGATTACCTTAGAAATATTTGTGCAATAATTGGATGAAAATGTGCTTTCATCTTGGAAGAAATTCATCTAAAATTTCCCATTTTTTGTAGATTTTTCATGATTGTTTTTAAAAGTACAACGTTTCACCCAGATTCACTGAAGGTAATTGGGGGGGGGGGGCTGGGGGATTGAGTTGAGCTCTGGACCTTGATCAGAAAACTGGGGGTGCTCTTCCCTGCTACAGCTCCCCCAATGATCAGTGGTGAAATTACAATTTCCTGTTCACTTTTTCAGTCCTCCAGGTACTATTTAATTTAATTTAGCCAAAATTATACTCCGTTGCCAGGATTTGTTTTCCCTTGTAAAAATTTGGAATGGCATGCTGATGCCGCACCCTCCAATAGCTCTCCCGACGAAAGTTTTCCATCACTGCCCAAATTTGTGCATTTACAAATAGTGTGGTTGATAATAGAGGAGCTCCGTAGTCTCATGAAATTAGATTAAGAAATACATATTAAATCAAGTAGAACAGGGGTCACTTGAAGTATAGGCAGAGACTGATATCTTTCTGGTCCTCCACAGAACTAACTGTACAAGTAATTTTGTCTAAAAGACTTACGATCAAGAAAAAAGCGATCTATTTATTGGCTTTAATGACAATTTTAAGATAGAATTTTCTTGGGCGATATTACTGACATCACAAAAAGAAAGTGGGAATCATGGAAAAATTCTGCGGCGATTAGCAATCTCAGGTCAGGTCCAGAAAGGGGCCTCACATTGAGGTTCAGCCTAGGGCCTCATGCTACCTTTATCCGGCCCTGATTGAGCCTGACTCGCCCTCTTGATTTTTCGCAATTGTTTTTGGCTCTGTTCAAATTCAGGCAAATTTACTCAATGTGAGGGCCCCCAGAGGTGTAAGGCCGCCCTAGGCTATAGCCTACTCAGCCTGATGGGTAATCCAGGCCTGCCAAGGCTCCATTTTAGGGCTAGTAATCTTTAATATATTAATGACATCTTATACAGTGTATTTCACTGAAAGGGCATCCCTCATAAATTATGCTGATGACAACACCATAGGTGTATGGGGGGGGGGCAGGGGGGGGCGGTTGCCCCCCCCAAAAGTTTGGGAAACAGTAAGATTCGGGCAAAAAGGCTAAAAAATTTGGGCAGATGATTAGGTAAAAAATATTTTAAATTAGTGATTTCCAGGCTATTTCATTTGAAATGGTATTAAATTTATATCTCGAAATTCGGGCAAGTGCCGCCCCCCCCCCAAAATTGCGCGTCCCGTACGCCTATGGACAACACGCTGAGTTTCTGTCACAGTGATAGGAAAATTATCAAACAGACTGATGCAAAGTGAGTCTCAAAATATGATTGAGTGGTTTGGATGTAACAAGATGCAGGCCAACCCCCAGAAATTTCAGGCGATAATGATTGACGAATGTCAAAATCCTGAAAGTGTTGTTTTTCATATTGATGGTATTGATATTGCAAGTGAAAAATCGGTTAGGCTACTGGGAGTTACCATTGATTCTAGCTTAGGCTTTGATGAACATGTTAGCAAGCTTTGTGTTTTAAAAGGTCTCACGACAGATAAATGTTTTGTCAAGATTAGCTAAGTATTTAACTCTTGAAGGTAGAAAGTCAATCTACTTTTCTTTCATCATGGCAAATTTTAGTTTTTTTCCAATAGTGTGGCACTTCTGTTCGAAGTCAAATTCAACCAAATTAGAGAAATTACATTTACTAGCATTGGAATTTGTGTACAAAGACTTTAAGAGTTCAGATTTTGAATGACATTTCTCCAAAATATCTCCAAGACTTGGTTAGTAAGGTGGACTCAGGCTACTCCCGACGACGGCAAAATGGATTGAACGTCCCGAGAACAAAGACTGTTAAATACAGCACAAGTAGTTTCAGGGCACTTGCCCCAAAAATTTGTAACAATCTGCCAAAAAAAAATCCATAATGAAAGCTCGTACTCGCTTTTCCGCGGCCTAATACATCAATGGGATGGCAAAGACTGCAAGTGTGCTATTTGTTAATTTTTCTGTGATAATTTGTGTCAGTTTTTAGTCTCCAGTCATTACATGTTTTTAGTTGCGTTTTAATTACTTCCACTGAACATTATTTCTATTAATAATGTAGGATGTAAAAGCCTGTGGCTTGTGTTCTGTCTTTGTCTGATGTATGTGCCAACTTTAAATTGCTTTGATAACTTGGTAATGGCAATTTTGTAGGGAAAAAGCATCCATATCAAAATTGCGTTGTTCATCTCCATGCTCGACACGTGCCACGGAGCCCTACAAGGGGAGACATCTATGGGTAGGGCAGTACACCAATCCCAGGGAGACACAGAGGATTTAAAATGTTTTTAAAATTTGATTAATTGACCATTAAAATAAAGACTGGCATACAAAATTGAGAGAAAATAAACAGTCGATTACATCTATGATATTATTTTGGCTAACGCCATGACTTAAGCGTATGTGCCCTTACCAAATTAATTATCCAGAAATTACACAATATCTTTCTCTAAGATTAAACAATTAAGCCTGTCTACAAGTGGACTGCTCTTGCATTGCCACAGATCAGAACATATGCTGTCTTGTGTTGCCACCTAGTGACTAGTGTGCTATTCAGCGAGCTCCTGCGAGCGTCCACATACTTTCGACCGGAGGAACACACACAATTTTGTCTGGAAGACACCGGGGCTGTTTCTGAGTGTGCTGATGGCCTTGCCTACTTCCTTAGAGAAAGTGATTGCCGAGTCTGACTCTGGTATACATCAATGTTGGATAGAAATTTTGTGAATGTGCAATGAAATTGGAACTATTTCTTGGGACAGCAATGCTGTAGCATAGGAAATCAACTATTGTGCCAGGTGGCAGCAGCATGCAGTTCTCAGTTTCACCAGACTGCAATTAAGCCACTATTCGGATATGAAGAGTAAGTAGCGGAATATATATATATAAATTATGACAATTATTATATAGGTAGTTGCAAAGATTTCATAAATGCACAAATGAAACATGACATGAAACATCGATCATCAACATGTTTACCTAGGCAGAAATAATATTATATTACTTTTCGAATAGAGGTAATTGGCTAAACGTACAATATGAATACAACTTAATTGTACATACTCTCAAAAGGTTTGTCAGTAATACAGCTGCGCTCATAATAAGAAGGAGCATGGCCAACATGCACATTTTATATTTGGTCAGAACCTTCATTGATTGACCCATCAACAACGGCCAAATAAGACCGAAGCCCTAATGGCAACATGACAAGCTGATTTACTGGATCAGTCCAATCCAGCCTCCAGTCTAGGCGAAATCCAGGACAAAGTATGTGTTTGTATGAGAGGGACCAACTTAGTCTCATCCAACTCAACCACCAGGACCCCTTCATCCCCTAACGCGGGTCGCACCCCATGGCAAACAGGTTGCTCTTTAAGCGTCGAGGAGACGTGTGCAAGCGCACTGTCCCATGTTGTCCACTAAGGATAGAGGACTATTAGAGGTCTTCACCTTAGTGTTATCACCATCCACTGCGAGGAGGCCCAAGACCTGCGGGGGCCGGTTAAAATGTAAGACTTGGCCAATTTACAACATATCATATTTATATGGCTGAAAAACACAACAAAATAATTTTTATATAGGGTAGGCTGATATCATCTCCAATGATAAATGCAGCACGGAAACCAAACTTAGACAACTTTCTGAAAGAAAGCAGTGATGTTTTGAGCTGGTCCCACAGATGACAGTTACTAGGAGAGCAAACATAGTTTGGTGGGCAAATTGGTTGATTGACTGCTTTGCAATGCTTACAAAATAATTTCGCTATTGCCTTCAAAAATTAGTGCGAGTAAGAAATCATCAGATCAGACATCAGTGAATGCAGCTTTTCAAAACAGATGCATTTTCTTGGCTCATGACAATGTGGCAAAAGTTTGGGATCTGATATCTAGCTTGAATCTCCAGACTTATTAGACGTAAAGGACATAAAATGTAATCTAAAAAACTTCTAATATTTCATTTGCATGATTTAATTCCATGACCACTTGACCAGTCATTTACAGCACATTGTTTGACCATTCATCTCCAAAATCCGTAAGCCTAATTTCGTTCTGACAGGAAATTCTCCTAAAATGAAAAAAAAAAATTCCCCATGCCTTGGATTAGGACCCCCGGGGCCCCCCCACCGCTGGAGTTCTAGCTACGCCACTGCACTGAAAAAAAGGATTGTCTGAATCAGACAATGATTGTCTAATATGTGTCCGATCAAAGTGGTAGTCTAATCCAGATAATTGAATTGTTTGAAATGTCAAAGAACTTGTTTATTTCATTCTATTGATTGTCTAAACTGGACAATCAATAGAATGAAATAAACAAAATCTTTGACATTTTGAACAGTTCGATTGCCTGGATTAGACAACCGCTTGATCGGACACATATTAGACAATCATTGTCTGATTCAGACAATCCTATTTTTTTTTCAATGTGATAGTCATGTTTACATGACAAAACTATTTGACAGGAAATTTTTTTTTGCAGCTGGTGATGAAGCACGCTTCCTGAGGTATGCTGAAATAAAAATTTTCGACAGGGATACCTGCAACGTTAAGTATGGTGGAAACTTCAACTTTGGTCACATGTGTGTCCAGGACGAGAATAATAAAAAAACAGCATGCCATGGAGATTCTGGTGGACCTTTAATATATGATAATAAATTGGTAGCCGTGGCATCAGCACTTGATCAGGATGATTGCCCAGCAGACGAACCAGTTATTTACACCAGCGTTAAGCACTATGAAGATTTTATAAATGAAATTTTGAGAAAACCTGTGAATTGATGTAAAGATGAGAAAACCGTAATAACAAGAAACATCGCTAAAAGAACAAATCTGGCATGGCCAGTTTTTTAGAATATGTGTATATATAAACCTTCTGTGATGGATGCTATAATTTAAAACTATATTATGATATATTTTTTAATGTTGAGTTGCCTGCTCCGAAATTTTGGCAGTTTTTTCTATTATTATCTATTATTAATTAAGTTTAGTCTGTCATCAATATTTATATCAGGTTCAATGAATGTTCATCTTGAAATTTTAAATTTGACTATGTTATTTGGGTATGTAAAAATTTATTGTAAAAATACTTTGCACAAAAATATCGGACAACAAGCATCCATATATTTACTTAAAATCTACATACTGAATCAATTCAGCAAGATAAAATTCATCCAAATTTGTTATACTGAGCTGTGCTTTTAATTAATTTTAAAGCTTTTATCAATGGTTACAACCTTCTTATGTTTTATATATATTAACTATTATTATATACACCAATTTTGAATTTATCATATTTCTCCAATTATGGAAATTCAATAAAGAAATTGCATGAAAAAAATAAAACTTCATTTGTCACCCAACACTAACTATAAAGATATTATTTGTCACCCAACGCTAAAAAATTAGATATTGTTTGTCACCCAACACTAAAAATAAGATAATGTTTGTCACCCAACGCTAAAAAATCAATATTGTTTGTCAACCAATGCTAAAAAATAAGATATTGTTTGTCTCCCAACACTAGAAATTAAGATGTTATTTGTCACCCAATGCTAAAAAATAAGATGTTTGTCACCCAACGCTAAAAAATAAGATATTATTTGTCACCCAACGCTAAAAAATAAGATATTGTTTTTCACCCAACGCTAAAAAATAAGATGTTATTTGTCACCCAACACTAAAAAGTAAGGTGTTATTTGTTACCCAACAATATTCGACATTTAGCCACATACAGGCTTTCATATATCTTGGGCCCACGCAAATGAGGTGATTTTGCTGGTTTATGCACTTCTGACAAGGTTTAAGATTCGAGTCAGAAATTTGTGACATTAGCAGATTATTGTGGAAAAATCGTGAAGTTTAATATTACGTCTTTCAAACAACTTCTTGGGTTTATCTGATGGCAAAAATTGTCTACTTTTCAGAGGAGGCATCAGAAATGATCATATCTTAAAATTTGTTGGTGTTTTTGGGTGATTAATGTAAAAAAAAACGGCAAAAATTAGCCTTTTGGGTTTACAAAAAAGATTTTCACAGTTTCAATTTGTCTCAAGTTTGTTTGGTCAACTTCATAGGTGAATTCCTTTATCCCCCCAGAATACCACAGTCATGACAGGTGAACAGAATAGCAGGAGTCTATTTATCAAACTTTGCATAGAGTTGGGGAATCTGAATCTATAGTTTGCAATTGGACATTTGAGGGCGGAGGGAGGCGGTTGAGATTCTGTTAGTCACCTTGACCTTGGGTCAAAGCAATGCCATTGCTTGTCACCAGTGGATGGTGCTATTTCCAAAACCCATGTATTTCTATGGATATCTCAGTAAAGAGAAAATTATTTGAATTTTTGCATTAGACCCTCCTACAGTTCAGGTAAGTCAATTTTTACCAGGTGCACCAATGCTTACATTTTATTTTGACATATTTTTTTTGCACATTTCATGACTTAAGATTGTTGAAACAACTTGAATGTCCACAGCTTCCCTCCCTGTAGTGTATGAGTAATTGGGTATTTGAATCAGTAACCACAAACAGTTTATATATGTGTACCCTTTATTGAATATCTACGCCACTGGTACAACACCCTGTTAGACCACGGGCCAGAGAGTGAAACCCTCCCCCCCCGAGGGAATTTTCGGGATCCCCCTAGTTTTCTTCCTGGATGTATTAGGAGTTCATTTCAGGTTGTTTCTGCAATTTAAAAGCGCTCGTGTAAACTCCAGAAAAAATCACTTTTTCTGAATACCGCGTGAGGAATTTCGATATTTTTAGCGTGACGCACTTTCCTTCACCAAATTGGCAATAACTCCCTCAATAATCATCTTTATGACACAACAAAGGTGTCATTGGAACCACAAATAAGCAGGCTACATGATGCAATGTTGTTTTACTAAAAAATACGGACTGAAATTTGTTAGGAAGTCATTTTCCTACCCCTATCCCTACATTTTATTTAATAAAATGATTTCCGCCCATATATAATCACCATTTGAGGCTAAATACTATGCAAAATAATCATAAATTCAGCCTGGGTGAATTTAATCAATCAGTTTTAAAACAACTATCAACACTAGAATCACACAGTCACAAATAAATCCATAAAGATCTATTTATCTGACCACCGCATCGGGAATTTAGTTGTTTTTAGCGTAACAGACTTTCTGTCACAAAATTAGCCATAACTCCCTCAATAATAATTTTTATTACTCAATGTAGGTGTTATTGGAACCACAAATAAGAAGGCTGCATGATAAAATGTTGCTTTAGTTGAGGAGAGGGACTGAATTTTAACAGAAGGCCATTTTCTTACCCCTAGCCCTAACATCTTATTTAAAAAAAAGATTTCTGAACACTTATAATCATCAATTTCAGTTAAATTCTGAAAAAAAACAAAAAAGAAATTATATAGCCTAGTAAATATACTGAATTATCATAAAACTGATGGGAGAGAATTAACCTAGTCTGAATTTCTTTTTTGTTTTTTCATCATAATTTTCGAACTATGATCTTTTCAAAATCTTATGTCATTACATTAAAACATACAGCAAAATACTAAAAAAGTGTGGCATTTATAATGAAAAGGAGCGTCACTCGAACAATATCCATGAGATATTTATGAAAAATTAAAGGAATATAGCTGAAAATACACTTTATTGAAAAACAAGTTTTTGAAGGGGGTTACCGATGTTTTTTGAGAGTTACGTGGTGTACAACATAATAAAATTATGAAAAACAGTTCAACAAAAATAAGCCTCTCATAAAATAAACTTGAATATCTCAAAGATTCCTTCTCCGATTTTTGTGAAAGTTGAATTGAATTATAGGCCTGTATATCGACCCAAAATGTGTGTATTTATAGTTCAGTGCCATTATTCCTGGCTGAGCCAGCAGCCTTCGAGTGAGCCTACCCCTGTTTTCAAAAATTTGTGGCTTTTCCAATGCATATGAACAATTTGACCAAGCGGGGGAGCCACCAGCTGGGGTATTTTTGTTGAACAGTTTTGTTAAATGGAGTAGAATAGGTGGAGTAGCTGTACTGTGTGGGATTCAACTTTAAAATTCAGTCCCTCTCCTCAACTAAAGCAACATTTTATCATGTAGCCTTCTTATTTGTGGTTCCAATAACACCTACATTGTGTAATAAACATAGGCTGCGCAGCAGCAAACCTTCAGCGAATAACACCTTCAGAAGAATACAAATTCACCATAAAATTGTTGCATTGACCAAATTGCATATATTATAGGTATGCAGTAGTGGTCGCGTCATGGCCTATTATCTCTATTTGGCTGCTGCCCTGACATCTGCTCGTTTGCTTGCCAGGGTTTGTAAGAGCAAGGAAAGGCCTTATTAAACTAATTTACTGATATTATAGTTCGGTTTTATGCACGTACAAATTTTTCTCAAATTTTCCAATCATTCAAAAGTGTTAAATACACATCAAAAAGAACTGATACATTGTATATGTGATATGTGTTGGAAATTTCATTGCTGTACATGCAATAGTGGGCAAGTTTTGGGTCCAATAAGAAAAAAACTGTTTTTAATATTTTTTCTCAATATTACAAAAAGTATTTCTATGTATCAGTCAGACCATGAAAAGCCACAACTAGACCACATAAGTCATATGTGTACCAAAGTTTATCCATGTACATGCAATAGTGACCAAGTCTGGGGCCAGAAACAAAAAAAATATTTTTCTGGTTTTTTTTTTCAATATTTCAAAAAGCATTAATATTTTCCAGCAGACGTTTCAAAGGGCACAAGTAGACCATATGGGCCATATGTGTACCTAACTTTATCCATTAACATGCATATTGACAGAGTCTCAACCCTGAAAACAAAATAATACATATTTTTCTATTTTCCTCATTTTTAGAAAAAGTATAGAATATCTATCAATGAGACCATCAAAAGGCACAACTAGACCATATAGGCCACATCTGTATCAAATTTCATCCTTGCACATGCAATGGTGACTTAGTTTTGGCCCGGAAAGGAACAAAAATAACATATATTTTTTTAGTTATTTAAAAAAGTATAGAATAACTATCAATCAGACCATCAAAAGGCACAACTAGACCATACAGGCTATATATGTACCAAACTTTATCCATTTACATGCAAAATTGACCGAGTCTTAGCCCGAAAACCAAAAAATACATGTTTTTCTATTTTTCCTCTTTTTTAAAAAAGTGTAGACTATCTATCAATGAGGCCATCACAAGGCACAACTAGACCATATAGGCCAGATCTGTACCAAATTGTATCCTTGCACATGCAATGGTTACTGAGTTTTGGCCCGGAAACGAACAAAAATATTTTTATATTTTACTCAATATTTCACAAAGTACTAAATATGCATCAATCAAACCATCAAAAGGCACAAGTAGACCATACAGGCTACATGTGTACCAAATTTCATCCATATATGTGCAATAGGGGCTGAGTTCTGGCCCGGAAACTATCTACCCGCCCGCCGCCCGGACGCCCGACCGCCCGCCCGGCGGACGGACAACTTTTGACCAAAGTGATAACAATACCTTCTTCGAACGAAGTTCGCTGAAGGTAAAAATTATTATTGAGGGAGTTATGGCTAATTTTGTGACAGAAAGTCTGTTACGCTAAAAACAAGTAAATTCCCGATGCGGTGCTCAGATAAATAGATTTTTATGGATTTATTTGTGACTGTGTGATTCTAGTGTTGATAGTTGTTTAGGAACTGTTTGAATGTTGGACGACATTCACAGACAAGAGGGACAAGATCTTTTGATATTTGTTGCCAATTACAATTATATTTGAGACAAGACAAGGCTATCAACAGCCACACTGGTAATTTGATGACATTCACAGACCACAGAGAATAGATCTTTTAGTATTCCAAAACATATTTCCATTTTCGACCTCTCAACAATACACAATTCACCTTGATCAGTGTCGTCAATGTTATGAAATTGTAGCCCCAAGTTAATTGATACTCCAACATGTTCTCCTTTATAAAAATTTAATTAACGGCCCAAAACAAAATAGCCGCCATTTTGTACCATTGCCGAGTCAGTGGAGCTGGCATTCTGGCCTCCAGGGCTCTTTTAATCCATTGAAAACACTACTGCCGAGACTTAAACAGAACGTTTAGCATGGATTGCCACCATATTCCAGTACTGTCAGGCTGATTAGACTATGTTACGGACCTTGGAAAACCTGGCCCCATTGTAAATGCCCAGGCCGATGTTTCCAAAAATAGTTCTATTCTGTTCGGCAAACGCAGGAGAGCTGGAAAAATGAGAATTCCAGTAACGCCCGCTATTGTCAAAGAAGGGTGCAAGTGACCCACCCTGAGTTGAATTCTAACCAGGCCTTTTATCAAGTAGGCCTTTACACAGTAATCCATAGGGTGTTACCAGTAAAAAGAAACTCAAGCAGTTGAGCAACCACAAATTGAACAGTATACAAACATTGACTGGTGATGAGGGCAACAGTTCAATCTGTTAAAAAAAAATTTGAAAATTTTTTTTTGGGGGGGAATTTTTTTTTTGAAATCTTTTTTCTTTTAATTGTTTTTATTTTGAACTTTTTTTTTTGAGAATTTTTTTTTTGAAGGTACTGTTGACTGGTCAACAGTTCCTTTGCTGGGCCATCAGTCATTTCTGACTCATGTCATGTGACCTCACTTCAGCCAATCAAAGAAGAGCTTACATCTGTGAGGTGTTATAATATAAAATAAAAGCAGAGTCCAAGACAAATATATATGACATAAAACAGCATTTATTCACTTGGTTCCACCCGCTATATAATGCAATATGTTCACTTAATATCAACCGATAAGTGATTATTATCACGCTTACAAGTTTACACATGTGTACATGCTAACAGTCGTATAAATTTACCTATAACAATAAATGCATGGTTTGCACATTATCAACCGTAGAACAGCTTTATCAAAAAAATTATTTCACAACTTTCTCTACTTCAGAATTAACTTCCATTGCATCTTATATTCATTTTTCTCAAGACCATTCAACAACTTGTGTGACTTGTCAATTGTTCAACAACATTTGTTATTTCATTATATTTAATGTAATTATGTTTCGTTAACATTTTGTCAATAATCTTTTCAGCTAAACTTAATTTGCTTCAACAATGTGTCGCTTGACATGCAGACAGTTTAAAACATTAATACGCTTATTTAATAGTTTTTATCTCGATCGATAAATTTGTATCATGATCAATATTAATGATTCTTTTGAAGAATTGTAAACTATGAATGATATGCAAACTTATTTGTCAAACACTAGAAAAAATATTGAAAATCATTGAAGAATTATTGAGAGAAAAATTTGAGAAAAAAACTCTGCACCGCAGCAGAACCTCAGAATACCGTTAAGTTTGAAAAATTGATTGAAAACAGCACTTTTGAGTCAAGAGCAGGGAATGGGTATTTTGAGAGGAGTGGTTTATAGCAAAGAAACATTTTTATTCTGCCATGGTCTTCAAAAATTTAATTCAGTTCACATAGTTTTATAATTTTTTTTTTTTCAGGTATTTAAATAATTTATAGGAGTCAGGCTCGCCACCCAGAGCGATAAGGAGCATATTTGAAGCATTCAAATTATTTAAATTACGCTTCATTAAAATTGTATGCTCCCTACATGCTTATAAAAGCTCTTTAAATGTGCTCCTTTCGCTGTGGGCATATTTTAAAATATTCAACTCTTGACTCTTAAGTCCTCCTGAAACCTCCCGACTCAACGACTCCGACGCCCTGTTAACATCAACACTATTTAATACAAAATCATTATAATTGATAAAGCATTTGATGAGTCATGAGTCACGATGAGCCATGATGACAACTGCAGTTCTCTTATTTTTTACGACATCTTTCCCCCAGGAGAAATCGATTGATACAAAAACAAAAACGGGATTATTCGTACAAAACTGTTTAAAAAAATTGTGCGACATTCATAAACCATGCTGTCTATTTTGTATTATGTAATCATAATATCATAATCATAATCATAATATAATTGTCATTTTGTTCCATCGCACATTTGTAGAAAAGCGAAGGTACTACTTTATCAGAAAGTAGTACCTCCCACATGGCGGATATAAAAAGCTTAATTCAAACAAAAACACTCAATTCTATAAAAGTATCCAATCAAAGATGGCCGATACATAATATGATGTTATATCATAAAACACTGTTGTACAAATATGGAAGCATATACCAAGCATTTTTACAAAAATTTCTTTCTAAATTAAACCAAATTATTTCCTTCACAAATCACATGAACTCTTGAGACCAAAATATTAAATGCGACTGTTACAAAAGTTAGCCAATCAGCAATTTAAGAGTCGTAAAAAAACATTCAACATCATAATTTTCAAAAATATTTTGAAACGATAGCCAACCAAAATATTATATATACCTATACTTCATTGTTAGATTAGCATTTCATCTAACTTCAATAACAATTTCAAAATGGTCGAACATTTGAAGCTTCATCGAAAGCAAATATGGACATAATTGGTAATAATTGAGTTCTCATTTCCAAAACAACAGGAAATTAAGATCTCTAATAAGTTTTAAATATCATAAAAAGAATAATTTCTTCCTGAGAAATACAACATAAAAAAGCACAAAGACAAGTTTCTTTTTTCTGGATATATTCTCCAAAATCATAAATTTATAAATATTCAGTGATTTTTTTTCTTTCAGAAATTTTAATATATAAATACAGCAGCCCTAAGCATGGTGGTGATAGCCTGAAATTTGTTTTAACAAAAACTAAACATGTTTATTAAGTTGTGAGCATTATTAAAGTCTGAAACTAAAATTGAACTAAAATAGCAAAATACTACATGAAAGAAATACCATGATATAGCAAATAGATAATACTTGCAAACTTAAATAAAATACTATTATGTACTTGTAGTTGTTTTACTTTAAAAATATAGGCCTACATCTTAAGTCAGGTTTGAACCTAGGTCCAATAAAGACAATCAAGAGACTTTAACAGTTGAGCCACACCTTTTAAGGTGAAAATATGCAAAAGAAAAGTCAATTTTTTAAATGAACACTTTTAAAAAGAAATTAATGTGCCCAAAACCTCAAATACACATATGCGCACATTTGTTATGAAGCACCAATTTTGAGAATGATTAAACTTTTTTTTTTTTTTAAATCTAACCAATTGAGACTGCTACAGACCTGCTGGCATATAAGAGCTACAATAAATACTTGCATAAAATATAGCATGCACTATTTGTAAATGAAAAATTAAATAAGCAAAATACCTTAAGCCTCTGGGAGGCTCCTAGTCGGGGCCACTTGCATTGACTGAACTCCATGACCCCTGAAAACAGTGTCGCTGGAATAACTACACCATAACAAAAAATTCTGTTGACACAAAGTTGTGTCGCTTGATTGAAAAGGACTGTACACCAACTTTGAGGTGTCTACATGTAGTATTGAAGGAGAAAACAAAGAATTACCGACAATAGATGCATGAAGTCGTCATATTTTCCTACGTTCACTGCCGTGATTTTTGCTGGATTGCCTCTGACGTCATAGCTATTGCTGATGACGTCACAATCAACTCTCGTGATTTCAGCCACGTTTATTGACGTCCTGACAGTGTTTTTAAACGTCATTTAATTAAAAGGTACTTGAAAGAGGAAAGAGACAATTTAATCCAATTCTCACACTTCATCTATATAAGGTATAGCCACTGGGCATGCATCATGCGAAGTTTGGTATTCAGGAGAGAAATGACAAGGCAGAAATATGAAGATCGAGCTCATAATGGGGAAGTGTCTCTGACCCAGAATCTGCCCAGCTCTGCTGGGCATTTCTGGGATCAGAAGCAATGCTCGGACTAGGAGGCTCCAGGAGGGGTAATAAGTATAAATTTAATAATTGAGCCAGGGTAAAGTCATGAATATACATTTTTTAAATTTCTGAATTAGTTATTTGATAATAATTTATATTTGAATTGACAGTATGGACACAAATAAATATACAGGCCTATCAATTCAGAGAAGTATAGAATGCCAATTTTAATTCTGCAGTTGATTAGACAAAATAAAATCACAAAATTAAGAAAATGTCATTTTATCAATCGGTGGTATTTAAGAAGCCCAGTGAATAGGTTTATTTTTATAATTGATATTTTCATGCATGATACAGTATTACTTTAAGGACGTACCGTAATTTATCTCATAAATTAATCTTATGCATATGACAGTAGCCGACACTAATTTTGGTCAAGGTTAATTTGATCCTGTACATTTAATCATATATACGGATACATTAATACTGCCGAAGCCACAACCTTAGAAAACTAGAATTTATCGGAATTATTCCACCAATAAGTAACAAGACAGTCATAACATATTCCCATAGAATACCAATGTGGTATTACATGATCCTTAAACAAAAAACCAGACAGTCATTTCATATTCCCATAGAATACCAATATGGTATTTCATGATCCTTTAAAAAAAGAACAATATTACTATCCATCAGATAATTCATAATTGATAACTTTTCAGTTAATTCAGTATTGAAAAGATTCCAGCATATAAATAATGTTGCAAAAATTAAGGAAACATTTGTTCAGTAACTACGCAGGCGAGTTTTGCATTCACAAAATCCAAGTTCTGAGAATGAAAAACGTTTCAAATTGCACATTTGTACTTTTCACGATGGCACAGCCATTATATAAAAACAAAAAGTTAAAAATTTTGTTTGGTAAAAAAATTAAAGCAATAACTAACTTCTTAAATAAATCACAGACTATAACAAAAAGCGTCGTTAAAAAATGAATATTACCTGCCATTCATTTCTATGAAACTTTACACACATAGCACATTTCAATTCATAAATAGCACAAAGAGCATTCATAAGCCCGAGAAACATTTGGCCCAAAGTACCGCCGAGGATAAGATCATAAATGTCAGATCATTTTGGAGAGATCTGTTGAGAAAATAAACAAATCTAGATAAAATTATGAAATCAAGGCACATTTCTTTAATTCTAGTTCCTCAAAATAACACTTGATAGTCTCGACAAACACATAATTAGAAATATAAAAAAAACTTCAGTTCACAAATAATCAGGATGAGAATGTCTTAAAATAACATTTCGCAAAAACAATAAAATATCAAAATCAGAACGAGGGAAAATACAGAAATTATTACTAAATTACGGTAAAACTGACTCATGAAGGACTGGATAAATCTGCTAAAAGCAGGCAGATCAGAAAGTACGCATAGGACAGTCCCCCCAAGGCGAATTATTGCCACTCTTAAAATACAAAATTCAGAGTACAGTGGCAGAAGTTTTGTAGCGTCTTTGGCCCTCAAAATCAAACACAAACAACCATAACAGACTAGCATCGATATCGACCTCGGCAGGACTTCGGGACAAATATTTTTCGAGCGAAATTCACAAATATTCGAACAATAAAAATCAATAACAGTGAGCAGTAGAATCCCAGCACATTCAGAGGCGACAAATCTAACTTCAAGAAAAACCATCCATGATTTATATAAAATAATTTTCACTGTGGACCCTTCATTGTTCAATAGGAGCACCTGAAAGAATTAAGGTCTGGTCGACCATTTGAATAATCAATTAACCACAATCAATAATCAATCACTGACGATCAATCCATGATTAATCAATAATTAAGTTTGCAGTGGGTTATACAAACACGGCATCATCCCCCTCCTCGTTATCTTTATCATTGTTATCCCTATTATCCCTATTAGAACTTCGCCGGCTTTCTTTATCACTACCTCTAGAGCTTGCTCGTTGCTGTTTGTCTTGGTTGCTAGCGCCGTTGCCATGGCTACTGGCTTGGTTACCACCTTGGTTACTGTTGCTATGCCCGTTACCATGACTACCGTGACCTTGGTTACCACTGTGGCTTCCTTGGTTGCCATTGCCATGGCCACCGTTGCCGTGGTTACCATTGCCATGGCCAAGTGGGTTGTTGCTAAGGACACCGCTATGAGCGTGAGGTGGGTGACTGGTACTTTCCCTGGTACTGTCTCTTTGAGAGCTGGTACTGGTACTGTGCGAACTGTTACTGTGGGGGTGGTGACTGCTGGTGCTCTCCCTCATCGAACTGGAACTAAGGGTACTGGTACTGTGGGGATGATGACTGCTACCCTCCCTCAACGAACTGGTACTGTGAGTACCGGAACTGTGAGAGCCAGGATGGGAACTGGTACTGTGAGGGGCGGTACTGTGAGGGTGATTAGCGGAGGGTACCCCCTCGCTGCTGTCGTGGTAACTGGGGAACATGTGGGTGTCCTCGTCACCAAGGCGTGCGGTGAGTTTGTGAAGACTGCGCAAGACAGCATCTAGACGAGGGCCGGGGTCGTTATCATCCATGACGTGAAACCTGCGAGGGTAAGAAGCCGAGTTGGGCTGAGGACTGCGAGGAGCTCGGGTAGACGGCATGGCGGTCATCGATTGCGTCATGGAGGCAGCCTCGCGGGCGTCACCCCAACTGGTAGACCTCTTATTCGTGCCTGATACGCCGATCTGAAGGAGGTCAGGAGTGGATCGCCCTCCAACACCTGTCCCCCCTGCTCCGGCCGGGTAATCCGTGTACGATTCGAATCCAGAATAGGATCGCCTGTCCCGGGGTCCTCTACCGGCTGCTCCGCACGCCAAGGGACATGTGTCCTGCCTCGGACTTCGAGAAAAGGGCGACGCCAGAGGGCACTTCTCTTTTGGGCTTCTAGAGGCGACACCAAGGGTGCAATAGGGGTTGTTGTCTTGCATGTAATGGCGACTGGTGCTGCACAGGGGGGTGTAAGGCTCGCGGGGGGTGTTTGAAGCGGGACAATGAAAAGGCGACCCCCTACCTGTTGGGACGGTCGATTGTTCTAACCAGACGTCGCCTGGCTTACGACACAATCCTGGCGACAAAAACTGCTTCCTGACTTCTCCGTACGTTTCACACATCTCCTCATCCTTCGTGTACATCTGACTAAAGTCTTTCTTCTCAAATTCTTTCGTTTTATCCTTGTCATTTGATAAGATATTCGCAACGGATATGTCTTTGATTAAACCAAACGAGTTAGGGACATGTAAGCTGCTCTCTTGGTCATGTGACCGTTTTGCTGTGCCCTGATTGGTTCCTCCACAAGCTCCTGGCTCCACCTGGAGGGGCATTTCTGAATTAACTTCCCTCTGCAAATCCTCCACACTCTTGTTGGGGACCCTGGTGACTATCGTAGAATATTCTTTGGAGTGAGACACCTGGGGGTCTTGGTCCGTACCAGAAGTGGAGCTTGGTCCGCCCTCCGCACTCTCACTGGCCGATCCGCTGTCCTTCAACGACAACTCTATGGCAATGCGCAGGTCTCTCTCCTCATCTGAAACAAGTATATTATCCCTATTAACATCATTTATGCAATGTTTACAATTGGTAATATTTTATTTAGCATGGACGGATGATTGGAGCTTTACATTGCGTATTTATGACTCTGGCAGGCGAATTGGTTTAAGCACAGGAGGACCCAACAATGATGCGAAAGATGATTGTCAAAATTTGTCAATTTGAAACCACTGTCAAACTAAAGTCAACATGACACAGCCTAAGCTGGAATTGAGCCCAGGAACCAGCCATTGGAATCAGAGAAAAAAAGTGGCAGAAATTGCAACAAAAGAAAAGGCCTGAAAACCTGGTACTGGGATTGAAACTGTGCCTGTGACAAAATTATCAGGTTGATAAAATAGCCATTCAAACGGTCAACAATGGATCATTTCAAAATGTAAAATTTTTTTTCTTTGGTGATTTCAAGCTCAGAAACCTGCAAATCACATCTATGTTTAAGGTCACATTAATTATAACTTTGAAAATAGACAGATTAATATGTACCCTGATAAGTTAGACGAGAGAGTTCTATGGCTCGTTGGAGATCGCGGTCAAAATCACCGCCTTTGGAACGTTTGTGGTCACTGGCGCCCCCTCCTGAGGAAGACCGAGGTCTATGCGCACGCCCCCTTGGGGGGTCTTGAAGAATTATTGGAGCTAGCTGCACGTCTTCCATTGGTTCTGGATTGGGACTTGTGCCGCCACCTGGACTTACACCACGAGGACTTCTACCTGCTGAATTAGGATATCATATTAACATTATACAGGCTGTCTTTATTCACTATATCAAAAGTTACAGAATATTAAATCATTGACATGCAACCAAAAATAGCTGTTATCATTACAAAGATTGGGAGGGTCTGTAATTAAACAATGCGACACTTGAGAAACAGTTCCCGGATGTAATATACACACAATCTATGTATTACGAAAACCAGAAAAAACATGACCGTGAAACAGAGCATACCAGAGTGGCATGACGTAGATGATTGCAAATTAATAACACTATTTACCAGGGCTCCATCCTCCAGGGCTGCGACCAGGACTTCTAGCTGGGGTACGAGGACTGCGAGAGCTGCAGTGGAAAAGAGGGTCATTGTAATTATAGGATATAAATTGGTGTTTCAATGTATAGGGTATTAGTCATGATGCACAACTTGACTTCAAATGTATTAACTTGAACAACAAAGTGGGTGAGTACTAACTTTCCCGAATTTTCTTTAACTCATAAACTTTAGTGAATACACAGACCTCACAGTACTATTTAAATAATTCCACAATAATTGAAAGTAGTAATCCCTGCGACAAGCGATACTCCATCCAATCTTTATCTAGATCAAAATGGCAAGACATCCCTCATCCAGACAGTTCTACTCTGAAACTTCTTTCTAATTTTTGCATTATCTTTCAAAACCATGCATCCCCACTGTCCAGTGTCTACCAGGCGATCAATGGATAAAGACAATTGGCTCCAACACAAACAATTAAAGAGTAATTTAAAACAGACCTGTCTCCGTTGCCAGGTCGGAGCTGGCCCATTTCTCGTAAGAACTGAAGGCGAGACATCTCCAGGGCTCGGAGGAGTTCTAGTTCATATTCGTTGAAGTAGTCGGCAGGAGGGTTGCATTCTTCTGAAAGTCAGAAGAACGTGCAGTGTTATGAAACTATCAGAACTTAATCATGAGCTTTGTAAGTCCATCTGAGAAAGTTATTACCGCAAGGAGTTGGGTTTCATCAATCAAGAAACAATTTAATCTACAGACAAAAAGTTGGCCAAAAAAACTACATTCTTCAGAATCTTTCTGATGGATGGATGGATGATTGGGGCTTTACGTCCTGTATTTATGCACTTAGTAGCCCAATGAAGACAGGGGGAGGACACGGCAATGAGGCAAAGGATGATTGAAACAGTCGTCCAACATGAGCAAAGGTGACCAACCCGGCAAGAGCTGGATTCGAACCCTGGACCCAGAGATTGGCAGCCCAGCATGCTACCACTAGACCAACCCTCCCCCCCCAGAATCTTTTTGAAAGTTTCTTGGTTATTTCATTAAAATAAGTCTCAAAGCTTCAGGATTACAAGCTATTTCAGCTGATAGGAGCAGCTCAGAAGCAGACATAATGATGAGATGACACGGCTGTGCGGCCACACCTAGGTACTCCCTGTAGGGATGCACGGATATCCGGCAAAGTATCCAGTATCCGACCGGATATTGGAATTTGCAGGATATCCGGTATCCGGTATAATTAGGGTGGCTTAACCGGATATCTGGGATGCTAAAAAATACGTGAAAAGATAGGCAAACTTTGATAATAAGTAAAAGAATGTTACGAAAACACAGTCAAAAACATTATGTAACCATCTTCAAGATATAAATTCAGTCAAAAAACATAACGAAAAACATTCCATCTGAGGAACAGTCCTCCTGTCAGACAGATATCTCTCGGCTCTCAGAAAAAAATATTTATAATCGACCGCGAATGCTGAAAAAAAACGTTCTCTTTCTCATGCTTATTATCCGGTTCCAACTATCCGGCTACTATCCGGTATCCGGCAATAGGTGTTGCCGGATTATCCGGTATCCGGCTATTTTCACTATCTGTGCATCACTAACTCCCTGTTCCCATGAGTGCAGTCTTTAACTTTACCCATCATAGAACGTGATGCGATTGACAACATTATTCAGTTACAGGAGTGGGATTCAAACCCATGACCTCAAAGCAAGTGGTTACACAAACAAGCACTCTTTTAAAAGTTGACCATTGGACCACGAGAAACTCCAAATAGAGCCTATGATAAAATACATAATTGTTTACCTTCATTCCTATCTAGCTGGTCAGCACGCATGCATTTGATGCTACAATGGTCGTGGAATTCTCCCGTTCGAGGGTTTTGAGCTCGGGGGCGAGAGCAGCCACGTCTTATGCAGGTTGCTGAAATGAAAATATACAATGTCATGACCCTGAATTTTTCTGGCAATGTTGATTTTAAATAGCTTATAGTAAAACTTTAAACTCTTGAGATAAGAGATGTGAAACAAGGTTGACACCATGATCAAGCATCACCTGCGAATCCTAACCCTAACACCATGGTTTTCTGTTTTCAATATTTCTTCCAACATAAGGATTCCCGTCCCAAATACTGTGCACAACAGCAAATCATCTTTATTTTTGACACTAGGGGGCTATACGTCTAGACTAAGGATCAGCACCCTCTGCAGGATTGTTGTTGTTATTAGTGGCATCTCAAGTTATTTTGGAATGAATCTGTTCAAGCCAAAACAACAACTACTCGATGTAGTAACTAAAGTCAAGACATTTTATTTTGGCAGTAAGTTTTTAGCCAATAACAGAATAAATGATTAAGTCTGAGGTTTAATTTTTGGTTTATCAGGGTGAGTACACCATGACCAAGCATGATTTGGACTAAATTTATGTCCTCTGACCCCCCAGCTCCATCATGCAGGCACTCACAATGCTAAATTACTGCTGCTCTTCAGCACATTCAGAGCTATTTTTAGCCTTCTGTTGTGACGTCATCAGCATTGTTGGCTCTATGACATCACTGAAACAATGGTGACGTCACAACAGCAGCAATAGAAGCAGTAGAAGAAAATGGCTTCTTGAGCTGTGTTGACAGCAATGTTATTCTAATGGGACTACCTCAAAACCAGGACTACAACATGCCGATACTTCCAAATGTTTATGAAACTGTTTGGTCAAGGTGTCAGGAACAGGAGGAGACAAGTATTTTTGTCAAAAGTAAGGTAAGTTTTTAATTATCAGCCAAAAACTTACTGCCAGAAAAAAATGACTTGACTGTAAATACATAATAATGACATCTTTAATAGAATTAATTAATAACGTCACTTCCTTATGCGCTAGGGAGTGGGGACGCCCTCTACCCACCCTTAGTCCATCACTCACCCACACCTCTGGGATATTCCGGAGTTGTCGTTTGACTTGTCTCAGGATCGGAATCCTCGCTGTCGTCCGGCCAGTCCAGGACTGCTGCTAGGTTGGTGTGGCGTCCTGATGGGTCTTTGACCCAAGTGCTTCCGGGCGCCAGGTCGTGCAGAGAGGCTAGGAGGGCTTTCTTCAGGTCTTCCTGTTATCCAAGCAAATTTATTGTAATCCCAAAGATATTTAACTTCATAAGCAAGTTAATACAATTTTTAAAAATATATCAAAGTCCATTTGTGTAACATTGGTGGGCTGAAGTGTATATCACAAAAACAGTTTTGGAGATTTTTGAAAAATTTTCTGAACTCCAATACAAAGCAAAAGACCCTAAATGTCATATTGTTACACTTTCTGATCTATTCCAGTTGTAGTTCCTGGTACATGCACAACATTGAGGTACCTATATTAGTGTTGTAGTCGAGTCCAGGAAATCCAAGGACAAGACCGAGGCATGAGCCTCTGAGACCGAGACCGTAAAAACTGTGCCAAAAGTACCCCAGTCCAAGGACGAGGCCAGCCTCGAGACCTCCAACACTGACCAATATAACAAAAACTTTTATATCCTGATCTTTGGAAATCCATATCTTTTTCTGAACATATTGTTTTCATAATAACCACAGGAACTTGTTTTACTTTTAATGCGAATTGCAGAGAGAATTGGAATTTTCAACTTTTTTCGCTTTTTTTCACTTTTCTGAAGATTTTTTTTTGGCTTTTCCATGACATTTCCATGATCACCATTTCTACCATAACTGTAGGAACCCTGCTGTAAAATAATCAACCAACTTACTGCACTTACATCAAGTTCCACGCTGTACTTCTCGCGTTTTTTCCTCGTAGCAGGAGACGAATCGGCCGGAACTAATCCTTTGGAGATGGCCATTAAGAACTCGTGTCTTTTGCGTTGGACTAAATGCGTAGTTTGGATGATCTTGTATCTAGGAGTTCGCAGGTACGGACGAGCGACCATCTCCGATAACGCTTCTGTGCATTCTTCTAGTTCAGTCTGAATTGAGAGAAAAGATACAATAAAGATGGATGGATGACTGGGCTCTACATCTTGTATTTTTGCAATAGGTAGGCTAATAAGGACAGGAGGATAAAGCAATAAAGGCACAAAAATGAAGATATATTTCATGAATAGAAGGCCGAGTTCAGCATAACTGGATTCAGACTTGCCCAAAAACAAAATATCATGACTTCCCCCCCCCTTCAAAAGATTTAAAAATCAAAGAGCATCACTAAACAAGATCAAATACAATTTCAATAGCCTTCACAAAACTATCAAGACTTAAATTTCATGCAGAATCGTCTTCGTACCTGCATAAATTCAAAGATAGGCTTCTTGTAGCCAGTCTCCCCTAGGTAGTACCCATACACATAGCTGCACTTGAGGACGCGTCTTGCTTTTAGCAGTTGGTTGACGGCATCTTCTACAAATTTGGTTTCGGTGGCTGAGGGGTCCGTTTCTATGACAACCCGTGATAATACCATCATCTTCTCTTTGGCGGTGTCTAGCAGAGGCAGTTCCAGCTGAAAGTAGTGAGAAAATACAATTATTTTAAACAGAATGGAGGGTGAATAGATGGTTGGGACTTTACGTCCTGTATTTATGCACTTGGTGGGCTAATTAGAATCAGTGGAGAACACAGTAAAGAGGCAGAGGATGATTTCATTGAAACAACGAAACTGAAAACACTGGAAATATAATCATAGAACATCCAAGAGGCCTGCTGCGCCTGGCAGAAGTAATTTTCATAAACAATTAAAAATTGTCCTCTGTCACAAAAAATTGGAAACATTTTAATTATACATAAAATCAAAGTCAGAACAACTTACGGAATAGCTATTTTCGTGGTTTTTAAACCGCGTGTAGTAGTGAAGAAATTTATTGAGCTCCTGCATCCGTTGGTTTCTCTGTTCAGCCTGTAAACAAAAAATTCAATTTAAAATCATTCTGTGGAAAACGAGAATATGTGCCATCTGCATGATGCTGCGTTACTGTCTGCTACAGATGACTAAATATCAGCAGCAATGACCATTACACATACATCATGATGTTACATCTCGAACAACACAACCACTGCGAAGACAATGTGACATTGTCGAAAAATTATGGACATGTTAACCAAATCCTTCTTATGTCACCAGAAGCTGCTAGTTCACCAAGTGTGGATCATTTTATTTTATAATTGCACCATCGTCGAAAATTATGGACTAGTGGAGGTTAAAACAAATCCCCTGAACTGACGGTGAATCTCATCATGTTACAGATCCGAGGATAGATAGTAGAGAATCGACACTCTAGATAATATAATCTCATCAAAAACTCACGTCAGTTTTGAGCTTGTCGGTGGAGTCGTCCACCTTGCGAACAACTTCGTATCGATTGCATCTGAAGTATCCCCCGGTGGCCGAACTGTGCTTCTTCCAGGCTTCTAGGCAGACCCAGCAGAAGTCGTGTTTACACTGAAACGGAAAGCAAAGAACTAACATAAGTATTGCATAGGATATTTGCTTTAGTCATGACTTTAGGTAAGAACTCACTATGATTTAGCCCTTCTGACGTAATTCATTAATCGCTGAACATTGACCTTTACGGGAGAATTTTTACCTAATTTCAACACGGTCATTATGAGCAGGCATCTGATAAAAAGTGCAGTGTAACTGGCAATATTGCACACACGTTGCACACATTGAATTCTTTTGTGAAACCTGACATAAATTTAATTTCTTGACTTTAAATTTAATTTGATCGTCTATAAAGAGCTTATTTTTCAAGTTTTACTAATTTTTTTCACTGATATGTAATAGATCTGCACCATTTTGCAGCTGAGTATTTACTAAATTTTAGTCAACATATTTCATTAAATTGTTGGAAAAAATGCTTTCCTGACACTTACAATAAGATTTAAGATCATTAAATTTTTTTTCCCATTACCTTGGAGCACTTCATGTGATTGCATCCTTCATTCTTCTGGATGGGAGATTTGCAGTTGGGACAGGTTTTGGAGTTGGTCACCAGCCAAAGGCAATTGGCCGCTAGTTCTGTCTCTTCGTCCGTTCCACTCACTGCAAAAAAAGAAAGTGCAAGTCATAAAAACAACCAAACTTGAGAGTTTGCACTCCAAACGCACACATCCTCAAAGAATTACAGAAGTTTTTGAGTCATTCTTCTGAGAAAAGTCTTCAAAGCTTAGAAAATTCATTGTAAATTGACTAAATTCACTCAATTGACAGTTGACATTAACGAGAGGCAGTACGCATACAAGAAAATAAATAAATCAGTAGGCCTACATTTCAGATGAAAAATCTAAATAATTATGTTGGTTGATATTTAGGGACCGTTCAGAATTTATGACTGGGGGGGTGGGAGTTTTGGCCGAGGGGGTACTAACTTTTCACACATGTTTCAAGGGGGGGGGTATTAATTTTTGACATCACTTCCAAGGGGGGGGGGTAAGAAATTTTAACAAAGAAAAAATGTTAAAAAACGCGCATAAACTAATTTTATTTAGACTTTTTTACGCGTAAAAGTCCGCAAAATGACGCGAATCTGTAGGTGTATAGCCGTGTATAACAGTATAGATGTGTGTATTGCTTTGTATGTCAAGGGTGGGGTACTAAAAATATGCGCGAAACCTAAGGGTGGGGTACTAAAAATCCGCATGAAACGCAAGGGGGGGATATCAATTTTTGACGGGAAGTTCCAGCAAAACTCCCACCCCCCCCAGTCATAAATTCTGAACAGTCCCTAAGTAACAAAGAATTGGTTTAAAAATATTTATTTCCTTTGCTTACGAGCCATGGGCTCAATTACAAGATCAGGTGTTAGTTATACATTTCAATTGAAACACACAAGGAATTGCATGTTACGGGTTAATATCATCACAGGACTTACCAAGTAATTGCAGTTAAAGGCTCTCCACTAAATTCCATATCAATATTTTAAAAGCATCTTAAATGTCTACCAAAATTGACTTACACTCTTCAGGCTTGACTTCCACAATCTTTGAATGCCATTTGGTCCAAGCATCACAACTGGCAGGTTCATGAGCCTCTCCCAAGCAATCCCTGGAATAAATATGACACATTTTAGTCTAATCATCAGTGTTGTAGGTCTCAAGGCCAGCCTTGAGGACGAGGGGCCATATTTTGATGGCCTCGGCCTTGTCTCGGACGCCTAATCCTTGGCCTTGCCTCGGTCTCGGGTGCCTTTGGGCCAGAGGTGGAGGGCTTGGGACCGGTCTTGGCCAAATTTTAATGGCCTTGGCCTTGCCTTGATCTCGGATGCCAAATCCTTGCCCTTGCCTCAGTCTCAGGAGTCCTTGCCTCAACTACATCACTGCCAATCATCATGTATAATTTATTTATAATATATTATAATGTATAATAAACATATATACCGTATGTGCTTAATCATGCTGCAATGGAGCTCCCTCTGTAATAAGGGCACTGCTATTTTTTATTCTTTTATTTTTTGTTTTTGTTTTACTGTTTCATCACTGACGTTAACTAAAGTTTATCTCATCTTATAAAACTGGTGCTGTTCATCTCCTGACACAAAGGATCTCTTCAATATACTGCTAATACTTATACAAACCAGCAAAATAAATGTCCACTCCCGCAGTCAACAGCCCTGGAGAAGTCGTGTTGGTTGATTCCCATGGGGTCTCGGAAAGTCGGCGACAAGGGGTTATCAGAATCGGGCAGTTTGACGGCCCTGTTGCACTCTGGGAAGGGACACCATTTGATGTTTGGGTTACTTTCTACGAATGCCTGCAATAAATGAGAAATAAATGAGAAATGATCTGTGTACACAAAATAACAACATTTATGACTCAAAGGGCTCAGCCAATTTGGCAGGAAAAAGCAAGGAATTCAGGCATGTCATTGCCTGGAATTTGCTAAACCTCAATGGAAATTTAGGAAATGGCACTAACATTTTGTAAAACAGCCCCATCATCACACGGCTTTGGAAAATTGTTGTTTCCAATTGCTGGAAACCTTTACATTATTTTTTATTACCTGGCATAGGCTTGCAATCCACTCTTTCTTTTTTGCTCTGTCAGCCACAGTGGACATCCAGCTGGGATACATAGTTGGACGGATTGAGGATGGGGGTTTTACATCCTGTATTTACGCACTTGGCAGGCCAATTAGGACAGAAGGAGAATGGCTATGAGGGGAAGGATGATTAAAACAGCCGTCCAATATTGTAACAGGTGACCAGTCAAGAGCAGGATTCAAACCCGGGACCCAGCTGTAAGTACTTCAGGCAGTCCGCACGGTACCACTGACTTACTCTCCCCCCGGGACAGATATATGGTACACGACTTTGACTTAGTCAAAACATATTGCTCACCTTAATATCGAACTGCAGGTATCTCCTGGCCATGTCTTTAGACACGAGGGTTTCGATGATTTCTACGGGAACCAACTTCATGCAGTTAAATCCAGGGCACGTAATGTTGTGAGCATCTCCCTCCTGGATCTTCCCTGTTAAGTATCTGCAAATTAATTACACATGTAATCCAAATAATTAGTTTCAACCATCATGAACACTGTAGTGTGAAGATGAGTTTGCGAGACAGGAGTCCTGAATGTTCTTATTGGAAAAGCAAAAGATTTTTTATAATCAACACAATTTTTTTAGTATTTTCCGTTCTGAATTTGTAGTGTATAGATCTCAAATTTTGAAATTTATTCCTAAATAATCTAGATTTTACAGAAATCAATTAACAGTCACAATTTAAAGGACACACAATTTGCTATTCACAGCAACCCTTTCTTTATTCTCTGGACATTTAATTGTTATCTAAGATTTAACCTTGAAACTGAAGCGACAATATTATTTATATATTTTTTAATTTTCCCTTCATACAACCCAACCCGCAAATGAAACCAAAAATAGCAATTTTATAATCTCTTCAGAGAAATGTAATCCTATGTTCATGATTGTAATCAAGCAAATGGGCCACTTGATAAACAGTTTCTAACTGAAGTGTCACCCAAGTAAAATATTTTCTAAATAAAAAAAATAAATCAATGATAGTGGGTGCGTCAAAACTTACCTCTGCCAGCAATCTCTGCAGAATGAATGTACGCAAGTCATAGGCACTGGGTGCTCCGAGGTGGGGATCAGGCACGTGCAGATATCACACTGGAAATAATAGCAATATGGTAAAAACATGAAAGAGTCTAGTTCAGTCAACATATACTGTAAATGTTATAGCTAGGAATCTTATAAAACAAGGTTTTAAAATGCAGCTATCACAATTAAACTCATAAAAGCATTGTCATTCATAACTGTTAGATAACCATACAGCTGTAGGCAATACTGATATCTTGACACAAAGCAGTCAGGGAAATTATCACCAGCTGATGACAATCAATGTCCTCAGCCCAACATGACAATCACCCTAGCACTGTCATCACCCTCCCATGACACTCTCACAGTGTCATGGCCTAGCCATGACTTTGGCAGTGCTCAAAATCATCTTTGACTGGTTATTTAAAAAGAACTAGTGCAACTATCACTTCCAAACTTGGTATAAAGTTGTATCACAGTGTCAACTAACTCTATGAATTTTGGCAGACCTATCCATTACATAATGAGGAAAAGAACCCGAAGGCTCCAGAGAAATTAGGAAATTGTCATCAGCTGCTGATGACTTTGCAGTATTTCGCAAAATTGGATATAATAAGTCCCGCTACTGTCATGCTGCTGTGTGATGAGGATGGCTGCACAGAGATCAGACTTTCTTCTGAGACCCAACTGATCAACCCCACACACTCAATCATCCTGTCAGGGCCAGGACTTGGCTGGAATTGCAATTGTCCTCATATGCTGGTAATTTCCCTGACTGCAAAGAGACCGACCCATTTTTAAAAAGAGTATACTCAGTGGGTATTACTCACAGTATTTTCAGATTGGTCGTAAGGTGACAGTGAAATATAGGAGGACGTGGCCCCAATCGTGACGAGGGGGTCTTGGTCCGAGACGGGACTTGAGGCCGCACTTCCAACCCGTTCTCGGTGCAAAGATGGCGGAGGTAGAACCCCACTCTTCTCACAACACGCCTCGGGCTCTTGCATCCAGGCCTCAAGGAGGGCTTCCCTCGACCATTCTGGAAATAAAGAGAAAAGTAGAATTCACAGTTTTACAGTCACAAATGTCTGGAGATCCACCGTATTTACACTGTCCAAAATTTGTAACATAATAATACAGCTCAGGGAAGCTGTTTATACTTCTTTGCAACACTTTGGCCAGGGTGTAGGGCTGTGCAATCGAAAAGTTTTCTGAAATCGATTAATCGACTTCTATTTCGATTCGATTATCGATTTTAAATCGATTTTTGCTCAGAATGTCAAGATCAACATAATTATACGAAACATTAATTATCGCTGAATTCATTGACTCGCGACGAATATCCATGGTGCTAAAATTTATAATGAGCAGGACCAATAGACTATTTGTAGGAAGAAAAAGAACATAAAGTACATGAATTAATTTGATTGACTTAATATTATTCATAATTATAATGTATTGATCCAATGTAACTGCTGATAAAGCTGTCTTCTTGAAAAGCATGCATCTCATTCTCCTAGTACAGTTGTAAATAGATAACATATAGGCCTATGTGTATTTACTGTATTAGATAAAGTTCTGTCTCTAAAATATATAAATTCAACATGGATGCAGACTTGTAGCAGTAAAACTTAATTTCTAATTTGTGAAATATCTTTCATGGCTAGCAGTTTGGCATATGCACAGATAAGAACACCACAGATAGCACGGTGGTGTTCAGCTCCTCAAGAGCTTCAAAACGATACCAAATACAGCCATCTATCATGAATTCTTCATTCAGCTGAAAATCGATTTTGCCTTTTTTTGTGGAGATGATCGAAATCGAAACTTTTGGCGACGATTGTCGGCGATAATCGTCGCATCGGCACAGCCCTACCAGGGTGTCAACAGTTTTTTTAACCAGTTTCCAGGTGTTTCCAGGCCTTTTGTGCAAATGAAATAATGACACAATACACACACTTTTTTCTGAACACCACCACATTTGCACTTTTGTCCGATCATCGCTAGAAATTGGAAAACAGTTAGTTGTGGACTATTTTAATTTCCATAGGAACTAAATTTCAAGTTTTCCAGGTCTTTTGCGCAAAATGCTAGTTTTCAAGGCTTTTCAAGGCTTTTCAAGGCCTGGAAATTGAGAAACCAAACTCCAGGCTTTTCAAGGATTGGCAGACAATTTTGTTTCTTGGCAATCTTGAAGGACCAGATATGCCGAAAAGTGTAATGGACCAAATAACACGCACCATGGTTGCGGAGTAAGGCCTCGGCAGTGAAGAGGGGTACCCTGAGCATGTCTGACGTCTCCACCAATAGCTGGTCTTTGGCCTCCTGCAGATCCTGAGCCCTGAGGCCACTGTACGCCTCGTCCGCTTCTATTTGGTCCAACATGATTTCTGTCTCCTCGCTGTTCTCATCCTCGTTTTGCTGTAAGAAATAAGATAGTAAAAGATTCAAAAGTGATATCAACTATTTCAAATATGATTTTTTATGTTTACAGACACTTAGAATCTAATGTTCATTTTGCTCGTCAAAGTTTCCAGTCAATTTCCAGTGGCCTTTTTCAAGATATAGCCAAGTGAAACAGCAGAAAGGTTTTAAATATGCTGGACTGGCAGGCTTTCCGAAGACTGGGTCACCACGAAAGACATAGCACAACAGTGAACACCATCAATGAAGACCTGCATGCTTGTGGTCTGACCTTGGACGTGGCTGAGGGCAAGGACGTTTGGCGAAAAAGGATACAAACTGCCAATCTTCTGTAAAAGGTGATAAACTGCATGGTGATGATAATGAGGGTTCCCCAGATTAACATGTTTTTCAAACCTTCAATTGCCTCAAATTTTAAACTTATAAAAATTATAAAAATTCTCGAATCCACTATATATACTGTTTTCCAAAGATTTACAAAAGTATTGAAAATTTCTCTCATTTTAGCCCAGCATCCCATTTTTAAGGACAAGGACTCTTGTTACCAAGACAGTAAGACAGTTGCTATGGCAACAAAAATAAACTTACAGAGAAGACCATCCTTGACTCCAGATAGAGGGCGATACTGTTGTGGGCATTCTTTTCTGCGAGATCACAAGGCGTCAATTTCTCGTTGTTCTCCACAAACAAGGGGGCGTTCTTACTGACTAGCAACTGAAAGAGAAATAGGACCAGTGTGAGAAATGGCTTTCAGAGAGTCCTGGTCGAACTCAAAGTGCGTAGAAATTAACATTGTGATTATCTATTTTTTACTAAAATTTCTCTAGTCCAAAGCCTTTTTCTGATAGTCAGGACTATCGGACCCCTGTCATTTCACACACTGAATAGGACAATGAGCAAAAATGTCATCAAACATCAGAGATGTCATAATACGACTGTCTATCAGCATTCCAGCTTGGATTTGATTCGGGCATACTACAAAATGATTACTGGTAATATTGAATTACATTCTCATCAATGCACTAACTGGGTCATTCTCCTGAAAATGTATACAATGTATCATCAAAAGGCTGAAAAAATTACTGTCAAAATTAGTAAAAACATCATCCTCTCTCATGACAACTGGTCCTTGAGGACTTGAATGTCAGAATTTTTGATAAATAGATATCATGGATAATTTTCAACCATGTTGCCAACCATCAACACTGTTACCAGATGTGCTTACTGTAACAGGGTTGAGCGTAACAGGGTTGAGTTTAATGCAATAAACCATCCATAATATAAGGTTATGGCACCATATGTCACTCACCCAAGATTAAACTGGCTTAGTGCATAGATATACAGTCATTGATGGAATTTTGAAAGTCCTTGGACTTTGCTTCACTTCAATAATAGCGTAACAGCGTTGATGTCTCAAAAAGGTACTGATTGAATATCAATGTCATAATTGATTCTACAATGGTGAAAGGATACTTCATCATTTTATTTTGACATGAATTTTGCCCAGCAGACCCGTCTGCTCCTTCTGGCAGAAATAGTTTTGATTATTCATGCAAAACAAAGGTGTACGGTGGCAAAATTGTAAACGTAACAGGGTGGAGTTTTCTTTAAGAGACATTACTTTAAATGTCCATTGTATGACCATAAAATAAATCTTTAATGTTAAAAGTGGGAAATAAAGTCTTATCGGGTATAAGCAAGCTAAAAAATTCATGAAAAGTACACACTTTAATCATTTGAAGTATAGAGAATCAGGCAGAAACTACGATGAGGGTCACTCCGGACACACACAAAATGTAACATTGCTTGCATGTCATATCTATTTGAGAAAATATAGGTCACTTGCGAAAAAAATTATCAAATAAATTAATAAAGGATTCCAAAAGAAACCTTCTCCCTGTGGTTGCATTCCTCTAACATGGGTACATGAGTCACACCAAGCTGTCAATTTATGCGGACGCTATTGCATACGTTTTTGGGAGAATGACCCAACTACCTCCTTGAGTTCTGCACTTTGTCAATTTGTGGGGCACAAGTTTCTCAGCGTTAAGCCAAACATCATATGGGTCCTCTCCCGGCGCCAACCTGATACATATTACCTTGTGGTCTCTTGGACCCAGGGAAAGCTGTACATTTTTTAAAAAACATCTGTCTTAGTGGTCTCTCGGACCCTACCTTTGATTTTATACAAAAACAGCTGTCTACAGAAGAGGGTTTGTGGTCAATGGGACCAAACCCATTTTACAAGAATTAATAAATTTTTCTGAGGCTGGCGGCGAGACAAGGACATATGTGCAACGCAAATTACTGTTTGGCGAAAAGTATTAAGGGGAGGTATGGGTGAGAAATTCCCCAAAAATATGTAAGCTTCACATATTCAGTTTATGGCACATCTTTGACCAACACCAACCCAGGTAGCCAGTCCAAGCTTCAATTATATTAAAATATGTCTCTGTCATCACTTAAAGCCACGTCAAATACCAAATCATCGCCAAATTTTCGTTAGTAAATAGTGGCGTTGTGTCACTTCAAAGATGTCCACACAAAAAAGTAGTTACCATGGCAACATGGAATTTACTGTGGTGAAACATAACAATGATAACTAAGTCGTTGCAAAATTTTGTTCCTGTAGCTTCATTAGATTTGGAGAAATAGCCACAAATATTTTATCTAGTTGTCAATTGCCTGAAATGACGTTAACGTCACGTTTTTGCCATTTTCCGCAACATGTGAAAATCAACTTTTACCCTGTACGGGATGTGAAAAATCTTGACAACCGTTTGTCGTAGGAACCTGTGGGATACATCATCGGAATCCTCGAAAAATTGTCTTGGAAATTACAGACCAGATTTTTAAAATTTTTTTTCGTTGCAAAATTATATGACATCGTAGTGATAGAAACGAGAAATTTTTCAATAAAAATGACTTTGGACTACTTTACCCTAATTTCTGACACTATGAAACGAAATATCAAAAATCCGCTCTGTAATTCCCTGCGTCTTGCCTGTCTTCATTTGTAAATTTTTTCAAAATTTTTCTATCATGTCTGTAACTTCAGAAATTTCACATCCCGTGAGCAGTAAAAATCAGCCTTTTTTCGCCTTTTAAACTGGTTACCATGGCAACCATTCATCATAACAATGCAAAATGACATGAAATCATCTAATTTAACTAAAACCTAACTTTTTATACCAAACTTTGTTCATTAAACTTAAAATTGCAGAAAAGTGCCCTTCTCACCCATACCTCCCCTTAAGGGGAAGTTTCGTTTGATTGCTTATGGGTGGTAAGACTTATTACTGTCAGTATTTTTTTCTGGTTTTTCGGACATGGCGGGTGAGGGATGGGCATGAGTGCAGCGCCATGACCAAATGGCCTAGCTGGAACACTGAGATAGCATAATACAATGGTCTATTATAATTCAAAATCTCAAAAAAGAATATATCCATACCTCCACACATCTTTTAAGGCCTGATTGAGCAGCGTAATGAAGTCCAGTATTTCGTTTCTGGAAAATAAGTAATGCAAATAACAGAGAACATTCAAAACTTAAAATGGCCGCTGAACAAAATATCATTACTCACAAGGAAAACAAATCGCGATAGTGCTACCGAAGTTCGTTATGGTATCTGGTCGCTCACTCACTGGTCAATTTACTGGAAGCAAAACATAATTTTTTTCTGGCTTTTGGAGCACAGAAAAGCCAAACTTCCTGTATATTGACCAGTGAGTGAGTTTATGGTTTTAAATCATTGAGCAGTATTCTGGCAAAAAAAAACACTCCACTGCACAGACAGATCAAGACGAAACATGCAAAAAGACAATGGTGTGCACAAACGGGGAAAATACTAAATTTCTACAAACTTTATAAATAAGTATTTTGCATAAATCACAGACAGACAAAATTCAGGATCTGAACTCTTGATTTTTTAAATTTAATTCATAACTTCCATTTTTCCATTTTCTGACAGGTTTGCAGTGTGGGCCTATCCTTTAGGCCACACATAATTGATCTTTAGCTTCTCGGATTCCTCTCAAGGCCCTTTTTCTAGGGTCGGTCGGTAGGACAAAAAAAAAAACAATTTATAATGTCAAAAAAAAGATTTTTTTTTTTTCAATTTTTTTTTTTCATCAGCAGAAAGTCTATTGTGTCGGAGGGTCTGCGAAGCTAAGAATCAACTATGTGTGGCCTTAACCATTATTTCTGTCGCTGTATCTTACTATGTAAAAACAAACTACTTAATACGAACCTCATCTACAGCTCCGAGATCCAGCTTCTCCACCTCCCCCTCCTGTAAGGTGGCCCCCCTCCACTGCAAGAGCAGGGTCAAGCAGTCCAGCCTCCTCTGCTGTTGGGAGTACATCGTCACGTTCTGTGTTAGACACAGGCAGTGCAAAGACGTCTCGTTCCTGGCGTTCTTCTTGTTCGGGTTGCCTCCTAGTTCGTAGAGAAATATCCTGAAAACAAAAGAAGAACATTGTTACTCACGTTTGCTGGACTGAGGGACAAGCCTTTACGTCCTGTATTTAGGCTAATTAGGACAGGGGGAGGATAAGGCAATGAGTTGAAGGATGATTGAAACTGCCGTCCAACATTGACAAGAGCTGGATTCCAATCTTGGACTCAGTGATTAGCAGCCCAGCATGCTACCAGGCTACAGTAGCGAGCATTAGCGAGCAGGCTGCAGCCTTGTTAGCTCGCGTGGCTCTACAGCAGACTGTTCTCAGTCAGGCATACTACCACCAGAGTCCAGTGAGTCAGTGACTCGACCAATCCTGCTCCCAAAGACCTATTCAGTGCCATTCACCTATTAAAACACTCTTATACAGATATAACACTTTTATCAATCTCACTAAATTCTCACCTTAGTAAACTCTTCATAGCATGCCGCGAGGCATAGTGCATGGGCGTATCATGACTATAGGTGTCTCCGTACGATGAATTAGGGTCGAGACCTTTTCGCAAGTCCGAACTGCTATTGAACAGTTGGACGGCTGCGTATTCATCCCCGTGTTGAAGGTGTTTGCGGAATTTTGAAGAACTGCTTCCCATTTTTTCAGCCGAGGGGTAAGTCACTTGGAGTGAACGGCTATTCTGAAATAGCAAAAACAAAGAAATGGTTAGAGGAAGACAGACAGCAAGATCTAGACAACTAGACAGATCAATTTAGATAGATGGATGACAGACCGATAGATAGATTCGATAGATCAGTAGATAGATAGATCAATAGATATAGATCAATAGACAGATCAAAACTGACAATAGATAGGTCGATAGATAGGTTGATAGACAGGTGGACAGATAGATTAATAGATCTATAGATAAATAGATCATTAGACAATAGACAGACAAATGGATCAATAGATAGATATTAGATAAATAGATAGATCGATCAATGGCTTGTGAATAGCAGATAACATTTAATAGAGAGATTGTAGATAGATGGATAGGAAGACAGATGGACAGTAAGATAGACAGATAGATAGATTTCGCAGATAGATAAATAGAAAAGATAGATAGATAGAATGGTAGACAGTTGGATAGACTTTCCGAGACAGATATTGTAAGTGCAGCCCTCTGAGCCCATTCCTGGCGCTTGCAAAGATTGACTGATGGGATGGGGGAGAGTGTCAATTTGATAATAAATCGCTATATTTTAAAACTGGAAAATTATCGCACTCCATGCAGCATTGTACATCATCATTCTAAAATAGATGTGAAAAGTAGCTTAAGGCAAATTAGTATGCAATTCAAATACAACATTTCCTCAAGCATAACATGCCAAGGTCTAATAAAATTAATAGAATACCCCGCCAAGGACAATATTAAATGAATCAATGTGAATTTGGTGCATGGAAATATTCTCTTAAGGTCAAATTAATCTAATCATATACATTATACTTTGGCAGAACACAGTCCTGACTTTCTTTTCTCGTGATTTTTATAATTCACAGGTCATGTCATAAAAGTTTTTGTAAGTGTACCACAAAATTTCTCAGGATAACCTTCACTTTTTATTAAGAGATGTTTTTTTCATATTTCATGCACGGATGGGCAATAATAAAGTTGATAAGATTTCAAACGCAAGTTCATAATCACTTCAGTTTCTCTAGACTACGTTTGATTTATATGCGATGACAATTTGGGCTTAAGATCTGTATTTATGAGCTTGATCAACTGATGGGCTAATCAGGACAGGACGAGGAATCAGTGCTTAACAAAGGATGAATGAAACTGGTGTCCACTCACTGTCCAGTGTCCAGGTGATAAACTCCCAATTGAAACTGATAATAACAATATCCTGTGTACTATTGAATGCATGAATAAGGCCACACATAATTGATCTTTAGCTTCTTGGATCCTCTCAAGGCACTTCTTCTAGGGTCGGTCGGTAGGGAAAAAAAAAAAAATCTTATAATGTCCAAAAAAAATAATAAAATTTTTCAATTTTTTTTTCTATCAGCAGGAAATCTATTGTGTCGGCGGGTCCGCGAAGCTAAGAATCAATTATGTGTGGCTAAACATTATAAATAAACATGATATACATATATATGAAACTTTCAAATTCAAACTGAATTTACCTTTTAAATGAAAACTCCTCCTGTTCCTCTTGTTACACCTGTTTAGGTTCCACGAAGTTCCAACTTGTGTTCCTCGTCAAGGTAGAAATAAATCCATTTCGTCCATCTTCACTGCTTCACAACCGAACCACAATTCCAAAGTTCTTAATACTAAAATATCACAGTCTTCTGTCACTCTTAAATAATAACTCCATTTCGCAATGTCCCACAACTTCATGCATTTTGAAGTTTAATATCACAATTTAAGAAAATGATGGAAATAAAAATGATAAATTAAAATTTGCACTGATGAAATTAAAAGTTGCTACGATGAAGTTGATTTGTGTAAAGCAAGTCTCATTTCTTAAGGAATTTTGTCGTCACAAGTCCAGATCAATTGGTTCTTCTGAGTCCGCCCTCCAGTCTACATAGTGGTTATGTAGCTTCAGAGAAGAGCTGGAAATAAAAAACAAAGCAGAATCATTAAATGATTTATAACTTGTCAGGGTTTCAGCTAGGATTTGAGTTTTAAATTTTATTTAGGGGGCATGGCGGATGAGGCTCTAGCTGGAAAACCATTTGTTACTATCATAGCCAAAACCAATATCACAATATTATTTTTGAGCCAAATTAGCTTTAAAATTTTGGAGACAGTAAAGCATAAATTCAAATGACTTATCTATCTACCTATTAAGTATCTTCCATTCTACCTATCTATTGCTGGGCTAAGTGTGCTTTAGTTGGCAGCGCGGCTGCTGGCCATTCGTCAGTCAGCAAAACGCTAATTGAATCTCTATCTGGCTAAGAGAAATTCTGAAAATACTATTTTTTTCCCCAGTTTTAGCCAAATTGGCTAAGATTTTTGACAAATTTAGCTGATCTAGCGAAAACATTATTTTGGCCAGCCAGACTCGCACTCACTCGGATTAGTATGTTGGCCAGCTAAAGCCTAGTATTGCAATACATCTGTCAAGAAGGGTGGCTGGGTGGTTTGAGGCCAGGCTACATCAGGGTTCAAACCCCGGATGAAGAATCCAAAATTTTCAGTGGACTTTCATGAGCAAAATCACAACTGGATATCACTCGGATGAAAAGTTAAATTGACAGCCCCTTGTATGAACTGTCTATGCTGGGCAAGTAACGTTTTCCCACTGGCAAAGTATCCTGAGTGCTGGCAGAGTTGAGGGCAAGCCAGTTGAGATTGTAGTGAGGTGATGACCATGGGAGAATGGGCAAGTATTAGTAAAAGATCCCTCCCATCTAGCATCTCATCAATCAACCCTCCTGAGCACCCAGAACTGGGCTTAGAGGGCAACACTTGTCAAGTACCTATCTATCTATCCATTGGACTGGGCAGAGGCCCACTTCAGCAAAGCCTTCAGCGTTCAGTGAATAAGTCAGACATGCCCACAAATCTAGCCAATGATCAGGCCTTCACACGTTATGCAAATGAGGCTGATTTCGCCGATTCATGCATTTCCGTAAGTAGTAGACAATCGATTCTTATAGTGGTAGATAGATCTCTTTGAGAGCTTTAAAATGATAGAGGTGTGCTGTGGAGTCGAAAATCGCCGCGCAAATCGCCTGTAAACTTTTGAAGTGAGCAGAAATACTGCTCGCTGATTGGCCACGACGCTCGTGACGTAAAATTATGATAAAATTGAGAGATAGAGGGATTCGTCTAGGGTAGATTCTCTGGTGCAGAGGTCTTGTCTTTTCGGTTAACTTTAAATAATAAGTCATTCTACAGGCCTTTAGGATGGATGGATGATCGGCCGATGATTGGGGCTTTATGTTCTGTATTTATGCACAAGGTCTACCGGCTAATTAGGACAGGAGGAGGACACAGCAATGAGGTGAAGGATGATTGAAACAGCCGACCCACACAGGCCCAGGTGAGCTGGCAAATTGGCAAGAGCTAGATTCGAACCCATGACCCAGCGATTGGCAGGCTAGCCACTAGACCAACCCTTCCCCCAAGGGCCCTTAGAAATGTACTTTCATTCCTCTTCAAAATGTTGAAATAAAAGACACCCTTTGCTAAGTGTAGAGCTCTAAGAAATACATTAGGCCACACATAATTGATCTTTAGCTTCTCGGATCCTCTCAAGGCACTTTTTCTAGGGACGGTCGGTAGGACAAAAAAAAAAAGTGAAAAAACAATTTTTCATAACGTAAAAAAAATTTTTTTTTTTTTGGATTTTTTTTTCCATCGACAGGAAATCTATTGTGTCGGTGGGTCCACGAAGCTAAGAATCAATTATGTGTGGCCTTAGTTCACACACTACAAAGTAGACAAAGGCAGAAAAGTTTGGTCAAAACAAGTCTTCTGAGTCAGAATAATGTCAACGTGCTAAGAACAAAGGTACTTCCATATTATTTCCTCATACAAAATCGCTAATAAATTGTATTATATCACCTAACTTTAAATCACTAATACTTCCTCATGAATACAAATCACATTATTAATTTCTATTTCAAAGGAATCAATATTCATTGTCAAAAATATTTTGGCCAGCATATTTTGTATTCTGAAGTCTGAGGACAACTATTGATTTAGACATGCACACTGCATGACATGGTTGACCTCAGGAGTCAGAACGAGGCTAATCAGTCTGGGAAATTACCATGTGCTGAGGACTCTGATGTCCTCAGCACCAGAGGACTCTCACTCCAGCACTGTCCTCACTGTGTCATGACCCTATTATCAGTGATTACAGCTGTTTGCAGATTGGCGGTCAAAACACTTTCAAAATTAACTTTCAACACTGTTCAACTTGTGGGATGTCACTGGCTTGAACATTTTTTCTTTGTGTCAGTTATGGTTAATCAGTTGATACACTCCTTATCGTATCTGGCAGCATAGGTCACAGTAAACAAACTAATTAAATGACAAAGACGCCCCAAAGACGTCGATAATTCTGGCGAAGAAATTCTACCATCTATATGAATCTGGATATAGATAATCTACACTCAAGACTTAAGGTACTTCAATCAAATAAGATAAGAAGACCAACAGAAAACTGTCAAAGACGCGGCCAAGCCAGTTTACAAATTTAAAAAATATATATTAATTTTTCCAGTGGACTGCCAATCAGCAAAGAGCTCTAAGGGTCCTAGCCTGACCAGTACACTTTCAGTGCCAAGCATCATTTTTGATAGGCAATCTAAATATAACTTTTGCTGTTATCACTGCCTAACTTGGCAAGGAGATGTATCAGGGTTGCAACTGTCTCCATAAATTTTGTCAGGCCCCTCTATTACATAACCATGAAAAGAAACCGATGGTTCCGGACAAAACAAATGCTAACTTTTTCATGCTTTTGGGGAGCAGATCCAGTAAAATTTTAAAATGCCATTTCAAAAGAAATTGACGGAGGCAACCGATTTTCAATATTTACAGTGGTGGATCCAGACAGGGTAGTCTTTGGGTCGTTTTGGCATTCGCGGACCTGCGTGGGCGCTGTTTCGGCATTCACGGGCTTTTGTTGCTCCATATTTTTCTTTAAAAAGTTACATCCATTTCAGTGGTGTGAGGGGGGGGGGGGGCTGGGCCCCCTAGCCCCCCTGGACCTGCCACTGGTTTAATTAATCACCTTCCCAATTTTTTTTAGCCTTTTTGCCAAAATTTTAGTCTTTTCTGAACTTTTTCAGCTACCAGGGGTGTATTTAGAAATGGCATAAGGGGGCCATTACATGGGGTGAATATGCGGTGCTCTGGCTCCGTGGCGGGGGGGGGGGATGGACCAGTGCCCCCCCCTAAATACACCACTGCCAGCTACATACAATACACCAGTTCCTTTTAAAACCTTACGCTGCAAACTGACCAGATTCATGCCATGCTTCACATAATTATAATATTATATCATGTCAAGTCAACAAGGATCAATATCGTTTATAAATTATAATCTCTCCATCAAAACAATAACATGATAACATTCTGACTTTGGTCTTTGATCTCCTGAACCAATTAGCGACTTATGAAAATTCTGCGATGATCTCAGATCCTTTGTGTACTTCGTGCAGATTGTGTTGCTACGGGCCATTCCAAAAAAATTTCAATATCAAAACACAAGTTGAAAGATCATTCAATAAGTTTTAGTTTACACTTTCACAACACATTGTTATTGCAGTAATATAATACACTGCAGAGAATAATCTAGTTTGTTGGACGTTAAAAATGTTAGTTTTATTGATGCGAAGAGGATTATTAAGGATTAATGTCTGACTAAAATATATTCATTTTTGAATTTCCCTTAAAGCAAAGCAGTCCTTTTTAAAAATGGTCTTAAGACTAAAACTGTAGGCCTGCCTCATTGTACTATGCACAGTTAGTAATCAATGACCCAGTTAGTAATTCAGTTTGATGATCATGTGATGAATACAAACAACAAAGACTCGAGTAATACTCTGCTACATGTCCTGTCAGAGGATAGATACTCCATCTAAGGGACTAAGACTCAAGTTATAATGGAATGATATGCCGCAAAAAAACTTGCAGATCCTACTGTCTATCAGTTGGCCTAATTTTGTGATTACTAATTAGTAGGTATATATATATATTAATCTACTCGTCTCTCTACACAATTTCCCAGTAGTTACATGTTTCACAATACACATGATAGTGATACGTAACAAGTGTATTGTGAAATTGACTTGCAACATGGTACAATCAATGTGTCATGAACAAATAATTTGATAAAGCCTAAAATTTCAATAAGCAATCTTCACTATTTATAGTCTAAAGCGGCAAGTCCCAAACAAAGCCAAGTTTTATATACAGTTTGTCTCATCAACATGCGAACTGGTGTTTGGCCTGATTCCTCAGCATCTACGTGTCTCACAGAAGAAATACACATACTCACATATAGATTAGCCATTTTGCAATTTGTTTATCACATTTTCGCGATGTTTTGGTGCCGTTTTTTTCCCGATTTTCGGCTGTTTCTGATCACGGCAGTCCAAACAAACTTGTTTACATTTTTGACGCAACCAAAACAATGGCCTAAATTGCAGTGACGTCACAAAAATGCACTGCAGTGCCACTCTAGATTTAGTTCTGGTTAAGGTGGCTCGCTACTCATGGAGCAGCAATGGCGGCGTCACCATAGCAACAACAGCCTGCTGAGCTCTGTGGACTGCTTTTTAGGTTTTTTATAATTCCGTGCGACTTCCACTTCGTTTGTCATTCGCGTCACTTCTATTAGGGTTAGAAACTTCTGTTTTAAAGCATTAGATGCGCTATGAGCATCACTATGACATGCCAGAGATTCAGCTTTATGGTCCGAATAGAAACTTTTTACACGCGATTTTCGGCAAGCAGGTCTAATTTCTAAAAATTGACTTTGAGATATAAATAAATTTTTATCTCAATTTCTATCGCGGTAGCAAACCTTCTCTTATACATTTTATTGTTCCTAACAATATTTGGAAATTAATGACAAAAAAATGAGAAATCCTATCCCTTAAATTTTTTTTAGCGCCATGGTTTATAAAAAAAATTAAAATTCTCAAAATCAAAACTTTTATTCCGAGCCCCTTGGAAAGCCCTTTAAACTAAATGTATCTCTTTGAGATTGTAATCAGCAGTTCCATTGAAGTTTTTTCTTCAATTCCATGCTTCATTTCATAATATGGGATGCATGACCACTGAATGGCAGGACAAACTTCACAGAAAGAAAGATAAGAAAAAAATTGAGTTTTTCAGGTTTGCGTGGACTGACTCTCTTGTACATAACCTCAAATATTTCGAAAAAAAGGCTGGTTGCGACCACTTTTTTTTACATATCCTTGCTATAAACTATATTTTGGATCATTCTAAACTATTTTTGAGAAATCCTGTCTTAGAAAGTTCACGAGTATCGAGCCACCTTAAGTTAATTATTTGCACTTCAACTTCATACAGTGGGTCTTCTCAGCCTGTACAATCAGTGCTAAATTGCAGTTCGCATGATAGATAAGACACACTATAGGTCCATGTAGAATTGGCTTCGAAGTTGGATCAATTTGATGACAAACTGTCTGTATTTTTACTCATAAATCCATTCATGGCATTATGATAATTTTGTTGGGACTGAAAAAAGCTGAGCTCAGCAAACATCACATGTTTTGCAATATGACTGTAAGTTTGTAACAGGTTTGTTTTCATCAACTTATCAGTTGAGAGACTGGTTGACAGCTGTTTGTTTACTTCTTGTCGATCCACGTGCAGGGAGACCATGTTCTATTTTTAGAATTTTGGAAATGTCAACTGCAGCAATTCATTAAACTGATTCTAATGTCTCATCAAAATCGAATATTGCCTAGCACACATTGATTATGCGACAAGACTCCTTCAACAGCAGATATCTATGGCTTAAAGAGGAAAATTGTGAATCTATTGAATGGAACCAGACGTTTTGGTCCTCTAATCATTTTGCTTTGTGTGGAAATGGCAGACGAGATAGCTTCCAAACTAACAGTCACTGTGGCCTTATTTAAGCGCCGATGGCAGAGAAAATGGCATTTATACTTAGCTTAATATATGTCCGACACATCTAAAGCGTAACCTCAATCAAATTTGGCCTCAAAAGTAATTTAAAAGGCTTGACAAAACACAAGTGCCTACCTTTCTCCTTCGTTTTAGATCCCATTTTGACTGACGACTGCTGGGGGAACGGAGCGCACCAAGCGGCAGACACTCGAACTGGAATCACAGAAATTTTCCCGCCACAACATTGGATCATTGCCAACTGTGGGGCTGGGGTCCCATGAACAACTATGAGCCTTGGAAGCACGAATTATTCAAAATTAAAGTATTTGACCTATATTGTAAAATAAATTATTATTTGACCTGATGACCACCATGGCACTTTAAGTGAGAATTAAATCAATTTATTAATAAATATAAATGTATGGTGAACCAGTCATTAATTCTGCATGTAAATTGTATACCCAGTAAATTGTGCAGCTTTTAAAAAATTAAATCCATGCTTTTCCAGGCCACACTTTTCCAAATTCAAGCCCCATAGGCTATTTTGGTGACCTGATACAAAAACAGCCAGCACTCACTACACACTCTCTCTGAAAAAGGGAATATTTAAATTCAACTGTCCAACTGTCACAAATATGTATAAGAGTTCCGTGAATTTTTTTTTGCCTGTAGAAGGAAGTTCAACTAGGAACTACTAGGAACTAAAATCCCAGCCACTTTTCAGGCCTTTTGTGCCAAGTGGCGTTTTTTTTTCCCCCAAGGCTTTTAAACAAGAACCCGCGGGTTGCATAATGCAGGTGGAATATTCTAATATTGGGTTGCGTTTGACAAAATATTTTCATATGCTTATGAGTTCTGAAACTTCAAGCCTTTAATAGCAAAAAATAACCATTTTTGTCTTTTTCTCTTTACTACACAAAGTAGCAGCTCTTCATGCACACCAGATTTTAAAAAAGTCATTTGATGTTATTTAAAATCAATCAAATTATGTATTTAACTTTTTCAATTCCTATTGAAATACACAACAAAAAAGGAGTCAATTAAAAAAACTTTAATATTGTGTATTTAAGCAAAGCACCTTGAATAAGTCAAGGTCAAATCTGACAGCTGATGTGAAAGTCTAGGATTATGTATACTGTCCTCCTCAGGATTTGGTAAAAAATCCCAGTTCCAAAAATCAATGTGGGTTAGATCAAGACTGCAGTTTTATGGAATTAAAGATGTTTCATTTGCATTACTTAAAAGTTATCTTTCAAATAGATATCAGTATGTTGAGTTTAATGGCAAGAAATCAGAATTATTACCAATTACCACTGGCGTACCACAAGGGTCTATCTTAGGCCCCCTTTTATTTATTATATATGTGAATGACATGGCCAATGCTTCTGATATTCTGTATCCTATAACTTATGCAGATGATTCTACACTTATGACAACAATGAAATTGATTAAACTTAGTAATCCAAATGAAAATCCAAATAAGGTCATTAGTGATGAATTGAAAAAGATAAGTAAATGGTTAGAGATTAACAAATTATCATTAAATTGTAAGAAGACTAAAGCAATGTTATTCCGCACTCATCAAAGAAAAATTGATATCCCGAAGATATATATTAATGAACAAGAAGTCGAATTTGTAAAGACTTTTAACTATTTAGGAATTATATTAGATGAGAACTTGAGCTGGAAAGCTCATTCCGACTATGTGTCCAAAAAGATATCACGAACAATTGGTATCTTAAATAAATTGAAAAACATTTTACCCATTGAAGCTCTGCTAAATATTTATTACTCTTTGATTGTTCCTCATCTTAACTATGGTGTTTTTCTTTGGGGCATGAGACATCGACAGATAGAAATTTTACAGAAAAAGGCAATGCGAATACTAAGCAGAAGTCGATATAATGCGCATACCAGTGCCATTTTTAAAAATTTGAAAATACTGAAGTTCAAAGATATATGCACTCTACATGACTATAAGCTATGCTATAAGTTTTTCAATTCTTTACTTCCTGAACCATTGCTGGGCTCTGTTGTCTTGGATGAGCAGTTACACCGCAGGTATGTGACCAGGTTTAACGAAAGTCAATTTCTGCATGTACCTCGTGTAAGGCATGAATTTGCAAAGCAAAGTTTAAAATACAGAATCCCATTAAGATACAATGAAATGACTGAACAAATAAGACAAAAAATATTTAGCCACAGTTTTATTGGTTTTAAATTGTATGTCAAAAATTGTCTAATCAACGACTATGAAACTGATTGTAATATCATTGACTGTTATATTTGTTCTCAAAATTAGAATCTATTATTTTATTTTTTTTATTTTTTTTATTTACTATAAAATTTTATAGACTTTTTGCTATGCTTGCATCACCCTCCAGTCGCACTGTGAAGTCACCAGTCAGCCTTGGTAAAAAATTTTGATATATATATATATTTTTTTTCTAATCTTATTTTCACAATTCAACTTGCATTACGAAATTTGTCTATGTAAAATTTTTGACTGGTGGCCCCTCGGCAGCGGCAATTGATAGCCTTAGAGGGGTCTCCAATGATCTTGTAACTTTTTGAAACAAGGCAAATAAATATATCTGAATCTGAATCTGATTATACTTCGAGTGTGACAAACACTTGACTTTTGAAAGCAAAACATAGGTGTATAGAATGTTAGATATGTCTATTGCAAATGCCTTTTTCCATTTATTATAAACGGGAAAATTAAATGCTATTTCTTATTTTTTCGGCTGTCAGAAGGGAATAATTTTGTTAATATAAATGAGAATATTCTGTCTCTTAATACCCTTCACATAACCCATAATGCTCCTACACACCATTGCAGATGTTCTCCATTTGTGAAAATCTGAAAACGACATTCAAATGGCAAAATCAAGGTGCTTCGTCCAATCCACAAAACCAATCTACGAAAACAATCTGTAATAGGACATGGAGCACAGAACACGTTTGTAAGCGAAAATAGGTATATAGAATGCCTGAAGTACATTTCAGATGCATTTTTCTTACAGGAAAAAGAAATCTTATTTTTCCCAGCCATCATAAAAACATTTTTGTAATTTTGGTTATAAATGAGAATACCTGTCTCTTAATACCCTATGTATAATCTGAAATGCTCCTACACACCACTGTACATGTTCTCCATAAGCGAAAATATGACTTTCAAAAAAGAAAATACTATTTAGATGTCGAGATCATGGACTTCGTCCCAATACACAAAACCACTTTTTCTACAGGTACTATCTGTCAACAGGCCTAGAGCAATAACCATTGGACTTTTTAAAGCGAAAATTGATATATAGATTGCCTTATATATCTTCCCGATACGTTTTTCTTGATTCTTAAATATGGGGATTAGAAAAAGTTAAATCTTACTTTTTCGGTCAGCAGAAATAAATAATTTTACCTCATATTTTGACAAATACGATTTTCTTTCTAAAAATAACCCATACATAATCCAAAATGCTTCTGCGCACAAAACGAGGGGTTCTCCACTAACGGAAAATCTGATTTTTTCAAAAACGAAAATGCATTATTTGATAGCAATATGGGGTGCATGTTCCAATCCACAAAACCACTTTTTCTACAGGTACTATCTGTCAACAGGCCTAGAGCAATAACCATTGGACTTTGTAAAGCAAAAATTGATATATAGATTGCCTTATATATCTTCCCGATACGTTTTTCTTGATTCTTAAATATGGGGATTAGAAAAAGTTAAATCTTACTTTTTCAGTCAGCAGAAATAAATAATTTTACCTCATATTTTGACAAATACGATTTTCTTTCTAAAAATAACCCATACATAATCCAAAATGCTTCTGCGCACAAAACGAGGGGTTCTCCACTAATGGAAAATCTGACTTTCAAAAACGAAAATGCATTATTTGATAGCAACATGGGGGTGCATCATCCAATCCACACAACCTATTATATTGTCACTAGTGACTGGTATAATGCAGTTGCGCATGTGCACCTGCATTAAAAATGAAATTACGGTTTTTCTTTCAATCACCGGCAGAAACCCTGCATAAAGACAAAGAGCAATCTTCAGCATCAAAACAATTCAAAAGTGGAATATAAATTTATATTAATCAATTTCAGAATCCACACCCCAAAAATTTAAAAAAAAAAGACTAGAGGTCAGCCTGAACTGTCTTTCACTTATTTAAAAAGAACAAATTTGCCTTAACCATAAGGCCACATTGATTACTAAATCCAACGAGACTGGTAAAGACCTTTACAAGCAGAACACTAAGCACTGCTAAGTGATTAGAATTTAAGACCTCTAGCACCATGTAATTCTATTGCCTTACATGATGAGTTCAATTCTTATAAACTTCCTAGTCGGTCAACAATCAAACAATAATAAACTTTTAAAGAAGACAAAACGAGATCATAAATTATTGTTGATTTCTGATTTATATACAAATAACCAACATTGTCTTGACAAAGACTCATTTCAGTATTTACATTCATTCATGCATACCTTTCACTTTATATACATATATATCTCATCTCAATCATATATAATATATTGAAATTTGTCTTCAATCACTTCAAAGTAATAATTTCTCTGAAAATAAAGAATTACCAAATAAGTTCTGCTCGAAAATAGACTCCTTGAATAATATTACTTAAATTAATATGCGTTAATAAATAAACCTCACAGTTTAACCAATCAGTAATAAACAATGGAAATCGATAAACTTTCTAACTGTGGCATGTGCATTCATTGAGACATGCGGCAAAACAATTCATTAATATTGCATTTTCATCAGATTCTTGCATTGACATAATTGCTCAAAACTAAATTGGGATATAATTTTTGGGAGAATTTCAAATTCTTAAAATATTAAGGAATTATTGGTCTCTTTTGTATGCAACTCATGTGGTCCTACGTCATTCCATTCACCATGCATACTGAATTTTTAATTCTTGAAGCATAATAAATAAATAATCCATTCCAATCATAATGCAACCGAGTGAAGGAAACATCCCAAGTAAGTCGTAATAATTATACAAAATTTATAATAAATATTAAAAATTTCATCTCAGCAAAATAACTGATTAACAAAACAACAGAAACATATATCCACATATACAAATTAAACATCTCAATTGTAATACAATTATGTCTTTCCTCGTAATACAAATGTGTCTTTCCTCGTAAACTTAGTTAAACAGACTTAGATAATGAGACACAATATCAAACATCAAATTGTACAAATTATGCACGACTGCACTTACAACAAATGACATATTAACCTTGAACTTTTATGCAAACCATATTCAGACCTCTGTAGGCTTACACTAATACACACATAAAGTTAAATAGAGACTCAACATATTGTTAATTCAATAAATCAAATTAAATTCAATTAATATCTATATTGAATATTTTCAGATTCATGAACTCCTAACAAACAACATATTTTAAACTGTTCTTTTGATTTAACACAAGTTTACAACAACTAGTTCCCATTTTTGGCAACAGGTGCCACCTAGTCTGTCACTTTGGCACATATATACACACTAGATGTCACCACAAGTCTTATTCAAATTATAAGTTAATGCGCAAAGCCGCAAAACGTAATTAATGATTAAAACAAATTCAAAAACAATTCTCAAATTTAACTAAGAATCTGTGCCAGGAATATTCATATCTAGTTGGATTTGTTTCTCCACAAATAAAATTTCATATGAGACCGTTATAAGAACACTGATAGACAGCTAATGAACCTCAAATTAAATTTCACATTTACAAGTACTTTACGTTCATTGTCTTTCATTACCATATAAATTGTCAAAACTCGACAGATAATTATAAAGCAGCACACAAGCGAGTTTTACACAGTTAAAATATAAGGTTATTATTATCTATAAAATAAAGGTCATTGCACTAGGTCACTGTGATCATTATTGCAAAAGTCATGTCAATATTAAACCAGGGGAAAGTTAATGCTATGAACTTCTCTCCTCCAAACTTGGCGCCTGAAACCCGTTTCAATTGTCTTTTTTTTCCCCACAATTCTCGAGAGAGCCCGATTAATAGCCGTGCTGCATCCTACTTTTAACTTCGCAGATCCATTACACAGCAGCCGAATTATGGACCTTTTTGTGGTGTCCTCCATGATCTTCTGCTGATGATGCTGTTGGAAATGTGTCCGATGTCGATTGCTCTTTCTGCTTTTAAATCAGCTTTATAAATTCATGACTAAACTGTGCACCACCACTCTGTACACCTAGCACTGTACTTGTACACACTGAGCACCAAAATACTATGAGACCCAGATCACGTTGAAGTAACGCTCCCCTCTCACTGACATGAACAATCTCTGCTATTCTCGTAGCTAAACGTCATCCAGATTTCGCAACCTCGATCAATAAAGCTCCACACATCTGGCACTTTAGAGTCAAACATATCATCACAAACGTTCATTAACGGACTTAAAACCTCCGTATATTTTGATTGTACAAACTCTCCAGTCACAAATGTATAACTCTGATCGCTTTCGGACAAGAATTCGCTTTTCTAGATCGAGTGCAATGTTGCAGACAAGGTCTTCCTTCAACCGCACATTCCTCTCTTGGTCTCAATCATACCGGATTTGTAACCTCCATACATTTTGATTGCACAAACTCTCCAATCACAGACATGTATACCTCTGAAATCTTTCAAACACAAATCTGCCTTTCCAGAATGCAGCGTCACAGACGAGTTCTTCCTTCCACTAGATTCACAGCAGAGTTGTAACATCCATATATTTAGATCGTAACATTCTCCAATCACAGTTGTACTCTTGCGTCTTTCCAACAAGACCTGGACAGGATGCAGACCTCTAAATCAAGTTCTTCCCTCAGCTAGAAGCACCGTCCTTTCCACGCACCATTCATAATGTTCATAAAAGAGTTGTAACATCCATATATTTCAATCATACAGACTCTTCAGTCACAGATTTGCCGCAAGAATTTGCCTCACTTCACAGATGACAGTCCTCTAACTGCAGTTCTTTCCTCAACTAGATGCGCCTTCCTCCCCAACGATTAGTGGAGTTATAACTTCGGTATTAATCGTCATCCTCCCCTCATCGTCTTCCTCATCTTCATCGTCCATGTCGTTTACTGTGATGTCCATCGCTAATTCGCTTTCTTCTTCTTCTGCAATATATAAAATACATTTTAGAGAAATGAAAATGGATGGATGGATGGATGACTGGGACTATACGTCCTGTATTTATGCAGGTGGTAGGAGAGGAGAATAATAGCAGGAGTATTTAAAAGATTATGTTAGATGTCAAGAAAACATCACTTCAACTTCTGTGACTGTAATTACAAAGACCAAAACCAGCTATTAGGACATCGAAGACAGTATAGAAAAGCTTCTCGCAGGTTTTTAAAACTGAACAATATAAGGATTGCCAAGTGCCCACTAATGATATGAAACGTTATGTCAAAAAGTAACTTCCTGTGAACAATAAACTATTGCACACGGGTGATGGACACACCGTATTCTCCATTGACATGATGCTTTGTTTTATGTAAAAAGCTTAAGACCGTAAAGCTAACACAAAGTCGCTTCTGCTTTTCTTAGTTATTTTGTTGCAATCATTGCAATTTAGTGGCCAGACAATAATATTGGTTTAACACATGTATCATTTTGCCAACAAGCTACGCAGCAATACATTTTATTGATACATTTACTTTTCCAATATAATGTCTGTTAATATTTTTATAATATTTGATTAAACTCACGTTGCTCGTCGTCCTCCTCCTCGGCCTCCCCGTCCTCCGGTCTCTTGGTGCTGTGCGTCTTGATGTGTTTTGACAAATGGTCACTCCTCATGAATCGCTTAAGGCACTCAGAGCACTGGAACCGCTTTTCACCTATTGAAAAAAAATAAAATAAATTTTATTAATTTGTGGGAAATAATCATTTATAACTTCTTCTTTCTTTATTATTATGACTATGGATACTTTAATGGCCCAAACCTTCTTTTATAATATAGGATAGTATGATTTTACATAGTGTACGTTCAAGATAAATAATTCATTTCTAATCACTTTTCACCCGTGTAACAACAGAAGCTGTATAGATTATTCAGTAATCATCCAAGGATAGACGGATGGATGATTGGGGCTTTGCATCATGTATTTATACACTTGTTGGGTAATAGGGACAGGTGGAGCACAAAGCTTTAAGGTGAAGGATGATTCAAACTGCCGTCCAGTATTACTCAAGATGAACCAGCCAGAGTGGGATTCGAACCCTGGACCCAGTGCTTGGCCAGCCCAGTGCACTACAAACTGAATTAAGTTACACTCTCCCCAGTTAACAGTCCAAACGTAGAATTAATGCATCAACAATCCAATCAACTTGAACCTGTCACTTTCACATCACTATATTCTCCCTACAATCACTGTTGAAGATCAAATCCACTTCAACAATTTATGTAACCTTGATGAGCACGAAGTCCGCCATTAATTCAAGCAGAACAAAGAAGCTGGTACTAATTTTTTTTGGGCTCAGTTTTTTCCCTCCTAAATAGTCCCTTTTGACCTCATTCAGTCACTCAATGCACAAAATAGAAGATGAGACCCATTTTTGTTTTGTTTTAAACACATTTTGGACTTAGTTTTCTTTCTTACTTTTTATGAGTCATGTGATGGTCCCTAAAGTGATACAAAGTGGAACCGCAACAATCAGTTCCAACAACTGTCATGAAGATTGAAGGGATTTTGGAATACATTTGAAGTTGGATAGATAGATAGATAGATAGATAGATAGATAGATAGTTAGAAAGATAGATAGATAGATAGATAGATAGATAGATAGATAGATAGATAGATAGATAAAATCTAACTGATAGACAGATGGTTGGTTGGATGATTGGGGCTTTACGTCCTTTATTTATGCACTTGGTAGGCAACTGATAGACAGATAGATGGATAGATAGATGGATGGATGGATGATTGGGGCTTTACATCATGTATTTACGTACTCCATAGGCTAATTAAGAGAGGAGGAGGACACGGCAATGAGGCGAAGAATGATTGAAACAGCTGTCCAACATAAGCCAAGGTAGACAGATAGATAGATAGATAGATAAATAGACATAGATAGAGATAGATAGATAGATAGATTGTAGGGCTAGAATTGCTAATTGAAAGTCATATTGATTGAGTCTGATTAACAGGATGACGGATGGATGATTGGGGCTTTACATCCTGTATTAATGCACTGAAGAGGCCAATTATAACATTTACCTGTATGTGTTCTTTTGTGTCTCTGCAATTCGTCGGATCTCGTAAATCTCTTCCCGCAAAATAACCAGTTGCAGACAAAAGGGCGTTCACCCGTGTGCCACCTAAAAATAAATAAAAGCAATTCTTATAAGAAACTTCATCCTTTTATCTCAAATAATAATGTTATTAAAAGTAATTTGTTTGTCCTTTTATCTGAAATATAGTTACAGTTAAACTATACATCTTTTGAGTAAAGTATCTCAATACTAGTCAAATTTGCATTATTATGAAGCACAATAGAGTGAACAATATTTTCTTCCAAGTCAATATCTTCTAGCCGAGCATTTTTTATAACTGAGTAAGTTGGCTAATAGCAGACTTTAAAAAGTTACGCAAAAGTCGTCTGAAAATTGTCTGCTGCAGCAACACGTTGCATGTGCAGTTGATGAACAGCTAATCAGCTATACAAATATTTGTGTGCTGGGCAAGTAAAAGATCCCTCACATGGGGTAAATGTGTAACACGTTGAGGACTGCTCTCTCTCCCATCTCACCAATCAACCCTCATGAGCGCCCAGTACTAGATGGTCAAACTTACCATATTTATCTAAAAGTCATCTATCTATCTATCTGTCTTTTGAGTTCTTATTCAGAAACACACTTGTCAGGAATAGTCTGACGCATACAAATCAAAATAGATCTCAAAACCATGACAATTGATAATGTAACAGTTATAACCAAGAATAGACTTGAGCTATTCAGAAAAGCCATAGAAATACATAGATCTAGAGATTTCGACATCATTAATTGGATGACATACGCCCACTCTTGTCTAAAAAGGAAATCTCTAACCATTCGGAGGTTGTTATAAGCGGTACACTCATACACAGGCAAGTAATGACAGAGAATGAGCTACTTATATCTCCAATATTGAGACATTACAACAGAACTATTTCAGCGAAAGTTCTCTCAGATAACTCTCGGGGAAGAGTGCAGCTTGATGTCCTTAAATCCCATTGGCTGACAGATTTCCCGCCCTTGCCTCTGATTGGTCAAGCCAAGTAGACACCAATTAGGAGTATTTTTAGTGCGTTTAAATGTTCAGGCCATTCAGTGACATGGGTCTATTGGATGACATCACAATGGAGTGACATCATCATAATGGTCACAACATGCACTCAAATCAGTTGAAATAAGACAGTCAAAAGCCAGCAATATCTCGGGACCTTTATGATCATTACATTATAACAAGTCATAACCAGGCCTATAGTTTGAGAATTGGTCCACGCCAAGCATGCAGCGATGACCTGGACAGGCTCGATACAGAGACGCTAGGTAGATCTAACGATCTAACCGGCGCCAATTATTAAATAGATATATAGATATGGTAGGCCTAAGTGCAGCCCTCTAAGTCCAGTTCTAGTGCTCGCGAGGGTTAAAATTGATAAGATGGTAGAAAGAGCCGGAGTCCTGTAAAAACATGTAACACATTTACCCCATTTGAGGGATCTTTTACCTGCCCAGCTCACACACTGATACATTGAGTCCAATTTGAAGTTTCAAATATACAATAGTCATGGGATCCTCTAGCTTAGCTTACCGTAAATGTGCTCTGAGATGTGACGTCTTCCCGTAAACCTTATTGCAACCGGCTATGTGACAAATGTGCTGTTTCTTCTTGTTTTCTTTATTCCTGAAATAACGAAATAAGTGGAGGTTTAGCGCCTTATTTGCATGGACGTGATGGACGGTTGTTCGAGGCTTTACGTCCTGTATTTATGCACTTGGACTTGGTAAGCTAGTTAGGACAGGAGGACAAGGCAATAAGTCACAAAGATGATTGAAACAACCGACAAGTGACTAACAATGCATAGACACAATGACCAGCGAATTGAAGTATGGATGGATGAGGGGGCTTTGCGTTCTTAAGAGAGGTCACAGGCATACACAATAATGAGGCAAAGGATAATTGAAACTGCTGTCCAACTTAAGTCTAATTGACTGGCAGAGAGTGGAAATTGAACCCAGACCAAGTGATTGGTAGCCCATTGTGTTCCAACTGAGCTACTTGTAGTGACTTGGAATATGGTACAGATGTTGTGAGCAACATAACAGCCATAATAGTCACTAATCTTGCAGTTGAAACAAGTAAAAATATTCCACTTAAATTATGACTGTTAACAAATAAACAATGATAGACAAAATTATTAAGATTCTCTTTGCATGGGGATGGATAGATGGATGACTAAAGCTTTACATCCACTATTTCTGCACCCTATACATGGGGAATATGGGTCACTATGTGTTCTTAAAAGACATAAACTCATCCAACTGACCTGCCATCGCCGTCTCTACAATTAGGACAAGTGCACGCCACTCTCCGTAATCTCCTGCCGGGGGTGCCATCTCCGTTTGTCGTATCAACGGACGTATTTTGCGGACTGATTGGTTCGATGACTGTTGGCGTGGCTTGGGTTGCGACAGCAGCTGGTGCCTGGATCACTTGCCATTTAGACGAGTCATTTGGATCTTGCGCTGAAATTAAATTATACAAACGATTAAATTTTAAAATGAGATTTGTACTTTCTTTGCCGTTGCTATGTTGCAGAGTTGGTGATGGTTCTTATAACAGAGTCTATAAGACAATAATTCACGACTGCCCATAACAATATCACTGCTTGCCCTGTTCAAATTTAAGAGACATTTTTTGCAGACTGCAGCGTTGTCACAACCTTTTTGAAATGCCGGTAATTTCCCTGTACCTTCAATTCAGTATAAAATAAGCTACTACAATAACAACCAATGGAACCAGTGGCGTAACTAGGGGGTCTCGAGCGGGGGGGCACCTGGGGGGGCAGGCAATTCTCTGGAGGGGCACCCACAATACTAATTGTATATTTTAGCCAAGGTTGGAAAGTTCATATGGGGGCCACCTGGGGGGGGCACAGGTCCAATATGGGGGGCACGTGCCCCCCCCCCCCGTGCCCCCCCATAGGGACGTCACTGAATGGAATATGTGAATCTTGAGCTATCAATTTTATGTGAATGACCTCTTCTAGACATTCTTTAATCTAAAGATATCTATAGAAGTTGAAGTAGACTCATTGAAGAGAGTGCATTAGACAGAGTCTAAAGAAAGGTCTGGCTTGTTACAGAGGCTAGAAGCCTGTTAATAACACAACACAGCCGCAGTAGGGGGAGGGAGGAGCACACCAGGTTGTCAGCTGCTGACGAGAGTTGATTGAAGATGGATGATTGGGGCTTTACGTCCTGTATTTATGCACTTTTTAGGCTAATTAGGACAGGAGGAGGACATGGCAACGAGGCAAAGGATAATTGAAACCAGCCTCTGATGAGGGTTGACTGAAGAGGCGAGAGCAATGTCACAACATTGTTACATAATGTATTATTTGGCCTTTTACTTAACAGCTTATCTGACATGATTTTGGACCTTTTATGCAACTTCTAATTGGGCAATGCAGTTTGACTATACTCAGCATCAGGGGTGGATCCAGGATTTTCAAAAGGGGGTGCTCAGTGACTTACAACATTGGTGTCTCTGGAACTGATTTTTTATCCAAATAGCAATATGATGGATTCATCAGATGAAAGGGGGAATATGTGCCCCCTATACCCCCCCCCCTTGGATCCACCAATGAATATCATGACATAATTGGAATTCAGAGCATCTATTTAATTTAACTACAGCGGTAAAATGCAGAAGTGGCTGTCATTGCTGAGATTAGACTCATTTTAGTAATTTACTGGCCTGGCACTGACAATCAGAAACTCCCAACTTCCAAGCTACTCTATGTGAGGTCTGCTTAGACTAATTACATAGCCTAAGTACTGTTAGTTACTACTGTGTCTGTTTAGAGGTGCTCAACTACTTAAACTTGGGGAGGGAGGGGTGTATGTGAAGCCATGAGGGTGTGCAGGCCATGAAGGGGTTGGATGACCCTCCTATCCCGGGCTATCCAGCCCCCAGCAGGCCTCCAGGATGCCCCAACCGACAGGCCCCCACTCTCCCCACCCCCTGCCACCCCGAGTGCAGCCCATGGCACACAGGCTGAGACAGCTGCTGGGAGTGGCCCGCCTAGACAACACTGGGGACCAAGGTCACCAGGAGCTACCAGGGGTGCTGATGGGGGCTCATCAAATATAGTTGCAACTGCTGCTCTTGTGGTGCCATAGATTTATGAGAACCATGGCATACACACTGGTGACACCAATGTTGCAGCAAGGTATATTATGCAATATCTTAGCCTCAATAGATTTGTTACAGTAAATATTAAATACGATGAAGGCGGATGGATGAATTATTGGGCTTTTTGTCCTGAATTTATGAATACACTCTTATACAATGCTGTGCAAGCCTATGTGTACATTAAGGATTGCCAGGATAGGCTAATTAACATGGGATGAGTTCTCCCCCACATTGAGGGCAGCTCTCTCCTACACAATTATTGAAGCTATCAATACTCTATAGAGAGAACTCTCGCCAAGTTCCCCCATTATAAAGGATTGACTAACAACTACTCAAGCTGATTCATGATTCTGACAACTTAAGCTGTGACTGAACACGCAAGATTCAATGTTCTACCAGTTTTAGCACTTTTCGGCTCTTAGGGCCACCCTATATTAATATCAACACGCAGATTAAAACCATCACTCTGATTTGAAACATTTAAATTACCAGAAAGAAATCATTGAGGTTTTTCCTAAATCGATATACGACCACCAAGATATGTGTAACAAGCAGCTGGTCCACAGGCCATACATAGAAGTTCACTTTATTACAAAATACTGTCATGGCAATTAACTCTGAGATAAGTAGGACAAATCAGAAGTCTTCTAAGGAGATACACCAAGCTCAAAAGAAAATCCCCTCAGTACCTCCAGCCAACTGCACTGGGCAAGTGCATTGTCAGTTTCAAGGCACCCCAACAAGGGGGCGCCTCATATGACATCCGGACTACTTTTATGCTAATTAGCTGCATTGTGTTCTCCATAACACACCTGTCTGATAACAATCTCATCCAGGCCTCTTATATCTTTTATCTATCTATATCTTGTTACTAACTGTTACAACTGACTGTTGAAATGATTTATTTGTTTAAATATTTACACAACAAAATATATTCAATCTTTATAGTAGCTGAAATCTAGCCAGGAAAATTACAATTTGACAAACATCCACCACACCTGAATTAATTACATTTTCTTCAGGTAAATTGATTGAATGAGCATTCAATTTTCTGCTTTGTTCTATTTTAAAACACCTGTTGATTTGAAATCTCTCAGATATAAATGCAACATTCGTGAAGTAAAGTTGTAAGCAGTATGTGTGACAATGCTCTACAACATTGTTACAATAGAGGAACACAATTATTTGAACAAAACACAATTCACAGGTAGACCAAATTTATGCATCAGATTGACCGAGACACCTGTTGCTTGATTAGCTTTGTGTAAATCAAAGCATTGTCATTGAATTACAGGTGGGAGCAACTTATGCTGCATTGGATGGACGGATGATTGGGGCTTTACGTCCTGTATTTATGCACTTGGTAGGCTAATTAGGACAGGAGGAGGACACGGCAATGAGGCAAAGGATGATTAAAACAGCCATCCAATATAGCAACTTATGCTGCACACAAATGAGCACAGACTACAATAGTTTTTACACATACATATTTGAGCCTGCTTCAAAAGAGTATATTTACGGCATATTTTAAGGCTTTTCAGAATAATTGCCAATAAACTTAATTAACCTATGAGATAATGCAATGGTAGAAAATAACTAGAACTCACCGACTAAAGCTGTGGTTAGTTGGTTTCCTTGGGCAGTTGGAGTCGTCTGAAAATAAAGCATTCATGTTAAAAATTGTTAAAATGTTTTGTTTTTCATCTTCCAATTATATTGAATTGACTCATTAGAATTCTTTAATTATCACCCATGTAGAGGATTAAAATCCAATTATTCAAAATAAAATCGTATAGACAGACAGAGAGATTTGAAAAAGGTCTATTGATAGTCCACTCCTTTATAGGGGCTTCACAAATAAGGCAATTACTACACAGCTAAATATTTACTAACATATCATTATTGTTGCTCATGTATATAAATATGCACTTTATATATGAATCGAAAATATTTTACTGACTAATTTTTCCTAAAACAACAATAAATCGACATCTGAGTACTTATGCCTAGACATATATTCAAATTGACAAACTACAAAACTTCTTTATAATTGAGATTTTTTTTAACATTTTGTACCACTCACCGCAGTGACAGTCTGTATCGTCTGGGGCGAAGAAATAGACTGGACCGTCTGCAGCTGACCCTGGACCCCTTGAGCCGTGCCTAGCTGTTGTACCATCGGGCTGTTGATCAACTGGATTTGGCCGTTGGGAGTCATGACTGTTTGTAAGCCTTGGATACCTTGGAGTGTCTGGAGACCCTGAAGGAAAAAATATATTGATTTTAAGATTTTAAAGCTGGGGTCAGCCAGTCTTTGCGAAGATCCAAAATGCCATGCCGGACATTCGGTCCTGCAAGTTGGTAACTCTGGCCGGACCGAAAGGTATTCTGCCGCACCGAATAAATGTGTCCGCGGCTGTGATACTTTCAATTTCAGTGTTTACAAACCACTACCCGTAAAATAGCTTCAAAGTCATCAATTATTTAATTCATTTTTTAAAAACAATACAGCCTAAGTGTATGTATCTCTGATGGTCCATTTTTGGTGACTTATTCAAAGCCATGACCATGCTTATCAAGAATTGTTTAATCATTCTTCTTTAAAAAGCATGCATGTAATGTGTATTGGTAGTTGACAAGGCCTGCTGGCTAAATTATGAGCAGAGGAACCATGAGGTTGGTTCCTTTGAAATCCTCGTTTTTTCTGATGCATCTGGATGTTTAAATCTTTGGAATACCTCAAGAATTGAGGAATCTGCAGCCAAAACCCATTTTGAATCCGGATTTTACGCACTTTTCCCGCGACCACTAGCCCGCAACCGCTGATCCGCATTTCAGATACGACGTAATGGCCGACGCTGTGGATGCGTGGACTTGTAAATCGCTAAATAAAACGATTTCTGCTTGGTATTTCTTTTATTTGGCATTGGCATCCATCTCACATGCGGACCGAGGGCTCTGGGAAGTTTACCGGACCTTTCTATAAACTGGCGGACAGGACCGGCAGACCGGCAATCTTCGCAAAGACTGGGGTCAGCGACGGTGAGGTTGCGGTCTTTGAGGGATGGATGGATGATTGGGGCTTTACGTCCTGTATTTATGGACTTGGTAGGCTAATTAGGACAGGAGGACATTGCAATGAGATGAAGGATGATTGAAACAGCCGTCCAACATAGGTCCAGGTGACCCAACAAGAGCTGGATTCGAACCCTGGACCTAGCGATTGGCAGCCAGCATGCTACCACTAGACCAACCCTCCCCCCCTTGGTCCTTGAGGGATAACAAGTAGGCAGATTTCAAAATTCAATTTTGCAGCCTCTTTCATCATGAATATGTGGAAGAACTCCACTTTTACAGGGGAAAAAATACGTAAGAAAATTTTCAAACACAAATTAGCCACTGACTTACATTCAAGATCTATTAATCGAGTAAATTAATCTCTCAAAATACTAATTAGTCAAAACACCATAAAACCAAGACTCAAGAGTCAGCAAAAGGGACACATAAGAACCACCTTTTAAGTTTCGATACGAATAGGTTACAACGCAGTTTGTCACATTTCAAGTAATGGATGTATACCCAAATCATACTGAACCAATGTTGCTATGCCATATTGTAAATGAAACAAATTTCTCATCCAAATCTGTAAAAGCATTGTCAAGAACCAGGGGCGTATCTAGAAATGGCCTTGGGGGGGGGCAATAAATGGGGAGAATACGGGGCGCTCACCAGCTTTTCCTATCTCTTCAATGTTAATTTTTAGTAGGGGTAGGGCATGGCCCAATGCCCCCCTCTACATACGCCACTGTCAAGAACCGACAAGAACACATCGCACATGTACTAGTGCTTTTCTAACAAGTGACAAATCACTACATACCCCTAAGTTTTGTACGACGGTCTGCAGTCCCCCTGTACTGGCTGCCGGACGCACTCCTGCAATATTAAGCCCAGCAGGCATCACCGATTGTAGTAACTGCCCTCCTGGTCCGATCTGGATGTTTGTAGCGAGAGTCTGACCTCCGAGGGCCTGCAGAATTTGTCCGGCTGAGTTTAGGAGAATGGGGACCCCCTGACCGGTTTGCAAGCCTGAAATTAACAAGAACATTTGATCATTAAAATTAAATAAAGAAGACATATATCCACAAAATCGCAAAAAAAGAGAGGTTTTCACACAACAATTTCAAAGTCATGAGCCCCGCCCTGCTGGGGCGCTTGATTTTACATTTTACTTCAGTGTTCACCAAATTCATGATTTGATTTATGATGAGTATATGATTTAAATCGGATTCAAATCTATTGATTCTTTTTCTCGTTCAATATCAACAAGCACTGTCCAACAGGTGTTGGTACAATATATTTTCAGTATGATATTTGTGAAATTTATCTGACAATCTAAATCTAATTTAAAAATATTTTTTACCACACCCATATGAAATTGGATGGCGTAAATTGATAATACTTGGAATGTCACAATCATTTTGAAAAGATATTGAATATCATCCATGTTGTATTGATCAGTAATATTTTATTGCAAACCATAAGTTTTGGCAACAGTGCTTTTCCTATGACTTAAATTCCACTAGCCACAGCGGCATATTATGAGTGAAATGCCTACATGTGGGGCTAATTTACAGCCAAACTTATGCAATTATCATTAGCCACATGGGGGATGCATTAGCAAAAGCAAGTGTGGCTAATGGCTAGGAAAAAACATACAGGTTTCTTTAATTATGAATACATCCTAAGCAATAAGAATTCAAGTTTCAAAATGGAACACCAACCTTGGAGAGTCTGGGCATTCAACACTGTACTGGAGGCTGTGGTTGGAGTTGTAATAGTCTGAGGTAGTGACGCCACTGTGACCGCCGGTTGACTGTTGTTGACCGTTGTACTTTGCGTTTGAGTCGTCGTATTTAAGACTTGACCAACCGAACCGACGTTTAACATCGTTGGCATGTTTAGAATTGTTGGTTGGGGCGATAAGACAGTGGCGCCACCTCCTGGAGTGATTATCATGGGGGTACCGACTTGTTGTTGTTGGGCGTTTGCGACGGACGCCACAGGTGTCACCACTTGCATGGCCTGCATGTTACTTTTAGCGACCGTAGGTTTGACGTCAGCTTGAGGCGTTGACTGAGGTGTCTGCGGCGTTGAAACGGCCTGTTGTTGGGTTACAGTTGGCTGAAAAATAGAAAATCACTTAAATTGATATTATGTCCGCAAATCACCAAAATCTTTTACACAGATCGTTAGATAGATTTTCAAGCAAATAAATAGATAGAAAGATACTCTATGTATGTATATATATATATATATATAAAAGCTTGATAAATAGGTATGATTTGTTAACAAACCACCAGCACGAATAATAAAGCAACATTGGACAATGTTAGAGTTGGTGACTAGATCCATGCATCTGTATATAGGTCAATACTCAATAGACATATATATTTTGCATCAGGGTTACATCACAATGTGATCACATCTATAAACTGAACAAATCTTATCTATTTCAAGTTTTCAACCAGATTTATAATCATTCATAAGTTTAATATACATGGAGCAAACGGCTAAAAACTAGGCAGCATAATAAACAGGTATTAGCCTACACAGACTTGACAATTAAATATCATTTCGCAAAAAAGATCAATAATCTGGTAATTGAAATATCAACACCAATTAATTTCACAAAACAAAATTACGCCTTTATGTAAATACTGTTGATACAACCATCCCAGCTAATTAAATTGAATTAAACTGACACATTTTATTTAAAAAGCCACTTTAATTAATAAATTAATACAAATATATTCACCACTTGTTGAATGACTTGTTGGCCGTCACTATTGATAACCACCTGCCCCGTTGATTGTCCTGGTAGAGCGAATGCAATTTCACCAAATCCCTGTTGCGGGATAACAGTTTGTAATTGAGGGACCATATTAAAAAGGCTGTTGTTTTGTAATGTTTGAAGCTGGGGCATTGTCTGGACAGGCACCTGGATTGTTTGGTATACAGTTTGGCCGTTAGCTGTAGAAACAGGGATCTGTACAGGAACAGATTGCATTGTGGGTTGCGCAAGAGACTGCACGATGTTTTGAGAGTTCGCAGCAAATCCTGCGATCTGAGTTTGTTGTTGTTGAACCTGTTGGGCCGCCTCGAGTTTGCCGTCGGCCGTGACGGTTTGGACGTTAGCTAAGTTGATTATGCCCTGTTGTTGATTGGCACTGTTTATTACTGTCGCTTGTTGTTGAGGCTGGCTTGTTGCCTGTTGTTGCGCCTGTTGTTGCGCTTGCTGGGCCGCTTTTTGTTGTTGTAGAATCTGACTAGCTGTTGACATGATGGCTGGATTGTTTGTTTGCTGTTGTTGCCCTGACAACGGTATAAAGATGGCCTCCTGTCCATCCGGTAACGTCACATTTTGGAACATATTGTAAGTCAAACCCCCATTAGCGTTTTGCGTCGGAGCAGCAGCAATCACTTGGGGCGCTGCAGGCTGTTGCACAATTTGCCCACTAGGGGTAATTGCGAATCCAGACATTTGGGGCGCTGCCGCGAGGGTAATGCCGCCTGCCGCTGCTTGAGGCGCCACCTGGATGACGTTTTGCAAGTTCTGGAGGTCGCCCGTCAAAGGTATGACCTGAAAACGACAATGAAAAGTTAAGATATTTTTCAAATGCATATTCTTCAAAAATTTTATGTAACTTCGAGCCATCAGATAAGTTTCAATCAACTTTTACAACCACACTTGAAAAAAAAATCAGTCAAGACTTTAAAATTATGCATGATTCAAAGAATTTTTCCATTTATGAAATAAATTCAAGATCTTCAAATAGAAATTTTTACACCAAGTTTTTATTAAAGGTTCAGTCACCATTTAAACATTCATAAAGTAATTAAAATCTAGCGTCAAAGGAATTTGCAAACAATAAGAATTAGTCTTAAACAATGCTAAACAAGAATCTAGGGATTCAAACTCTGGGGTAAAACGATGGATTAATAGCTCTGTTGTTGTACAAGTTGGCAGGTGGGTCTTCATTTGTGTTGCACCAGGTTAAAGTTTTGATTAATGTCCTATAAAAATACATTTCTTTACCTGGCCATTTTGGTTGATGACCCTTATTTGCTGCTGCTGCTGTTGTTGCTGCTGTTGTTGTTGTTGTAGGAGGGCGTTGACCTCTTGGGGCGTCACCTGACCCGGTTCTAATTGGGTCACGCCCCCGCTTTGCTGTTGTTGCGCCACGGCACCTGGTATTCCGATCTTGGAACAAGTGGCGGCTAGGAGGGCGAGAGGTGAAGGCTGGGCTTCTTGCTGCAAAGACAGGCATTCAAGAGAAATGTGAATGATCTGTACAAATCTCATACGAATTAAGTGGTTCATACTAGCCTACTAGGCCTATAATGATATATTTTTGATGTAAGAATTCTCCGCCCCCCCCCCCCCAATTCAGATCCTTAAATCTATTCTTTTGAAAATATAGATTTAACTGAGGACAGATTGGAAAGACGTAGAAAGCTGTAGATTCCAACTTCACGCAAACTCACCCGTTTTCATTTACATTTCAAAATAAATTTTATCATAGAATTTTGGCTTTCGGTCTCCTCTTGAAATTTTTAGGCTTCTGCCAATTTCGATCCTTAGTAGTGCGTGCCTTTGTGGGTAGTGATCCTGTAGATACGATTTTTATATATTTTTAGTCCTATTTTTTTTCAGTTGTTAGGTCATTGCCTGTTCTCGGTCTAGACATTAAAATGTATGGCTAAAAGTAAAGCAATTAGTCCATCATTAAAATTCAAGTAAATGTTAGCGACATTGAGGAAAGTGCAGCACGCAAGGAGAATACCAGGATATCAATTTTATTTCCTAAACATTTAGAATTAATTTAGAAGAGAATAAATTGCTCATTTATTTAAATTAACAATTCAGGGGAAATCATGGCCTTAAATTCTACAATGATATATAAATTTACACGCGCGTCGTTTTAGGGAGCCTTGATTTTAGGCCCGGCCTGATAAATAGCCATCATCGAAATAAACTACAAGTTTATATTGGCCTAGATATTTTTGATCCAGTTCATTATCAACATTGATCCATTGTAGGCCTGCTACCATTGCATATATTTCATTGACCAAGGCAAATAATAACTGTCCCTATATTGATAGTCAGCCAAAAATGGGCAAATCTGACATTCTGAGTGCACTGTTCTGCAGTGGATTGGCTATGTGGTTGGTGGGGACATTGAGGTGGATAAATTGACCTATTTAATCAACATCAAGGGACTGCCAAGGAAAACACTGGGCTAGACAATGAGACCATTGAAAACTAAAGATTGAGGTGTGTATTAGAGCCCTGGGCGGGCCTAAAAACTAGGCCCAAGCCGGCCCGACTTTTCGGAGTCAAGCCCGTACCCGGTCCGGCCCGGAATTAAGAAGAGAATGTAGGCCCGGCCCAAGCCCGGTCACTTTTTCCTAAGCCCAAGCCCGGCCCAAGCCCGGAGTTGTTAAGCCCGGGCCCGGCCCATACCCGGGAAATTTCAACAACTTGCAGCCCAAGCCCGGCCCAAGCCCACGGGCCGGGTTTGGGTAAACCCGAAACCCGCCCGTACTGAATACCTACTGAAAAGAAATTTAGATCAACTAGAAGTTTCATGAGAAAAAATGTATTTTAAAATGTTAATTTCAACATTTTAAACAGCCGTCACTCATCACAAAAGGTCCCTATGCGACATTTCAAAGTGTAATCTAAATTTCTAAGCTTTTCTTTTACCTCAGCAGCCAATTTGCTTGTTATTTTTATCCACAGGTTAAGAAACAATGTCTGATTACTTAATCAATTAGAATGAGTGCAATTAAAACTTGTGAAGGGTCATTGTATTGCCCAATGAAGCTGCAAACCTGACTCCTCCTTCACAAATTACAAACACCAATCATAATTGCTCTGAAATTTGAATGACATAGATCTATTAAATGTATCTTGTCTTATGGCAGTTATGCAGTTATGCCTTTTGAAACATTTAATGAGGAAACATCTGGTATTACATATTTTGCATGGTTTTGGTTAATTTGTTCAATCCTAGTTTGGGTTTACCACTTTGGGTTATCTGCACAATTGCATAATCTGACCATTATCTCACCCCTATAATAGTAGACAAGAATTGAAGCTCAGCAAGAAAGCAGGGGTATCAAATGATATCAGACAATCAGTTTAGTAACATGCAAAACTTCATAAACATCATATTATAATACACTCTAGTGTTTTATCAATAAATTAAATCTAGAATTTAACAAATAAGCTTTATAATGTTGAATATTTTAAATATTGTAATGTATCAACAACAATTAGTATGAGATAGACATAAATCTACTTATCTATCTGTCCATATAGCTATCTATCCATCTATCTGGTTGTATATGTAGCTATTTATCCATTTATTTAATATTTCATATATAACATAATGAGGTACTGTATATAATGAAATAATCTCTAAGGTATGCCACACTTTTAGTGACTCCATGGTCTTTCAGCAGCATACATGTACCTCTGTGAGAATGTCAGGCCCGGGCCCGGCCCATACCCGACAGCTCCAGGCCCAAGCCCGGCCCAAGCCCGGCTGACATGAAATGGTGAAGCCCAGGCCCGGCCCGGCCCGCATACCACCTGGCCCAAGCCCGGCCCGGCCCGGCATGAAAGTCAACTACCCGGCCCGACCCGGCCCATGGGCTTCGGGCCGGGTCGGGCTTCGGGCCAAAACCCGGCCCGCGCAGGGCTCTAGTGTGTATGCTGAGAGGGGGTGGTCATTTGAGGGTAATAACTAAGGTCAGCCTACTGGGAGACTTGTACATTGAGGGGCAGTCCCATAGCTTGAAAGATGAACGATTTTGTGCTAGGCGGGGTTACTGGCCGAGAGGGGGAGGTAGCCAGACCCTCCCAAAATGTCGTCTTTGCCCCTTTAAAACGCCCCCGATCTCGCCTTGAAAGAGGCCAAAACTCACCTGAGAACTGCTAGTAGGCACTACGTATTCCTGTTTTACCTTTTTAGGGGGATTGCTAGCCATTTCTGACCGAAATCAGCGAAAAATCCATCCAGTTTTCGACATCAACATCAGCTCCGACTCTTTACACCATGTTGTTCGGGTTGCAACGTCATGAGCGTCACGACGTTATGCAAATGAGCTGGGCAGCAAATAGTCCCTGGAAAATCTCTAATTTCGATCGCAAAATCGTTCTAAATCTTTTGCTAACAACGAAAACTTACCTATAAAGTCAAAATATAACAAATATCAAGCAATTCAGACTGTGAATTGGTCCAAAAATTGAATTTAGTTGTTCTCAGACACAGGCCGCATCACACCCCCAGTGCATTTTGGGGGCGGAATATGATTGACAAATGCGCAAGAACACAAAAACGTGGGTGTGGTTTCTAGAACCCCATGCAAATGACCTTTCACAGACCAGCAACAACTTATTCAACATTTTACCTGAAAAATGATGATAAATTGACTCTGATTGTCACTTCAAAGAGGGGTGGGGTCAGCTAACAGAGCTTCATAGAAATATTAGGATATTTAAATATTTATATTTTTACAAGAATTTAAAAGAAAATTATTGTTCTGTTGCTTTAAAATGGTATTTTCAGGGTTTAGCCTTAAAAATCAGCAATTATAGGTCCAATTTAGGCTAATTAGTAACTCTATTTAAAAAAAAAAAAAATGCAAGTGAAATTGAAAAGGCTATAAATTTTCACAATAAAGCTTCAATATTTATATTGCTTTATAAATTTACCCAGGGGTGGATCAAGGATTTTGGCAGGGGGGGGGGGGCTGGATCCAGTTCGGCTGGGGGTCTGGACCCCCCCCCCCCGTTATTGCGCCATCTAATGCCCCATAGGCAAAATTAAAAAAAATTATATATTGGGATTCATTAATTCCTATATTCACACTTAATCCAGCTATTTTTCTTTTTATAGTATCAATACATTTCTTAAAATTTATATTCTTAAATTTTGGAAAGTCAGCTAGCCTAGGCCTACATGCGGCAACTCCGTATGGTCACTTTAGAAATGTATGCTACTTGTGGCTCCATCTACAAGAATCCAAGAATTCAAATCCTGGGGCTTACAAGATATATACTGCAGTGGCGTATTAAGGGGGGAGGGAGGCACATCAATTGGGCCATGCCCCTCCCCACCCCCCGGCCAAAAATTAAGGAAAAGTGATCTTGAAAAGGTTCGTAAAAGGTCATCCAAGGTCAAACTACTTTCTGCCACCTCAAAATGCATGGGTCACAATGCCACAATTAGGTTTTCCGCTGTGTAGGCCCTGTGACCTTGAAATGTAAGTCAAGGTCACCGCAGACTACACCAATGTCTTTCAGGTGTTTTGGCCTTGTGACTTTAAAAAGTAGGTCAAGGCACAGGCAAGAACCTGGATGAGAATAAAATAAAGAATTGTCTTACATGTCTATAGTAATACCACTTGACCTACTTTTTAAAGTCACAAGGCCAAACACCTGAAAGACATTGGTGTAGTCTAATTTACTAATGACATCTAAGATTCTAGTCTTGTGACAAGCAAGACTCCTGAGACAAATAAGACTCTGTAGACTCTTTTAGGCTCCGGCCTGTGGTCAAGGTCATTGAAGGTCATACTTGTCCAGAGGGCATTGTCAATGAACTGTACCTGTATCACATTCCAAACTTCAGGCACTCATGTTCAACCAACACAATGTTTTTCGGTGTTTTGACCTCGTGACCTTGAAAAGTAGGTCAAGGTCATCCATTGTAAAATGCAGTTATGTTCAGCCTCATGGTGACATTCCTAATTGCTCCACATGCTCTAACATACATGTGCCACTCCAACCCAGCACAGGGTTCCCACTCTTTCTCCAAGTTCAAATTCAAGGTTTTTTCCAGGTTTTTCAAGGCTGCCAAAACCAATTTTCAAGGCCTAAACCTGCAATTCTTTTTAAAATTGATTTTGCGCCTCGGACAGTCGTCAAAGTCCACAATTTGTCTGACCGTTTCAATTTTGGCAGAGAACCCCAAATTCCAGACTTTTTCCAGGTTTTTGGTCGAACTATCACATTTTCCAGGTTTTTCCAGGCCGGGAAAAGCACAACCCAAATTTCCAGGTTTTCAAGGTTTTCCAGGTTGAGTGGGAACCCTGCCAACACATTCTCCGGTCTCCTAGCTCCTAAATTGAGAATACAAAGCAGGAGCATTCTACAAAGAATTAACAACGCCGCAAGACTGAGGAATCCACAGAGATTTAATCCGACCCATTTCGAAAAACCGTAACACTTGCAGATCGAGGACCCAGACTAATGAAAAGGGAATACAGAACTTTCAACAACTATTTAATTCCAGTTCAGATGAGATACGTGAAGACTTGGCCATTCCATAACCAAACGAGAAACCAGAACGAGAAACCAGAACGAAAGCGCAACCATATGAACAGCAACTTAACCATTTAGCTTCATGCCGTTACTGGCAGATAACAGATTCAAATTCCAGTGAAAACTTAAAACATTGACTATAACGCTAAATTAATCAAAACCTTGACTATAACGTTAAATTATATCAAAACCTTGACTATTACGTAGAATTATCCAGAAACCTCTATAGTATATTATTTCAATCACAAAAAATTTACCCTGACAATCATACGGTGTAGAGAAAATAAAAATTAACATAGTTCACTCTAATAAACAATTTAATCATCAACAATACATTTCATAAAATTGTCGCAAGACCTGTCTTGGGATTTTCAATAAGTGAACACAATGGAAATGAAGAATTATTTGTTAAAACTTAATCGCTTTCTTCCTTTACTTTCTTCTTCTTTTTCTTCTTTTTCTTTTCGCCCGACTCTGAAAAATAAATATAGAACATTAGAAATTAATAAATGGTGATAACTATGCATAGGTATGATCAAACATTATTTTTAAAGACTCAAATTTTGCTCTCATAGTCTGCCTTGTCAAGTTATTCCTCATGGTAATAGGAATAGGACAATAATCATTGAGCAAAATAATATTTTTAACATAAAGACTAAGTTAGGACGCTGTTTAAACTTGGTTGCTCGTGGTGGCGCTGATAGTCCAGTAAGATGTGAAAGTGACACTTGGTGGAATATTTAATTGTTACTTTCAAACTCATGAGCAGCACCAGGTTGGAAAAAATAATTCTGACAGAACTCAGATTGTGGTTTGACGATAAACCTGAAAATCCCGGGAGTCTCATAGATCTGTATACCAGGGAGGGCACAATCAAGCAACATCAACATTGATCGTCTAAAACTAATATTTACCTTCAACTTGCGATGTGTCCATTGTTGAGTCTAAAGTAGTATCGGCAGCACCCTCATCGGAATCCCGTTTCTTCTTCTTCTTCTTTTTCTTCTCACTGGCGGGAGGAGATTCAGCTGTAACAGAAAAGATACAAAGATACAGAATAAGCAAATTAATTCTTTTTAAAGTTTAAGTTAATACCCAAGTTAATACAGACATATTAATAATGGTTGAAGTAATGCTAATACATGGAAGATTACGCCAAGATTTTAAGGACTCCTGGATTTTTTGCTTTTAATGCCAGGACTTTTTTGTCTTCATATTTTAATGATCAACATCAGATTCAGGATGTGAACAGCAAAATAAGTGTTAATCATAAGAACAAGAGTTTAAAGTTGATCAGATCAATTTCCCACACCATCCAGTCATTGGGGACTCAAGTCTTGAAATGAAGATAATTTGTTTTCTCATAGTCTGCCTTGTCGATTTAATCCTCATGGAAATAGGAAAAGGACGATAATCATAGAAAACAATTCCATCACCTTACACGTAAATATATCTCAAGGCTTCAATCCATAAAATATAAATAAAATAAATATGGGCTATAATGAAATTGCTTAATTTGTAATATTTGCCTTCATAGTCTGCCTTGTCTATTTATTCCTCACAAAGATAGGAATTGGACAATAATCATCAAGCAAATGTCTTGTATTATATTTTGGGGAGGGTTTCGATGCATAAAACAATAAAATAAATAAAGAAATAAATATAAATCTGGGCTATTACGAGATTGATTGATTTTGAATCTTTGCTTTCATAGTCTGCCTTGTCTATTTATTCCTCAAAGTGATAGGAATATGACAATTATTAAAGCAAATATTTCATAAACTATTCCTCCAAACCTCAACCATTTATATCAAAGAGACACTAAACTTGGAACTACTGAAATCAAGATATTATATATTGCGGAATTTTTAAGAAATCAAATTTTAGAATCAGCTGTAATAGTCTGCCTTGCCAAGTTATTCCTCACAGAAATAGCAATGGACAATAACAATTATGATCGAGTCGATATTGGGCCTATTGATGTTCCAGAAATTAGCAACTGGGAATAAATCTAAAAAGTTGTCTTCATATTTTATTGATCAACATCAAGTTCAGGATGTGAACAGCAAAATAAGTATTAATCATAAGACGTATGAGGTTCCAAGTCTATATATTTATGATCCATTTCCTACACTATATACTGACCCAGGCCAAAATAAATTCCCCAAAAATATCCAACACAGGTCAACGTGAACCAGCCAGAGCAGGAATCAAACCCAGGACAGTTGGCAGCTGTTTAGGCCACACATAATTGATTCTTAGCTTCGCGGACTCGCCGACAATTGATTGTGCCAACATTAAGTTGTTTTTTTTTTTACATAAATTTTTTTTGTCCTACCGACCGACCCTAGAAAAAGTGCCTTGAGAGGATTTGTTTGTTTGTTTGTGTTTTACGTCTCTGCAGCACCTTAGTGGGCTATATCGAGGCAGGCGATCGCCGTATGATGAGATGAGAAGACTGAGTCGGCACATACCCTATTTACTCAGGGTTGTCCAGGGTCTTTCAGTTGCCCCAGCACAGAACACTGGATACAACCCACCTCCATTTAATGTCCCATGGGCTCGGACTAAAGTGGGTTCCCGGGTGAGATTTGAACCCACGCCCTCAAAGCCAGTTGACAAGCGCACTTACCAGGTAGGCCACGGGGGAACTCAATTTAGGACAGGAGGAGGACATGGCAATGAAGCAAAGGATGACTGAAACAGCTGTCCAATATAGCCCAGGTGACCCGGCAAGAACTGGATTCGAACCCTGGACCCAGCGATTGACAGTCCAGCACGCTGCTACTAGACCAAACCTCCCCCCTTATCAAACCCAGGACAGTTGGCAACTGTTCATATAGGCTCCGCTGGTAGGCCTACAGCTTCAGAGCCAGTAGAATTGAGACGGAACACAATACCCCCCCCCCTCCCCCTTCCGAGGACCAAAGAGTTTCCATCGAGTCAAAATTCGCCTAAATAGTTGTGTTTTCTGGTAAAATAGTCTAGCAGAATAGTATTTCATCACTCTTAATACCTCGATTCTTAAAATTCTAACTGAATGTGCCTTCATATCAAGTAATCATCACTGGTATTCAGGATGTGAACAGCAATAAATTTGTCTTAATCATCAGCACAATGAAATCTCAATCAAACTTCAAACACCACTAATATGTATAGTCATGTACATTTACCCCATTAGACAGATCTTATACTTGCCGCCAATACTATAAACTTAACACACAACAATTAACCTAATCTTTTATCCCCACTTGTACTCCAGCAGCATTTTGATGGATGATCGAGTCTACGTCCTGTATTTATGTATTTGGGAGGCTAATTTGGACAGGAGGACAACACAGAAATGAGGCAAAGGATGATTCAAGGTTTACATTTATCCTTATTAATTTACCTTCTTGTGTGGTGTCTAGTGTTGTGTCTGCATCTCCTGTTATCTTCGTCTTCTTTTTCTTTTTCTTCTTTTCTGGGGGTGATGTTTCTACGTCTTCTTCTGGTTCACCTGAAAAATGCACAATGTGCATGTAGCTAGGGAATTTAAAAGCTATTCAAGAGAGTTGAGACTCAGAACAATTGGTTCAACAGGGCTAGAAAATCCTATTTCCAGGCAACCTAGAAAAGCAAAAACAAAATTTACCACTAGCAATTGCAAATTGAAGGGACCAGTCAAAATTTTGATCTTTCTTTAACAATTTCCAGTAAGATTTAGAAATTTCGAGGCAATGACATGCTCGAATTTCCTACTTTTGCACTGTCATGATGCGTATCAAGTTGGATGAGGTCATAAGAGTGGAGAGTATTATACTCATCAACTGCTCAACGATATTGTAGAATTGCAATGACGTCTTTCTATAGATTTATTAGATTACACAGGCAATCAATTTGAATGAAATACTTCAAATTGCCAAACTTACTTTTAATTTTCTTCTCCGTTTTGATTTTCTTGCCAGTGGGAGTGGCCCCGGAGGGTTCCCCTTCCTCAAACTTTCTTTTCTTGGGAACGCTCGGTAACGTGGAATCTCCCGCTGGGTTGTAAGTTTTCACCTCACTGAAAATAGAACAGAATTTCATGAGAAAACTATTAGATGATTGTACTATCTCTTGGCCAACGGTTGCTAAATTTGGAAAATATTCACAAATCTTATTATTAACGACCAGACTAAATTTTGATGTAGGTGGTCACGATCTTCAGCCATACAAAATATTTTACACAATATATGAATACGTAACGACAACCATGTATGACTATGTCTCAAGGAGCGACTCGGGACCATAACTAAGCTAAACTACAAGATAACTTTAAATGTGTCTCAGAGGTAGTGACGAATAAGGTTATGACATCAAGTATGTGATATCAGTAGAATACCAAAGATACATCATTGACAGCATTTAAGTTTAAGGTGTTAATTTTTTCAACACAATACATAGCCAAATTCGAAAGTTGTACATAGCTTATCTCCTTTTAATTGCATTGCTAAAGCTGAGCTAACCGTTTTACGTCTACTTCAAAATAGCTGACCAAAAGTTGAGTCCTTAGAACTTCTTAACTCACCTCTTATTAGAGTATTTGTCAAATTTGGCGCTCTTTCCGGCTCCCTTTCCAAAACCACTCACTCTTCGGCTCTGCAAAAATCAAAAGCATCACTCATTAGCAATGTTGACTCCAAAATGAGGTTTCCAAATTGACAATTATTACTTTTAATTCTCTCGCAGTTCGCTTTGTCAAGTTACTCCATGGCAAAATCAAATGTAAGGGTTTCTATTCATAAATACAGCTATGTTATTTCATGTCAATGGATTAAATTGATATGAATTGTTTTCTCATAGTCTGCCTTGTCGATTTAATCCTCACAGAAATAGGAAAGGGACAATAATCATTGAAAACAATTCATTACCAAACAGAAAAATATACTATAAGGTTTTGGTTCATAAAATTAATTTACATTTATTGGGCAAGTATTAAATTGTGCTGGTTGTAAGATTTGCCTTCATAGTCTGCCTTGTCTAGTTATTCCTCACCAAGATAGGAATTGGACAATAATCATCAAGCAAATATTTTCAGCAAGTCAAATTACTTCTACAAAGAGGTTCAATTACTTCTACAAAATCCATGAATTGCTACAACAGTTATGTTTTTAATGAACAAAGATTGCTTTCATAGTCTGCCTTGTCTAGTTACTCCTCAAAGAGATAGGAATTGGACAATAATCATCAAGCAAAAACATCCTACTTAACCCAACATAAAATTCCGATTTATTCCTCTACCTGTATGACAATTTAAAAAAAATTTAGATGAATCTATAGGACTATCTTAATTCTTGTAACTTGTATTCATTTTGCTCTCATAGTCTGCCTTGTCTATTTGTTCCTCATAGAAATAGGAATAGGACAATAATCATAGAGCAAAAATATTATCCTCAAACACTTAACATTTTCCTATGCTTTCTCTTACACACGACAACTGGTATGGTAGTCGATCTATGCAATCTGTTAAATACTAAAACATTGAAAGTTCTGGAAGCGCACAAATTGGAAGTTTGATGCTTGGCCCCTCTGGTGGGGAATTCCTTTGCAAATCTGGCTAGGATGATAAACAGAAGAGAATATAAAGTCGAAACAAGATGTATATACCTGTCCCTCCTCGATAGCCTTCAACTGTGCTTCTAACTTGGCTCTGTGTTCAATTCCCAGCTCGGCATTTCCATCTTCTGCCAACGCATCAACACGGATGGCTAGAGAAGCCTTTGCTGCCAACATTCTGGAGACCTGAAAGACAATCACAAAATATTAATGGATTGATGGTTGGAACTTCACGTCCTTTATTAACGCACTTCATTGGCTAAAAAGGAAGCAGAAGATTGGAACTGTTGTCCAAGATAGGTCCAGGAAACCAAGCCACGAAGATGGATGGATAATTGGAGCTTTACGTCCTGTATTTATGCACTTGGTAGGCTATTAGGACAGGAGGAGGACACAGCAATGAGGCAAAGGATGATTGCCTTGTTGTCCCCATTACCAGGCCACAGCTGGTAGCTCAGTTATATGGTTTGTGTTCAGCATAAAATGCTCCTGTCCAGTTTAATATCAAATAATCATTCTCACGACAAATATGTACCAATGATTTTCTCATAACTTGATTTTTCCCCGGAAGTAGTTTTTTCCAAGTTTTCAAGAACCATAACAGTGTAAGAATTTCAATGTATATGAAGCTGACATTCAAAATTTCATTTTCGTTCAGATATTTACCTTTCCTTTGTTCTTGGGGTTTGTCTGACCAACAAGGGATGCATGGTAGATCAAACCATATTTGGGCGTGTCGTGTTTCGTCTTTAAAGCTCGGAAAAGTGCTTTCTCTGCTCCTAAGATCTGCACCGTGGATGAGGGATGCTTCGCTAAGTTAAGTAATGATCCTGGAAAGTGAAGGGAGAAGATATTTCACATTTCTGATATGATTGAAGTTAATTTATATTCATAACGATTCACGTTTTGAAACTTCGAAGGTTAATTTTAATAATTTTGTATTCTCTTGTAAGACACCTTTCTATCTTTAATAGAAGTACAAGAAAGCAGTATTCATGCCGAGTTAAGGTCAATTGCCATCAATTGAAAACAAAGTCTATATATATGTGGGATCTTTTTCCTTGACCAGCAGATACAATCTATTAATGGATCTTATTGTGACAATCTTTTACTCCTTCTGATACAAATCTTAACAAAATATTGCATTCTTTAACTTTTCATAATATTTGTCATAAGATTAAAAAGAAATGGTCCAGCCTGTTCATACATTGAGAACATAACTCTTAAATACAAATCGCTTAAAATCAGTCAAAATTTCTAAAATCTCTACAGATGCCTATGTTGAAAGACTTGTAACTCAGATTTTACTAGACTGGGAAGTCCGTGTTCATCATCGTGCTATTAGCACTCGATGCGAGCTGGGTTAATAGACATCATTGATACAAGTCCAACACAAATAAATCAAAATTAACAACCTTGCATAAATTAGCATAAATCATGTACCTGCATGAGCAATAAGCCTGGCTCCAACCAATTCTCCCACCAGGACAGTCAAATTAGGGGCAATGGCCGTCATTCTGTTCTTGAGGTAATCGTAAAGTTGGCCTCTGTATTCTGATATCTCTAGCACCTGGAGAGACAAAGAGGGCATATTAAAATTTGAAGGGTCAACCAAAATTGTAAGAACTCATTAAGGCAGAGAGGCAGGACAGAATTTCAATGAAACGCCATTTCAATCAACTTTATGCAAGAACGTGTCTCAGAGGTAGTGACGAATAAGGTTATAACATCAAGAGATATCAGTCAAATACCAAAGATACATCATAGACAACATTCATATGCACATGACACGTAAGGTATGAAAACCAATTTCAGAAATTATCAGAGAACAAATAAATTCTACATGCAATATAAAGAGAAGTTATTACAGCTCTTCCTACAGGTTTAATATTTCTTTTGTGTGACTAATTTTACACTAAACTAGGTTAATCAGTCATTTCAACTTGGAATTCTGAATCTGCACCTTATAAAAAAAGACCTTATCACATTTGTTGAGAATGGCCCTGCCCTAGACCAATCAGATGCAAGTTAGTTGGTGAGTATGGTAATCAGAAATCAGAAGAGGCTGGTCTTTGAGAGTCAGAGACTGCCCAATTGTCTCCCCTAAGCAAATAGGTTCTTTTGTTCAGAGATAACTCCTCCCGTGGGAATGTCTCAAAAGTGACTGATTACTGGCCATCCAATCAAAATGTTTTGATTTCAAATTTTCTCATGGATTATGAAAATATGTTATTCTTTACAGTCTGGCCTGAGTCTATTTCCCTGAGTGTGAATCTGTAGTTCAAATTCAAAATCAAGATTTCTTTTTCCGTTCTGATCATTCGCTCTCGATACAAGAATTACAAAAATTAATTTGTGAAGTATCAGAAAGAGAATCATTTGGTAAAATAAAACTTGACATACCTGGTCGCACAAGAAAATAATGTTCATGATATCTTCGTCTGAAATTTCCGTTCCCATGGAGATTTCAGCCGCATCCTTGACTTCCTGTTCCAATTCTTCCGGTAAAATGGCTGAGAAATCTGTTGTTACTGCATTCTCTCTTCGGCCTAAAATGGTAACAAAAATATTATCAGAAATCGGAGTTTATCAACAAGACAGTCCACTGAGTCAAGCTTAAAAAAATTTCAAATGGAATTGTGCAACTCAGATTATACTAGACTGGGAAGTCCGTGCTCATCATCGCACTATTGTGCTCGATGCGAGCTGGGTTAGAAAAACATCATTGCCACACAATTACATCAAATGAGACGAAATTGTACAAATTGCGCTAATTTAAATATTGGAATTCAATTAATTCAACACTCACCCATTAATTTAACAGTTTTAACGTAAGCAGTTGAGTCTGTGACGATTTTGCCAATTTCGGGGAAATGCCATCCGTACCATTCTCGACATCTCATAATGTAGTTGTTTAATTCTTTGTCTAAATCATCAAGTAGGGCTGGAATTTAAAGGTTTAGGAGTTAAGAAATTAACAATCAAGACACAGTCACACAATTTATATCTACTTAAATGAAGGGCCCAATGTGTACCATGTGTAAAGTACATATCAGACAACCAGAAAAGAAGTTATGCATCATAAAATCAAGACAAAATGTAAAATTCAGGAGGATGCAGCAGATCCACTTTGTAATGACAAAATTTCAACCAACATTACTAATTTGTTGTCCATCAATTTAAATATCTGCATCTCGTTCTTTAAAGCGAATTTTCAAAATAAAGCATAGGCCTACATGAATAACTTACAAATAGCTTGGACGATCATAGTATCCACCTTGTCAGGACTGAACTTCAGCTTGTATCGTGAGAGACTGGAATGAAACGAAATAAATAGCCAACCGTCAAAAAAACTACTTACAAATTTATCTGAATGGTAATTTTTAATATCAATTCACATCCTTAAAACCACATGTAACACATTTAATCAAAATTGCCATGTTACACGTGGATTCCCCTTCGAAAATTACTTTTAATTCTCTCACAGTCTGCCTTGTAAAGTCATTCCAAGGCAAAATCAAATGAAAGGTTTTTATTTATAAATACATCTATATTGGTCATGTATTGTCAGTTTCAAGTCAATGGATTAACTTGATATGAATTGTTGTTCTCATAGTCTGCCTTGTCGATTTAATCCTCACGGAAATAGGAAACGGACAATAATCATTGAAAACAATTCATTACTACACACAACAATATATCATAAGCCTATGGTTCGCAAAATTAGGTCCGGTATTATAAAGCTGTCCATCAAATTTCAGATTTTAAAAAATTTTCTTTATAATTATTTACAACAACATTTTACCTGTGAGCCAATCCAAGGGCCATAGCAGCCAACTCCTTCTCCGGCAATCCTTCGATCAAACTGTTCATCTGTGTTCTGATGCACCTCATCAACTCCTGCACTTTACTGTCTGCTACACACGTCAATTCGAACTTGTCCTGCAATATGAAAATTAAATCCATTATGGTCGATGCATCATTTCTAGTTGTCGTTCTGTAGGTACCCTTTTCGGTTGCTCAACTGCCTAGATCCTAGGCTTTGCAAAAATCACCAAACTTAAAACTGACATTCGACCCGGTACATATCTTCAGAAGAGATCTAATTTGTGATTTCATGTATTGCCAGAAGAATATCCTTTATCCACTGTATGTGGCGAACGCTATGACAAAGTCTGGCAAAATAGCTTCATTCCGCAATTGCTAGGGTCGTTCATTTGCCAACATTGCGGAGGAAATATGCAAGGACTCAGAAAGGTGAAGGAACTTCATTGAAAACTGGAGAGTGCCAATGTTTTTACGGATTTACTTGTCACTGGTCTAATTTCAAAACTAATTAATTTGGAAATAGCAAAATGCGTAACTCAGATTTTACTAGACTGGGAAGTCCGTGTTCATCATCGCACTATTGTGCTCGATGCGAGCTGGGTTAGAAAAACATCATTGCTACACATTCGCTATTGTTCCTGCAGAATTAAAAGATATCTTACAAACCATGCAATTTCAGCGGAGAAATCTGTTTAAGTCTCTATAGGTTTAGAACTTCTTGATTTTATGTGTATAAACGGATAGTAACCCTGATCCCTGACAGGCTTTATTGAAGTTATAGTCATAGATAAGTTTTTTACAGTGCATTAGAGTAGAGCCCATAAAAATCTCAAAATTTACATGAGGGGGGGATATTTTCATGATTTTGACCAAGTTACTCATCAATACATATATATGAATACTAACATAGCCACAGATGTACACTAAAGTTTTTCACAGCAATAATGTAGCTCAGCTAATACTAGACTGGGAAGTCCGTGTTCATCATCGTGCTATTAACACTCGATGCGAGCTGGGTTAGAAAACATCATTGCTACAATTGCCATTAATCCTATCTCAATCACGTATCCTTAAGAACATAATTGATTCAATTGATATCACTAATCTAGTAAATTGGGATAAATCTGTTTTAAAATCTAAGGAATTCTTTGACTCTTTTTTCTGCCAATAGACAATAAGAGTTGCGATACATGTACAATGCACGAATAGAAGCTAGCACTACAGGTTTCTTTTTGAAATACCAATATTGAAGAATAGGCTTATCTTTCTTTACCTTTGTGTGCGTTATCTTATCTTATATCAAAATGATTCCAATTTGATGAATTATTCCAATTTGATGAATTATTACGTGCGGAGAGCGGACAAAGATTTCGAAAAATATTGCTGCCACCAGGGGTCAGGGACGCGACAAAAATAAAATGCTGCACAAGCGAACAACCTATCATGTAGGCTACCAAGAAAAAAAATAAAATAAAAATATTTGCATAGCAATCATGTAACTCAGCTGATACTAGACTGGGAAGTCCGTGCTCATCATCGTGCTATTAACACTCGATGCGAGCTGGGTTAGAAAGACATCATTGCTTACAATTGCCATGTGTCTAAAACTTTTGAGACCCATCTATTCCAATTTCAATCACTGAAACTAACATTGAAAAGAAATAATTACTACTCTTCTAAATAGTACAGCATCAAAAGGACTTTGAAAATACCACTACATGGTGATGAGGGGAGAAAATTTAAATGATCCACAACACATTGCATTTACTCCCCAAATACAGAAGTACACGACAATGAAAGAAATTTTTTAAAGCAATTTTATAATGTAGCTCAGCTAATACTAGACTGGGAAGTCCGTGCTCATCATCGTGCTATTAACACTCGATGCGAGCTGGGTTAGAAAACATCATTGCTACAATTGCTGAATCACTAATAAACAACACATTTGAATCGATTTGCTAAAAGATACACACCTTAATTGCGTTTCCTAATTTGGCATCTGCAACCAGAAGTTTCTCTTGTGTTTCTTCGGAAACCAATTTCTTCAACATTTTCTTGAGGGTTTTGCTCATTTTTCCTTCGACTGTAGCAGTGGCAGCTAAAAGACAAAATCCCTGAATTATTAAAAAAGATTTACTCAGAACAACAGGAACAAGCAAATGTATTTTGTCACAAATTATTAAGTTTATAAATCAACTTAATTCTTACCTGATAAAGCTTCTGTCGTGTCTTTGAACTTTTGGAAATGTTTGAGTTTCAACCTGTTCGTGGAGGAATAAATTTGCGTTAAAACACAAAAATCAAAGAACATTTCAATCTACAAAAATCTAGTATTAATTTTGAAGTATTTCCATTAGCTGAAATTTGGTGAAGTAAAACATTAAGGGAAGACTGTATTAGCTGTATACGGAACAATTACTCTAAAGCTTTATTGAGTTAGGCAAATTTAATCTGTTTTTCCCAATTCTTAAATCTAAATCGATTATCAAATAAAATTGCTTAATCTTGAAATTTTTATATTAAATAAAATATATTAATCTTGCATAAATAATTGCACTAAAAAAGTCTAGAACATAATTCATTTTAAAATTAAAACAATTGTCGCTCATACCCCTCAGACTTATGAGCAAGAAATCTGCTATTTTTCAATCACTGGGCGTATGAATACGACTTACAGTTTACTTGCTTTCTCGGGCGTTTCAAATTCCTTGTACAGGTTGTCTACTTCTGATATTTTCTTCTCGTTCAAGAGCTGCAAAAAGATAAAACATTACCATTTAAACAGAATATTCACAAATTCATCTGAACCTTATAACGTAGGTGTACTATATATAACAGGGTGTCTGCAGCTGAAACCAAATTCCAGGCTTTTTCCAGGCCAAGTTTTCCAAAATTCCAGGCCAATTTGTTGATGAACTGACCAATTAACGACACGATACACACATTTTTTTCTGAACAAGACATTCGTCCTTTGGTCCTATCATCGCAAAAAATTTAGCAGTGGACTATTTTTATTTCCATACAAACTAAATTCCAGGCTTTTCCAGGCCTTTTTGTTCAAAATGCTGGTTTTTCCAGGCTTTTCAAGGCCTGGAAATTGAGAAACCAAATTCCAGGCTTTTCCAGGCTTGGCAGACACCCTGTTAACCATAGAAATACATAGAACGGACATGAGGCTGTAGGATGCCACCTCAAGATGAGGTCACCAAATCGGCCATATTGGAACTGCCCAGAGACATGGCGTCATTGTGACGTCACGGCAGGAGCAACAAGATGTTGTGTTTGGCTGATTGTGACATGACATGATGCCATTGTTACTAGTGACGTCACTATTATTGGTGACGTCACGGTTACCAAATGCCAGGCTGCCAGGCAGTTCCAAGATGGTGGATTTGGTTGCTTCATCTGCTAGAGCCTCATGTCCATTCTATGTATTTCTATGACTACAACGCCACTTGATAGACAAATGGATGGATGAAGCATTATGTCCTATATTTATCCACTTGGTAGCCTAATGAGAAAGAACACTGCACTGAGCGAGAAAACTTGGCTTAATGCAGTCCACACTGCAGCATTCCGCCACTATTTTCAAGGGGGCTGGGCGCAACCCAAAACCCCCTGCAATCTGCACCTCTGGGGCTGCCACTGATTAACTTTTCAAGATGTAGGTATGTTGCAATCTGCTGCAATGACCCATAAAAATTTCTGCCTGCGATGTGCTGGCGAAAATCTGTGCGTTTGAAAACATCCTTCTAAAAATAGCTCTGGCTATGTCTGTACTCAACATAGCTTGATGATTTTAACAGCGAATGTTATTGGGATCATCCTTGACAGCCTAGTTTTTAAATATTTAAATTTTGTTCAGTTGTTTGTCTTTTCCAGCCATTTGAAAATGACAGTGTAAATCAACTTGCTACAGCTTTTTTCGTGAGCTATGGCCATTGATTAGAGGTATATGGCCATTTAAGTTACACTTTTACCTTCATTACTGCACAATTTGAAGGAAATTGTATGGATAGGGGAAAAGTTATATGAGGCCTAAATTTCCAAAGTCACTCTCATTTAGTTAAAAATTTGCCTTGGTGGCCAGGCTGAAAAGCTCACCCTCTTTATGTGAAGCAACTGATTTAGTATCAGTAGACCTATTAATTTACTGCTACCTTGTTACTTTCTCGTGTCCCAAGGAGCCTAACAAATGCATAAATATGCGACATAAAGCCCCAGTCATCCATCCTTGTTTCACTGGCAATAGATATCGTAAATGAACAGTAGATGCTTTGCAATGTGTTAGATTTTGGTTCACATTAATTGAATTTACCTCAGAACTTTGGAATGGTATTTATTGTTTAAATAAGTGGTATACTTCATCGTGTGTTTGTTGGTTGCCATTAAAAGTCAGGTTCAGCTATAGCAAATGAAGTTATTGGTTAGTCTACAAAAGACACTGAATATGATAACCATCTGTTGAAAGTTCCATTCAATTATCTTCATTTTCAACAGAGTTATGAAGATCACAATTGTTGATCACAGACTTTTTGTAATTACAATGCTAAAACATAGCAAATTACTACTTGATTTTTGGACTACAAAAATGCTTGTAACTTCTTTAATAATTGACATATTAAGGTGGTTCTGGTGGCTACTTTTCTTTTATTGAAGTGTCTGGAACATAAAAATAGTTTCAATGTGAAATTCAAGATTTAAATTTTTTTGCAACATACCTACAAGATGTAGAGAGTTAATAGCGAGCTTCAGACATTATGCATGGGCAAAAATTCCTTGTTGGTAATCTATTAACATTAAGCTCAATTTTTATTCTTGGTTTTCTTAGCATTTTCTCAACATTGATTCTTTTAGCGAGTTAACTAAAACCAACAAGGCAGGGGAGGGCACTCTACTGCTCAGCGAACTATGTCCATGCAGCTTCTTTCAATTATCATACAACAATAGACATGACAGATGACAGACTGCAAGGTTTGTCTAAGGCAAGTGGTTGGCCTTACCATTGAACCCACCATAATTGAAGCATACATTTGCTTCACCTAAATCAGACACATACTTCTGACAGTTCTGTGCCTCATGACATTACCAAATTTTAAAATAAAATAAAAAGACTGATGTCCACCCAAGCGAAACTTGTCAATTGGTTGATTGACCCTCCAAAAAACTGTACTATTTTACAAAGAAGAAACTAGCACATTTGCTTGGTAAAAGAATGATTTGATGATCTCAAACACTTCAGTTTCTTTTCATTTTTCTGAGCACGTGGTTGACGGATCAAAATCAATGAAGTGACACGCACGCCATTTGAAGCCAATTAAAGTACAAAATTGCAAGAAATCGAGCAGAATTTAAGTCAAGAACCAATGCAAACATCTCATAGAATGTACTGGCATTGTATTTTGCAGTGATTAACCTCCTGACATGTGTCAATTTGCAATTAAAGGCAATACACACTTTGACAACCACGTGTTTTTCAAGAAAGATGGCGACCAAAACCATGTGCTCAACAATTTGTCTCCCTGTCTGGGCGGAATTTCTCTTGAAATACACAATTACAGTCACTCAAATTTGGTCAAAAGTACCCTGACATATTGTTGCATTAAATTCAGGGTTAATATCGAGGGTTTTTACCTTAAATACGGCGTAACCCGCCGGTGTTTCGAATAAGACCAACATTTTCGGTCTTCCTCTCAGCGCCGCAAAACCTGAAATGGCCAAGTACACGAGATATCAGGTGAATTCGGTACCAATAGATTCGGCTCAGGTAAAATCGACTAGGTTTTGTGTTTTAATTTTAGTAATTTATGAAATTTGGCAATTAATTTCCAGTATTTTAATGTCAAACAAGAAGTTTCGATGACATAGGAACATTTTTGAAATTAAAATAAAAACTCGCACGTGCCGTTCTTTAGGTGACGAAATGACCAGCAGAAGGTGCTTCTCGCTTCACGCGAGCTTGAACGAGACTTTAAGAAAATGAGTGATAATGCGGAAGTTTCAAGACTTGTTGTTTACAAAAATAATGCCAGTTTGACAGCTGTCAAATCGCCGAGGATGGAGTTTTGACATTTCGTTGTGACCTTCATGGATCGAATAGACTCGATTTGACAGGCGCTGCACAAGGAATTGCAGCCAGCCATGGAGATTTTCTAAGGATTTAAATTTAAAGACACAAAATTGAAGAAGTGAAATTTAATCTGGAACTGGAAGATCATGATGCCATTGATGGATCATTTTTGGTGATCCAAACTGGATTCTGTCAAATTGTGTGTCACTTTGTGTGGATTTATGTGTAAACTTAGGAGATACTTTTTATTTGGTGCGTTTAACACGAGACAGCTCTGTTCAAATCAGTCAGTCATGGATCATCTTCACTTCAGTATAGGGCATAGAACTGTCAAAAAGTGATCCAAGGGATCAAGATTGAGATCCACTCGAATTAATTGCAATTTGTTCTCTTCATGAATTGCGTCTGATGGTCAAATAGGTAGGCTGTTAACAGGTTAAACTGAAGAAGCACTGATAATACACAGGCCTCATGCAGACGTTTTAATTGCAATGGTGAGATGATGCAGATCCACTAGACTATTGAGCTCTACTGAGACCAGACAGTAAAATTGATGAATGGATTTAGTTGTGTGGATTAACAAGAGAGGGCACTGCATGCTGTGTTGCTTCTACAGCTCTGTTGCATGCAGTGCTACTGCTGCCGTGTAGAGCTGCTAGCTGCAGCTGCTGATGATGCTACTGCAGGCCCCTGGAAAACATTATTGATTTTTCTGCAGCAGCTTTCCTGGGGGATACTAGACTCTGGGAAACGTGTGTTTGGCCGGCATGGCTAGTGTTGAGCCTATAGGTGGGTCATATATGCCACATTATGGCCTTGGCTAGCACATAATATGCCATACACTGGATTTTTATTTTACATTATTTTAGAATGACACTACGGACAATGTGAATGTGCTGTGGTGTTACATACGGATTGTTGTTTGTGACTTGACTGCTGTGACAATCTAAGCTGCTGTTACGCGGCTGTTAGAAGTTTGCATTCTAAAGACGCTGAGACGGTGCATATATACACTGCTTGATTTAACTGCATTGCTGGCTGCAAGGTGTTTACATATGGTCAGCTGGTGGTGCTTAACTCCTGCTTGGATGCTGTTGATTGCACTGTGAATGGACTCAGTTGGACTGGTGGAGTGATTACCTGGGCGACTCTCCATCCATGCCTGCAACTCTGCATCACTAGTGGCTCTCTTGCAGCAGGGGGAGCAGCAGCAGCGGGGGCCTTACTACTGGATATATGAACATGTATATGTGCTGCAGAAGGGGGCTGCAGGAGCAGTCGCTGCCCGAGCAGATGTACAGCAGTTCCCACAAGAGATGCTGCAGCAGCCAGGCTGGTTTTTTCACCAGTGTTGTTGTTGTTGTTGATGTTATAGACAGTGATTTTTTATAGCATTTTCTGGAGCATGGCATCCTCGCCTAACTTGTTACAGAAAATACGGAGACGCATTGCTAAAACTTCGAGCTGCACCTACAACATCCTCGACTCGGAAGCTTGCCATGGCATGGACGTGTACATGAAGAGATGTAACGTCAACCCAAGCGAGAATCCTTATTCTATGCAAGAGACTGTCACTCGCGACCTGTTCAACGGAAATATCAAATTCGAGGATTTCCCTTACCACTTCAGATTTATCAAGGATGAAGGATTAGGTCATTTCACTTTCGATCCGGATCTAATCGCCCCCGAACCCGACAGAGGGACAGACAGAAACCGATCAACGGACAGATTGACGGAAGAAAACGGGAATAAGATAGAAGTACCGGTGACCGTAGAAACCCCCAAAAAACATGTGTCTCCTCCGCGCCTAAAACGGCTCGATCCGAGCAAAAAAGGCAACACGATACCTCGGAGGAAAAACCTGAAACCTGCGAAGAGTAATGGTAGAATGTGTGATGAAAATAACTATGATAACAGTAAGAGGATTATAGATGCCGTGATTAACTGTAGGAACAGTACATCCACTTTGGATAAAAAGAAACTGCCCACCCCTCCAGACGAAGCTGGAAAGTTGACTTTCTCCACGTTTAAGGGGGACCCTCTCAAGGATATGGGCCCCCCTCCTCCTCAACTGCCACCTAGGAACAAGAATAAGGACGACCTCATGAGCCGCTCGTATCCTGGTCCAATTAACGACAACGATCCAATCCTACAGAAGAATTCACTGACTGTTGACAATGAATATGTTCGAGTGGGAGACGGCAAGCCCCTCCCTAAAGTGTCGCCCCCTTTACTTAAACCCTTACGCAACCGAAATGCCTCGGATTCTAGCACAAGTGATAGGAATAGGTCCTCCCGATCTATGTCCGAGTCTTCGAGTGATCAAAACGTCAAGATGCGATCGATCTCGGAGTCCTCTAGTGATCAAAATGTGAAGCTCCGATCATCGTCCGAGTCTTCTACTGAGTTAATGAAGACTTCCGTTCTGGAGAGTCCGGAAGAAAGTGTGTTCCATATCAACCCTGTCCCGGAGATCCAGAACGATCATTTGTTCCACAATGATTTGGATGACTTCCCGCCTCCCCCTCCCCCCATATTAGTCGAAAATCACAACCAGAACACTCTCGTTAATACGGAGGCCAATCACAACCAGGAGGACTATCCTCCTCCTCCAGACTTCTTGACGGACAATAATATGGATAGGTCTCAATATCCGGGAAACTACCCCGGTCCTAAAGTCAGTGATAGCCGTGATACCGTTTCTAGTCTCCTGCAGTCGCCTGAAGAGGGCAGCACCAGTGGGGTCACCGACCTCGGCTCGCCCGACAGGATGCCAAACTATTCGGATTACAAAATTGAAGAAATCAGAGAGGTCCCCATGACGGGGCAAGTGTACGCTGGTGTCAACAGAAATGAAGATGGAACACCGGCACCCTCTGGTGAAAATGATAAACAACAGCATGAAGATGGCGCTGCAGGTGGCGATGATGATGATGATTATGACATCAACGCGGAGGACGGAGGCTTTTTCGAAGATGTCCGTGACGACATCACCAAAAACGATACGAACAATGACCAAGATAGCGACAGCCCATCGCAGGACCACCCTGTCCACCGACCTCCTCCTCTGCCCGATCGGAACTACCGGGCCGAGGCGTACGCCAAGGGTAATGGCAGCTCGTCGGAGGAACACGACGATCACGATTACAGTGCTTACCACAGTAGTGGGTACGCTGGTGTGGACTTACAGGACGTAGAACCGATCCACATGACGATGGAGGAGGTATGGCAGGAAGCGAGGAGCAAAGGGATACCCCTCGCCAAACCACAGGCTCTTGCGTCACCCAATAAACGCACGAAACACAAAGACGAAGAGAAACACAAACGCAGGTCGTTCTTCAAAGAAAAGTTTAAGATGCCAAACTTCTTTCGCTCCAAATCGGAGCCTGATGGTCGCAAGAGCCCGAGAGTACACAAAAAGACTTTGAGCGACGTCTCGGGGAGTCCGATACACAACCTCTCGCCCATGCATCCCCATTTCGGTAGCGCCACCATGGGCAAGCAGCACAAGCGCTGCAGTTCGTCAAGCATGGGGAGTAGTGTATCTGTCGGGGACCACCAGGGGCGCTGCGGTGCCTGCAAGGACCAATCGGAGACCGGAAGTCAACATACATCAAGTGCGGGCTCCTGGACTGGTCATGCAGATACGGACGACCACGATACAGGTAAAATTTAATTTTCAAAGATTGTGTATTAAATGTTGATATTGTGTAATATCTAATATTGTGTAATATCTAAATTCTTTTAATAATTTAATTATCTCGATGTTAAATATATATTTAAAATTTATGCAAATCGACATCAATTTTTTGTATGGATGTGCCTACTTTTTTATGGGTGAGTAAGAGTTTGTGAAACAATCATTCACTCGGTTAGTCCTTCAATTAAACTAGGATTTTACTTGTTCTATATCAGTCCAATGAGTTCATCAATCAATCAATCCATCGCTCAGTCGAATCGTCGATTGGGCTGCCCATCCACATTATCCATTCATCCAGCTATCATTCTGTCTATCCATAACACTTTTCTGGCTTTTAGCATGCCAAAGAAAAAGAAAATCAGCAAAAAATAAAAGTAGCGGAGAGTTTTTCGTGATGGACCCCTCAATATGTTTCCTTCTCAGCGGATGATAATTCATGCTTTTACAAGCAGTTTTGCTGAGGATGTTTAGCATTGATGCAATGGCACAGTATCATGCTTTTCAATTACTTACAGGAGGCACTGTATCATGCTATCTGTTTGTCTTTCAGTCTATCAATTGGCCTACATGTAGATGTCTATCTCTGTATCTGTTTGTCTTTCCATAACTGTTTTCACATTATCCATTTTGTTAGCACGGTTAGTGTTACAACTTGCTGATTCATGAATTCTGCATAGTACACCATTTTTAGACTCAGTTTGGGATTAGGAAAAAGAAATGAAGTTAAAAAAGGAGGCATTCATGAATGAAACCTTTTTTTGACTAATTTCACCTCATTGTCATTAAATTTTACTCATTTTCGACGCCCGGCACGCAATAACGGTTGTTCATGAAAACCTATCACTAAAGATAGATTTATCGATTAGCGATCGAGCTTTTTTCTTTTTGTTGTTTTACTGAACACTGCCAAAGAAAAAGAAAATCAGCAAAAAATAAAAGTAGCGGAGAGTTTTCGTTATGGGTCCCTGACATGCATCCCCAATAGACAGTTGTTCTATGAGCTTGTTTTTGCCAATGTATCAATTTTGTTTTTAAAAATTAGGAAGTCTCAAAAGACTCTCAATCTCATTGTTTATGTGTTATACAATTGTGATATCTAGGGGGCAACCATTTAATATCCAGGGGGGGCTTGGAATTTTAAAAAAAAAGTTTACTTGTTTGTATGTATGTAGAGATTACATCAAATTTTAAATTGAATTAAGGGAAATAAAGGGTCTATCTATTGGTTTTTTGAGCAGAGTTAGGGATGATGAAGTACAAACAATGTTATAGTGTAAGCCAAAATACATGAAATGTATACCATGAATGGCATGTATATGTTATATATCGTATATACGTCAAAGTGAACAAATACGTGCACTCAATATTTGATTTTTTTTTGTGAATGTATGAATTTTCCAAATTTTGTACTTTTTCCACCCTGTGCTTTCACATATAATGCATACTGTGGTGGTGTTAAAAAAATACTTGTGAACAGCTGGATAAATGGATCATACAAACTTGATTAAAAAAAAAATATTCATACTATCCACATGTCAATATCATATTTGAGAATTTCACATTGTGTGATGATTGTATTGAAACTTTGCTATAAAGAGCATTGTATGCAGATTAGTATTTAAGCCCAACCACATATGTGTATTGCTAATAGATAAACCATGTGTTACTACAGTTGTTGAAATTTGTGATTGAAAAAAAAAAATTGTACATGGTTTATCATGTTTATATGCTGTCCAGAAATCAATGCTCTTTTTTCCCAAGTTTTGTGCTTAAATTTAGCATTTTTGAAGGAATTATTGAATGAAAAAGTATCTATCTATCGATCGATCTATCTATCTATCTACCTATCTATCTATCTATCTATCTATCTATCTATCTATCTATCTATCTATCTGTGGCCTGGTGTCCATCTATCTATCTATTTATCTTTCTATCTATCTATCTCTTTGTCTATCTACATGTATCTTTTTAGGCTTTTCTACAATGCCCGTTGTTCATGAAATATATATTCAAGCAATCAAGAACATATATTTCTACACCATGTACCTACCACTTACTTCTACTTAAATTCTGTTTAAATCCAAAAATGTTTTTCCTTTGGCATGTTCAGATGTTTGGTTAAGCAGTTAAGTGTGTTTATCACACCTTTGGCACCAAAGACAAGGAAGTGGGATGGTACTAGGAAGTTGTTCATTCAAACCCCAACCCTAAAAAAAATCTTAATTCAACCCCCCCCCCCCCCCCCCCCCAAAAAAAAAGAAAATCTAAACACACATGCAACAATGTGCTAACTTGATTCTTAGCATTCTGTGTTGAAAGCTAATGCAATGTCTGCAAGACTGCTAACAGCAATGCCTCAATGCAGTGCAAGAGCTGTGTCTTTATGAGCAAGAAAGGGGGGGGGGGGGTTAGAAGCTACTGGGGGGGGGGGGGTGTTAGTCTGGGGATCCAGGGCTCTCAGCATAGTAGCACAGAAACATTTGGGTAATTCCGTAGTATTCTGCCCAGCTGTGAGGTTGAGGGTTCTCTATGTTTTTCATATGTTTTGGGGTTACTGGGTTGTATTTTGACATTTGATATGGCAAGGTTAATCATTCACCACTGTTGATGTTATGCGAGTAGGCCCTTCTTTATGCACAATGTACATTGTACATGTTGAAGTGTGGACATGATTGTAAACCTTTTTACAGGCTCCATGAATTGTGAAAAGTGATAAATGTGAATACTTGATTCAAATTTACCATATAATTATATCATGTATATGAAATTATCAGAGGGATGAAAGGATGATAGAGGATTTATGTCCTGCATTTATACACTTGGTAAGCTGATTATGACAGGAGGAGGACACAGCAATGAGGCAAAAGGTGATTTAAACTGCAGTCTAACATAGGCCCAGGTGATTGTAGCTGGAATTTAACCCAGAACACTACCAATTGAGCTACCCCCCCCCCCCCACCCTTGAGAAATAGATAGATAGATAGACAGATAGATAGATAGATAGATAGATAGATAGATAGATAGATAGATAGATAGATAGATAGATAGATAGATAGATAGATAGATAGATAGATAGATCTATAGATAGATAGATCCAGAGTCTGCGAAAAGTGCTTTTGTCATGCAGGACATTCGGGCAGGTAGATCTTGAATTTTACCTGCCCGAATGAATTCCTGTCTGCCCGGATAAAATCCTGAAATTCCAATTTTATTAATTTCACCTGGTATTCCTGTGTTTAATTTAAATTTTAAAGTAACTCCAAACTTCTCCCAATAAAAAAAGAGCCTATTAAGTCATAATTGCTGCCAAGCAATTTAAGTCTTAAACCTGTATTTATAGGTCTACAAAATATCAAAATTTTTGTATTGAATATAATTATATTTCTATAATTTAGCATTTGTCCCAGGCTGTCTCTATTTGTGATTTGCACGAATCACTTTGCATTACCAGAGAAAACATACAGACTTGACAATTGTAGCCTGTACATGGTAGCCTGTACATGGTAGGCTACATACCAAATGCTGCTGAACATTGCTAATTGCAATTTGCTGACCTATTGACTACTGTTGTGTTTAATTGCAATCCATTTGACACCTCTGACTACCAATTTGAGTCACTGATGTTTTCAATTGCACTGGCAATTTCAAAGGCCAGTACTAATTGCATTGGTTGCTGAATTAGCTTATTGACTCTCCAGCAAGCCCATCGGACATTTGGGCAGGTAACCACTCTATTCCTGCCGGTCACACGCTATTTTTGCCGGTTTTGACCGGCAAACCGGCACTTTTCGCGGACTCTGGCTATCATAGATCTATAGACAGATAGATAGAATGAAAGAAATCTAGACAGACAGACAGACTGGCAAACAGTCCTATGACCAATTTAAACAAAAACATTTAATTCAATTCCAATGAAAACCTCCAATTCCCCAATTCTAGGTTAATTGCATATTGCAAATTAGATGAAATAATCAAAATATTGGAATAATCCAGTTGTGAGTAATATGATGAAAATCATAATTTACAAATGAATGATTTGACATTTGGCTGCATGCGTGTAATTTATCGTGAAAATGCATTACAATATTGTATAATCCAGTTTTATTTTTTTCACGGCGCATGCATATGAACGACATCAATAAAATTATGATTTTTTTTCCATTTTGGGACGTACATCATTTCGTTAATGACAATATTCATGAAATGCATCGCAGTGATGACATTTGCATCTGGGTATGATCTATTATAAGCATCTGATTTTATGCATTTGTAGAAATATATTGGTCCCATATTTTTTTACACATTTTTCCCAGGGTAAACTGAATATTTACATATATAACCTCATTGATTTTGGACTATTGGATAGTCTCCCAAAACGTTGATTATGCAAGTTTATCACAACACAAATATCCATCTGTGATAAAATTTGTGGAATTAATAATCCGAATTATACTGATTTATATATGGTTCATTTACAGTTCTCGGGTGTAATTTTACTGACATTTAAACATTTTCCCTGATATTGGAACATTATCTGGGGTATCCATGTCTAAAGGTCGAACATGTTAGTTGATATGACTGTTATTTCCAATATTTTTTTAATTTTCGGGCCGCTTCAGCTTCCTGAACCAATGAATTTATTGCTTCAAAACTTTTTTGCGATTTTTACTACGTTAGGTATCCTGCAATGTTACCGGACTAAACATTAAACAATAAAGTATCTTTACCCGAACAGTGAAAACAAAATCATATAATTGCAGAAAATCTATCGAATACATGTACACTAGAACCAGAAATCCAATTTAATCAATTAAAGAAAAATCAATTAATTAAAAGAGATCACCCCCCCCCCGATTTTGCATAAAATTACATCACAGTCATTACTCAGTTCTTCACAATACCTGTGACACTGTGACTGTGAGATGTTCTACAATTGATACTATGACTCATAGCAGGCTATTATGTCACTGGGGCAAATGTCCTTTTCTTTTTTCTTTTTTTTCTTTTCTTTTTTTGGGGGGGGGGGTAGCATAACTGGGGGGGGGGGGGTTGGGAAAATGACAGACATTGTTACGATTAAGGTAAATAGGGCCACCGACCCCATAAATATTTTATCATTTCATTGGTCTACTTCCATAAACAGTCATCAAGTATTTAGCAAGTTTTTTATTTTTGTGGAATTTTTACCGTCATCAGTTATTGTTGTATGTTGCTAAATGAATCATTTTGTGGGCTTCTAAATTATGAGAAATAATTCTAAACAGTTTTATCGATTTTAGTAATATTTTGTTGAAGTTGGTGCTATTAAGATTAGCTCTATGCCAAAGTAACAATCTATTTTAGAAAGAAACATCCAACTTATATAATAACTTATATCGGCAGCATATTTTTAGGATGTGATAAACGAATTTCAACTCAGTTTTATCGCATTAAAAAATACACAGAACGATAGATAGATAGATAGATAGATAGATAGATAGATAGATTAACTTAAATAGATATAGATAGATAGACAGATAGATTATTTAATTAATTGATTGATTGATTGATTTATTTCTATTGAAATTCCATTCATTATTTTATGCATAACAATAGTCTATTTAATGAAGCCCTAAAAGCCTAAATTATTGATCCTATCAAAGATTACCATAAATTTCGTAAAATATTTCAACAAACTCAACCTGATGATTTGTTTAAACCTCCAAACCCCATTCATGACCACAAAGTCAATTGATTTAACCACAAAACTAGCCGTTTAATTGATTTCATGAATTAATTACTTTAGCCTATTTAGTCTTTTGACAACCAGACATTTATCATTCTTAAAAGTGACTGTTTACAAATTGTCAATGCCTTTGTCGCACCCTCATTAATTTGTCACACCCCTTTTTACCCCCCCCCCCACCCTCTTTTAAGAAAACAATTGATCTAACCCTCCCCTAAGCTCATTAACACCATTTAGCATTGTTTTGACTTGTGTGAATTAATTATGCATGGATCAGACCCCAATATGGTGCAGTGGGGTGAATGAAATTGAACTTTCAACTTTTCAAGAGTTTTATATCACACATCTTCAAATTCTAAAATTGATTTCTACCCAACAGGCTCTACTGCCACACGTGTATCAAAGCCTATGCCTCTTTCTTCACCAAAATTTCCACATTTATAGGAAAGAAGAATTATTAATTTAACCCCCTTGGGCGGATCCTGGTAATAGTGGTAATTTGGAAAAGGGGCCGGGAGGGTGTCTTGATTATGGAACAGATCGTAACAGCATAGGTGTAGGAGGTAAATAAATTTTTTTTGGGGGGGGGGGGGCTGCCTGAAAAATATTGCCCAAATTGCCCCAAAAAAAAAAAACTCCCAAAATTTTCTGCCCGAAACAGCATGAAAAATCGACTTCCCAAAATTTTGGGGGGGGGGGGGCTGCAGCCCCCCAGCCCCCCTGCCTCCTACGCCTATGCTACTAACTTGAATATATATATATAGACTTTGATTGTTTTCATCTCATAGATATAAATTGTGAATTTTAGCAAGGCTTGTACATGTTTTTGTTAGATGTCACCATTACCCCCCCCCCCTTTCCAAATCCGCCCAACCCCTTTAGAAAGAAGAGACAATTAAATTTTGATCTTTACCCCCGCTCCTGTTCGCTATTTACTATTCACCAAACCATATGGAATGCTTTTAGCTGCTTTTGTCCTTGTCATTTTCCCATTGTCATGAATGGAAAAACATGCAGTTAAACAGGCATGAAAAAACAATTACAATGAAAAACAATTACACGACCATGAAAAACGATTACCCCATTCAGTGAACTAAACAATTTTTTTTAATTAACCCCTTTTTTGTAAAGAGTCTAAATTCTCCCCCTAAATTGAGTAAATTCCCATGATGACTTCGTTCTATCTCGCACGTGCTAAACTCGTGCCCTGCACGTTTTTGGAACAGTTCACTTGGTTACATGATATTAGGGGTTTCAGGCTGCTGGAAGGATCCATTTTGGATCATTTAGGGGTTCAGGGTATGCACATGTTGCGTCATCTTGCGTCATCGATCTAAACAATGCAAAGGACTGCTCTTGATGCAATATGGAGCCAAATGCACTTGCATCTAATAGGCCCTAGGACTATGATGTTGGCTCTTTCTCTCTCATAATATGATAATGCCAAAGCATAGCGAGACCTTAGGTACACTATGATCTACCAGTAAAGCACATTTTAGCAAATTTATTGTTTAAATTGTGCAAGATAAATTATACTCATTTTTAGTGGGAAAGCAGTCAATTACAGAAGCAGCCGATAATGCTAATTGCAGTTGTAAAGGTTTTAAATTTTAAGCTTTGCCTTATCCTCAGTTTCCTTAAGGTGGCTCGCTACTCATGGTGCAGCAATGGCGGCGTCACCATAGCAACAGCAGCCTGCTGAGCTCTGTGGACTGCTTTTTACCTTCAGCGAACGAAGTTCGAAGAAGGTATTGTTATCACTTTGGTAAAATGTTGTCTGTCCGCCGGGCGGGCGGTCGGGCGTCTGGGCGGCGGGCGGATAGATAGTTTCCGGGATAGAACTCGGGCCCTATTGCATGTACATAGATGAAACTTGGTACACATATAGCCCATATGGTCTGGTTGTGCTTTTGATGGTCTGATTGATGGATAATCCATACTTTTTGAAATATTAAACAAAAAGAAAAAAAAATTATTTTTTTAGTTTCCGGATCAAGACTCGGTCACTATCGCATGTACATGGATGAAATTTGGTACACATATAGCCTATGAAGTCCAATTGTGCCTTTTGATGGTCTGATTGATGGGTATTCTATAGTTTTTGAAATATTGAGAAAAAATAATAAAAACAATTTTTTTTCATTTCTGGCCCAAAACTTGCCCAGTATTGCATGTACATGGATGACATTTCATACACATATCACCTATATGATGCTGTTACACAAGTGCCTTTTGATGGTGTGATTCATGGTCATTCTATACTTTTTGAAATATTGACAAAATATATTGCAAATTATAATTTTTGGTTTCTGGTCCAAAACTTAGCCTCTCTTGGATGTACCTTGACAAAAATTCATCCACATATTGCCTATAAAGATCCTTCACTGGTCTCATTGATAGGTAGTTTTAACACTTATTAAATATTTAGAAAAAATTTGAAAAATATAAATTAATATACTTATTGGTTTTCGACCCACAGCTCATAACCTATTCCCTGTACATGTATGAAACTGCAACATAATATGTGTAAATTTGTCTAGTTCAGCCTTTCCATGGTTTTACATACCCTGGCAGGCAGGCGGGCAGATGGTAGGGCAGCGGGTATATAGATAATTTCAGGCCAAGATTTGGCCATGATTGCATTATACCAATTTTGTCAACATCGCTTTTATGACCCAGATGTCTTTCGCTGAAGGTTTGCTGCTGCGCAGCCTATGTTTTGGTTTTTTATAATTCCGTGCGACTGCCACTTCGTTTGTCATTTGCGTCACTTCTATTAGGGTTAGAAACTTCTGGTTTGAAGCATTAGATGCGCTATGAACAGCACTATAACATGCCAGAGATTCAGCTTTATGGTCCGAATAGAAACTTTTTACACGCGATTTTCGGCAAGCAGGTCTAATTTCTAAAATTGACTTTGAGATATAAATAAATTTTTATCTCAATTTCTATCGCGGTAGCAAACCTTCTCTTATACATTTTATTGTTCCTAACAATATTTGGAAATTAATGATAAAAAAATGAGAAATCCTATCCCGTCAATTTTTTTTAGCGCCATGGTTTATAAAAAATATTAAAATTGTCAAAATCAAAACTTTTATTCCGAGCCCCTTGGAAAGTCCTTTAAACTAAATATATCTCTTTGAAATTGTAATCAGCAGTTCCATTGAAGTTTTTTCTTCAATTTCATGCTTCATTTCATAATATGGGATGCATGACCACTGAATGGCAGGACAAACTTCACAGAAAGAAAGATAAGAAAAAAATTGAATTTTTCAGGTTTGCATGGACTGACTTTCTTGTACATAACCTCAAATATTTTGAAAAAAAGGCTGGTTGCGACCACTTTTTTTTACATATTATCCTTGCTATAAACTATATTTTGGATCATTCCAAACTATTTTTGAGAAATCCTATCTTAGAAAGTTCACGAGTATCGAGCCACCTTAATTGCCATTGAGGAACAGACCATGGAGTGATGATGACAGACAGACAGGTGTCAAATCTGATTGCACTTTGCAATTCATGACTTTGGTTTGGCCTGCAGGAGACTCCCTGACTGCTTGCGACGTTTATTTATAGCTTGATAAATAGTGACGTGACGTCATCTCTTGCAATGTTGTTGTGACGTCATCACCATTGTGTTTCATTTAGTAATGACGTCACATAAACGCCCACACTTTTTTTGTTTGGCGCATGCAAAAATTTTCCTTAGTATATCCCTGTGTGAGTAGCTCTGTCTCCTACCATTGGAAGACCTCTGGTCTCTGCGCTTCGCGCAGAGACCTGACGGTCTCCATAAATAGGTAGAGATTAGAAGACAGATACAAACCTAAGATTATCCAGTGGACACTGGATATTCTTAGGACAAACAGATAGATAGATAGATAAAATCTAAGATAGATAGATAGATAGATAGGTAGATAAATAAAGGACGTAAAGTCCCAATCATCCAATTTATGTGGATATTGAGAGTAAACAGTATTTATCACCTGGTTGACTGTGAATATCACTGTTTACAGTCAAAATATCAGGGCCTATTATATTGTAAAAAATACCACCCTTCAAGGGTGATATTTTTTAACAATGGTTATGACATCACCAGCATTTCAGCTGCCTGATGATGTCACAAACCAAACGAGGGCCAAAACAATGGGATTGTGACGTCATGTCCATTGTTGCTCCATGGTGACGTCACATTTTTGTAATGGCAGAAAATAGTCCCTCTTCATAACTGAAAATTTGAGGTAAAACCAGGTGATAAAAACAAAACAACCACGCATCAGGGCACTTCGTACAATATCACTCGCTGTTGCGTGAATTAATATCACTCTCGCCCTGCGGGCTCGAGTGATATTAATTCACACAACAGCGAGTGATATTGTTACTCAGTGACCCTGACTTGGGTTGTTTTGTTATAAAATAGATGGATAGATACGTGGATGGATAGATAAATAGATAGATTAATTGATTGATTGATTGATTGATTGATTGATTGAATATTAATTGTTTTGTAGGCCTACTTATATGCCTATGTCTAGTTCAAGGAAACCTAGAGTCCCATCTCTCTACGCTAAACAGATGGAGACAGAGAGAGAATTCTAGGGATAAATAAAAACACTATTCTTACAAAATACCAAAAAATCACAACTGAATTTAACCAGACAACACAGAAAGGTGGATCTACAGCATAGATTCATTTAGAATAGATTCTATAACTTTCATGCTAGCTATAACCTAATGGACCATGTCACGTAATGATTTTGGAATGACATTTTCATAGATTCATAATTCAAAATTCTGCATAATTTCTAAATTCCTAATCCATGGCTAGTAACTATAGATCGTCACAGCAGCCTGTTACATTAATAGCAGACTTGTTAGAAATCGATATTTTCAATTTTCAGGCTCTTTGAGAATATGGACCAAATTTTGGCACTTTGAAGGTGGTAGATTTCATTTGAAACTCCATGCACAGTAGCTCCCAGACTAGGATTGCTGACTGGTTTTAGAAGCTGTAGCCTATAATTTATTGGAAAAATTATCAAAAAGGTGTACTTCAAACTTTGCTTTTAAAGAGTTCTTAAGTTTCAGCAAGTATCTGAGGTACTTTAAAATATACAGAGTTAAATCTATACTTCTTACCATAGAGCTTTTTGTTGAGTGTTGAGAGAGTGGCCTCATGGGTTTTACATGTTATATAGTTTTCGTAATAATTTGCCAGCGACAATGAGACCGGTTTTCAACATAATCTTTGGGACTTAAAAATCACCTTATTTCCGGTAATTGATTTATTTACAGCGCAAAAGTTTCTAGGTCAAATCAATATCGTTTAAAAAATGATGCCATTTCCTTTGGTGTAAATCAATTTATTTACTGTTTTTAAAGGTCATTTAACAACTAGTTTATATGTCCTGGGTTTTATTCTCAAGTGCCGGGTCACCTTGGCTTATGTTGGACAGCAGTTTCAATGATCCTTTGCCTCATCATACTCATTGTTGGCCCTCCTCTCCTATTAGTGATTAGCCCATGAAGTGCATAAATACATGACATAAAGCCAAACCCATCCATTCATCCCATACTTATGTTGTGATTGTAGAATCATTATGTATATTATGTACAGGTTGTTGTGTATTTTGTTTTTCTTTAAAAAAAATTATGATTCTCAATTCTCAATGTTCTTTATTTTTGCAGATGGTTCAATACAAAGTAATGCTGATTTCATCGAAAGTCTTCGCAAATTAAAAGATGTGAGTAAATTTATAATATATTTATTTATTTCAGGATAATATACAATTTTTCACAGTTTTTGCTTCTCCGTATACTTGCTACATGTTTTATCGAGATTTTTTGACCAACTGCTCTCAGTTGTCTTTCTTGATTTTTTGTCATTGTCTTTGTGACTATTTTCTAGATAGGTAATTGGGGATCCGAAAGGTGTCGATGTCGTTCCCGATATTTATTGTTCAACAACAGTATCGTATCAGAAAAATTAGTCTGTGTTGCCAGCCTAAGCTATTGCCACTGTATTTGTATCATCATGCACTGAGATGGTAATGTTATCATTCCTGATAAGACCGAGAAAAAACAGCTCTGTATCAAAAACTAGTCTGTATATGGGATTGGTATTGAGAGGGTATCAGTATGAAGTAACAGTAGGTCTATTGATACTGATACTGAAGAAAAAACTCTTATCAGTGTCAGAATCTAGTCAGTATAATCAGCCCCTGGTTGGCCGAGTGGTTCCCGCCTGCTCCGCTGAAGGTCTTTGCCTTTATGGGTTCAAACTCTAGGACAACCAGAAATGTTCAATGGACCTTCATGAGCAAAATCCAAGTTGGATGTCAAGTTGTCTTTTGGAGACGTTAAATTGGCAGCCCCTTGTATCAGTGTCTGTGCTGGGCAAGTAAAAGATCCCTCACATGGAGTAAATGTGTAACATGTTGAGGATTCTCGCTCTCTGTCCCTTCTCAACAATCTGTCCTCATGAGCAATTGAGCACCCAGATTCCCAGAACTTGGCTTAGAGAGGTGGACTTGCCATATCTATCTGTCTATGTAATGCAATTTCTAGAATATTGATACAGGGTGCAAAAATACAGGATTCAAAGCCCTATCACAGCTCAGTTCTCACCCACTGGATACTTACTGAACTGTGCTCTGTTGATTTGGTTTGGGGATTCTAACATCTAAACAAACCCCTCTTTTACACCCCTCCCCTTTTACCACAAACTTAATGATAATCCAATAGAAGCTTTACCTCAGTATCTTGTATTTTTCAATTGTGTGAATTTAATTGCTTGTAATTTATGTTTACTAAGCAGGTTTCAGCAGATTCTATTCATGCTTCATGCGATTTTAAGGTTATAAATTCCTTATCTTTACCAAAAGGTGTCTGCCCATCTTGCTTCATTTGCAAAATGACTAATAAAATGGAATTTAACCAAATTACAGAATTTATGGAGGGCTAAAACGAAGATTTAGTTAATCATTCAGAATAGACCAAATTGGGATTCTGATTTTCTGAATAATCTGGTTAATAAGATTTATTTACGAATTTCTATAATCTTTTATATTGTGAGGTAGATAGATACAGATAGATCTGGTTCGTGCAGCCCTGTAAGCCCAGTTCTCACGAGGGTTGATTGATGAGATGGGAGAGAGAGCAGGAGTCCTCAACATGTTACACATTTACCCTATGTGAGGGATCTTTTACTTGCCCAGCACAGACACTGATACAAGGGGCTGCCAATGTTACGTCTCATCCGAACGACATCCAGCTGGGATTTTGCTCATGAAGGACCGCTGAAAATTATGGGTTCCCAAACCGGGAGTTAAACCCACGCAGGCAAAGACCTTCAGCGAAGCGGGCGGGCATCTTAACCACCCAGCCACCAAGGTATAGTGATTTGGATGTGCTGGATAGAATAGAATAGAATAGAATAAGATAGGTTGATAGGTCCACATATATTATAGATAATATAGATTGATGTTGAAGATATCACACACTGCAATGGTTTTTTCCTAAATATATTTTAAAAATTGAGTAAGGCCCATGAATGCCATACTTTTAGTTATTTCAGGATTATGCATGGCATGAGTCAAGCAGATGTATGAGTCAAGCAAAAGTGCTGTGGTTGATAATTTTTGTTTCCAATTCCAAATTTAGCCAACAATTTATCTATTTCAAGCTATTCATCATTTCAGAACAATGATTTTATATTTATCACAATATTTGACATTATTTGTAGCTATTTGTGGTTTCAATACATATTTGTGTATGTAACAGTGTGTTATTTCTAACCACAAATGCAGTTTGCAAATTTAGGCCTATGCAGATGTTCAATTAAATCCTGCGTTTTTACTTTTTAACGATTTTTAAAGAGTTGCCACAAAAATAAAACGTAATTTAGAAATTAGGTGGACTTTGATTATTAAAGTTCACAAACAGAACATTTTCATTCCAGTGGTTATACCTGGGACATTTAGAGACAGTACTAAGGTTCTATTTGGAGGTTCTATTTAAAGGTTCCAGGAAGTCACCTTTCAAGGTAGCTACTCAGCTCTTAGTCACGAAACTGAGTGGTTTCCATGGCAACAAATTGCTGGATTTCTTGGATTACACAGATAGAGCTATAGCTTTTGAAATTTTCTGTGGCTTAGTCTCTACAAGATAGAATTACATCTATACAAGGTTTTGATACTGCAGAGTTTCTGAAATTTTAGAATCCAACTAAATATTATATCAAGATATAAGCCTAACTTAGGCCCTATACATGATAATATGATGACTCATTTCCAAATTGAAGAGAGAAGTTATATTAGCTCAATTGGTAGAACTCTCAATGTCTAATTTCTGGGTCTCGGGTTTGATTCCAGCTCCGGCTTAGCCTAACTAATACACAACTCACTACATTGACTTCTAGGAAAGACAATTTGTTCCTCTGAATGCATAAATACAGGACGTGAAGCCTTAATCATCCATTTACTGCAATTTATGATTATACAGCCATGCTACATGACATTATGAAGTATAATACCATGTAAAATGTTGTCTACATGTTTTAGACAGCAGCCAATTTGGTGACTACATTGACCCTGAATGCATGAATACAGAATGTAAAGCCTGAACCATCCTTTCCATGCCAATTATTATAGAAATATGGCTATAGGCCTACATGGAAAGTATAATGCTTGTACAATTTTCTCTACATGTTTTTACACAGCAGCCAATTTGATGACTACATTGACCTTTGGAAAAGAACAATTTCTTCCTCTGAATTCATAAATGTAGGATGTAAAGCCTCAACCATGCATTCACTTCAATCTATGATTACAGAATAATAAATATCTATATATGGAGTATAATACCATGTATACATTTTAGACAGCAGCCAATTTGATGACTACATTGACTTCCAGGAAGGACAATTTGTTCCTCTGAATAACATGAATACAGGACGTAAAGCCCAAATTGCCCAATCCATCAAATGACTTCCAAATGACTACAGAATAATGGCTAAACATGTGAAGTATAATGCCATGTGCAATTTTCTGTACATGTTTTAGAGAGCAGCCAATTTGATGACTACATTGACCTCTGGGGAGACAATTTGTTCCTCAGACATCCAAGGCTACATGACTATCTGTGAGGTTGTCTGGGAGCATGTGGCATTGGCTGTCTTGGGCCAAAGTCATTGGGAAAAAAATAAGAAAAATATACATGTACATGAAAAAACAAAAAAAAAGATGTTCAGGATTTCTGGTATTACAGTGTATTGTAGTATGGTATGTTACTTGGCTTGTGATTTTGGAAGTTGGAAAAAAAGAAGAAGTCATTTTCTAATCAGGTCAATGATTTTCAAGATTATCAGATTCGGGAATTATCTGTTATCTTCATATTATCCATACCATGATATCTTCATATTATGATATTATAAGATCATGGCGAAATAAGAGATATTACCAGGGTTCGAATCCAGCTCTGGTCGGATCACCTGGGCCTATATTGGATGGCTGTTTCAATCATCCTTCGCCTCATCGCTGTGTCCTCCTGTCCCACTAAGTGAATAGATACAGGACATTAAGCCACTATCATCCATCCATCTACCGTTAACTCTTGCCTAACATGAGTGAAAAAGATGAATTATTTCCAGGCAGTCTTGAATTAGATAATTTCTATTGGGTGGATCTCTTAAGTGTCTGTTCTAGTTGATTTAGAAATGAATACTTAAAGATGTCGCAATTATCACCTGTTGGAAATGAAAAATGAAGTCCAGCTGTTTCACGAAACAAATAGCTTCCATGTGACTAAAACAACCCGAACGTCTAATGGGGGCGAACGTCTTATGGTTGCCCCCTGCGACTTTCTTCTTCTTTGATACTATATATGATCCTTACTACTATAGCACAACCAGACAAGGAATTCCCATCTACTTATCTCATAAGATAATACTAATACTATCTTCAACAATTACCATGGCATCTGCAATAATCTTCATAATATGAAAGCCAGACCCTCACCACAGAGTATCTCCCTCGATCCCTGCACTGCTGATTGATTTTAGGCCTGGCCTCTTGATAAATCACTTCAGGGCTCCCCTAACAGCAATGTCAATATCACAATGGCCCTCACGGTTCATTGCTCTCTTGGCTTGTAACTGTCAGGTTTTGGCATCTGAACTACTCACCACTAGATGTGTGTGAGAGATAGCTACTTTAGCTAGGCCAGGAATATTTGATTGTTCGCTTCTTGCAATGACCGATACAACATATTTGTAGTTATGGACATTTTAAGTTGTTCTTGGTTCCAGGTACCGGTATATCCAATTATCCATGTATGTTTGTATTTGTATAACTTCTTGGTGCTCTGGTGTGGGGAAATTCGTGGTGAGCCTTCCAGCTTAGGGCAGCTGCAGAACACTGAGAGCAGCGCCCATGGGTAGAGGATATAGGAACATTGGACAAGGAACAAAATTTTTATTAATGATAAAGTGACATTATATAAAATTGACATTACAACATTTTTTCTGTCTCACCGACCGACCCTGGAAAAAGTGCGTCGAGAAGATCCGAGAAGCTAAAGATCAATTATGTCTGGCCTTATTGACGAATTTCAAATTTTGAATGTCCTTTCCAATACTTTAGGCTTGTACATGATGAGTCATGATGTGTTTGGACAGGTTAATGTTCACTTTTAACTTATATTTATATATTTAATGAATACTTTTTAACTTTTTAATGACATTGAAGTCAGAAAGGTGGAAAAAATAATCACTTCTTAGGCTACTGATTGCTGTTTACAGTGTTGTAGAAAGTAAATTTCACTGAAGCTTCTCTAAATTCTCAGCAGGAGGCTACGAGCAGAATACTTCAGTCCTACTGGCTGATGAGTTTTTGCCTCTAAAATTAAGTTAAAGAGCAAGAAAAAGATTTAAAAAAACTTCGACATGACTTCTTTTAGAAACCACAAACCATCTGATCAAAACCTGTTAATTCAAGTTTTCCCCAGATCTTGCATAATCACAACACTTTTATCAGCTACTGTAGGCCTATCTAATCTCATTTCAGAAGTGTTGCATCAATGACTAGGTCCAGTAAACATGATTTCCAAATGATTGAAACACCATTCAGACGTCTGCCCTATTGTTGCTGTGTAATATTGATAATGTCAAGTGCGTGTTTACATGCAAAAACAGCTTTATATCAATTGTCGTTCATGAATTTTTAATTTCTGCTTCCGAAAGAAAACATTTACCTCACCGGTGCCATAACGCAACGTGTTGAATTGTCCGAAGGATCATTCTGGTTGTAGAATTTTTTTTTTTTGGAAATGTTGCTTTATGTAGTTAGTTGGTCAATTTGGTAGTTGATATGATGGTCAGTCAGTTAGTCATTAGAAAACGTCAGCAACTAGTTTCTAGTGTGCGGACCGGACTGTTTTGACCAGTACGTTCCAGTAGGCTCCAATCACCTTTTCAGTACCGGACCGCCTTCAGTTTTTACAAAATGCGGTCCTGAGGTTGTGTGTACCGGTACAGTTAAAAATGGTGGAACGCATAAAAAAAGAATAAAAATTTGTCGTTTTTCACATCCTTATATTCTGACTTTTTCTGATGATTTTCGGCGAAAAATTGGGCATAAATCAGAAACCGGTACATACACGTATATACTGGTATACTGGATTGGATTGCTCTCCCCCCCCCCCACCTGGACCAGACCTGTCCAGTCCGCGACACTACTAGTTTCACAAAAGATCATTCAATTCCACAATTCTAGGTTTTAAAATTTATGTCAACGTTAAACCACCAACGCACTTTTAAAATAGAATATATATACTCAGTAGAACCTTTGGCTTCCAATTGCCCGGTTCCGGGTTCGATTCCTGCTCTGGTTGGGTAATCTGGATTTAAGTTTGACAGCAGATTCAGTCATCCTCCACCTTAAAGCTGTGTCCTCCTGTCCTAATTAGCTTGCCAAGGTGATAAATACAGGATATAAAGCCTCAATCTTCCATCCATCCCTCTATCTTAGTCAACTTTCTAACAAGGAATTACATTGTCAAACAAGGATACCTAATTCAACTGCTACTATTTCCTCAGGACTAGGTATTCTTGGTATGCTCAGCTACAGTATCAGACGAAAGTTTAGACCTCGTCAGTATTTTTTCAATATCGGGGCAAATAGTGGCTTAGCTGAAAAAGTTCTTCATGGATTTTCTTGCCTATGTATCAAGGAAGTTCTACAATAGAGAAAACTTGATCTATTTTTATCACTTGCTTGAATATGTGTGATAAACAACAATTTCAGGTGGTCTAAACTTAATGGCATTGTACAATGGAGGAAAGGTTGGTAAATAATTCAATGTTATTTTAGACAAGTCATTCTATCACATTTGATGTGATTTAAAGGAAATCAGTCATGACACGGGAAAAAACATGCTTTTTAATTTATTTTTTATAATTTCACCTTAGGGGTAATAATGGTGATTCAATGAGCCAAAATTGTTAATAAATAAAAGGTCAACTAAAAAGCACCAAGAAAATATGTGTCTGACAAATTTTCATCCTTCTAATGGCGTATGAATACACTTGATACCCAGTCATACTGCAAAAAATTGAGTTTTTTCCTGGGTTTTGTCTAATAGAAACTATTTGAAGTATCATAAAACAATGACCTGGGTGTTTACATTGACCTGAGCATGTGTCCTGATAAAATCAAACAGCTTTTGTTTGTTCGCTTTACTTATGATGAAACTACAGCCACTTTTAAGGAAGGCGTAAAACTGGTCCATTCATTAACATTACGTTTCAACACACTTTCCAGAGAGGCGTCTGTAATTGCGTCTGTACTGTGGAAAAAGAACAAAAGTTGTTTGATTTTATCAGGACACATGCTCAGGTCAATGTAAACACCCCGGTCATTGTTTTATGATACTTCATATAGTTTCTATTAGACAAAACCCAAGAAAAAACACCATTTTTTGCAGTGTGACTGGGTGTCAAGTGTATTCATACACCATTAGAAGGATGAAATGTCGTCAGACATATATTTTCTTGGTGTCTTTTAGTTGACCTTTTATTTATTAACAATTTTGGCTCATTGGATCATCATTATAAACCCCCTAAGGTGAAATTATAAAAATAGATTAAAAAGCATGTTTTTTCCTGTGTCATGACTGATTTCCTTTAAATCACATGAAATGTGGTTGAATAACTCGTCTAAAATAACATTGAATGATTTACTGACCTTTCCTCCAATGTACAATGCCATTAAGGGCCTTTTTGGATGTAACAAACATCAGACCGTAAGTTTAGACCACCTGAAATTGTTGTTTATCACACATATTCAAGTAGGTGATAAAAATAGATGAAGTTTTCTCTATTGTAGAACTTCCCTGACACATCTATATAGGCAAGAAAGTCCATGAAGAATTTTTTCATCTAAGCCACTATTTGCCCCGATATTGAAGAAATACTGACGCGGTCTAAACTTTCGTCTGATACTGTATGCTGTTTTACATTGCTCTGGTCAACATATAGGATGAAGACGCCCACATATCAGTTAATAATATATCTTCCTTATATGTCCGAGGAAGCAGAAATGTCTCCCTAACGAAATTACAAGAGGGACGGAACGGAACACACGCAATGTAGTACGTACAGATGAATGTTGCAGTCTTCCCAGCAGATTTTTAATATTTAGTAGAAGGGATTCTATCTATCTATCTATCTATCGATCTATCGATCTATCGATCTATCTATCTATCTATCTATCTATCTATCTATCTATCTATCTATCTAATAGTCTGTTGTTTTTATTATTTTGATTATATATCTTTATTTTATGTTCTGGTTGTATATACATGGTATATGGGCCACTTGAAAAACAGCTTTGCTGAAGTGTTACCCATTTGAAATATATTCAATAAATAAATATATTCAATAAATCTTATCTGTCTATCTATCTATCTGTCTATCTATCTATCTATCTATTTATCTATCTATCTATCTGGATTGTTCTGGACATCTATCTTTCCAGCCAGTACATTATTTCATAAAACAAATACTGCATTTTTGCTCAACCTCAATAAAATGTCAAATTGTTTTAATAATTTCTTGCACAAGCCAGAACAGAAAAAGAGCAAGGGTTCTTTGAAATATCAGACAATATTGTTTTAACATCTAAAAGAGGAATTACATAAACATTCCATAAACATTCTACATGCTCTGTGAGCTTTGAACTTGAGCCATTGATTCCGATTGTCCCTATTTCGTGTCAGGAAATAATTACATTCCATTGTTTTCCCCACCTTTGTCATAACAAACTCTTGTTTACAACACCTGTCGGGTTATTTAGCATGTTCAATTGTTCATGAGGTTTTGCAGTGCGATGTTATTCTACCCTATTTCTCACGTGAATTGAAGTGTTTGATGTGTCCATGGTGTTGAGTAATGTTACAGGGTCATTTTTGGTGATTTTTGATTATCGGGGGGTTCAAATTAAACAGGGTTATTTTTGGGAAGGAGTTAAATATTGTTGGTTCTTTTGAAATGTGTGATTGACAGACAGATATGATGGACTGATTGATTGATTGTAAATGATAGATAGATAGCAGAGATGTCCGAGACCGAAGCCTGAGTCTTCGAGACTGAGGTTGAGGCCATCAAAATGTGGCCTCAAGGACGAGGCTGGTTCCGAGGCGTCCAATACTGGCCCTAAGACACCGGAGACGGAGCCAAGGCCAAGGATTTGGAATCCGAGACCGAGCCAAGGCCGAGGCCGGCCTAGAGGCCTCCAACACAGATAGATAGATGAATAGGTAGAAAGATATAGATAGAAAAATAAGATAGATGGATAGATAGCTAGATAGATAGATAGATAGATTGATTGATTGATTGATTGATTGATAGATAGTCATTGTAGATTGTAGTGATCTATAAATTCCAGTTAAACATAATTTCTGCAATAAATACACAGGTGGAACATTGCCTGTCTGTCTCAAAAGCTGTGCTTTTTGGCACATCCTGTGCACCTGGTACTTCGATTCAAGTACCACCTGAAGTACCATGGTACATTGTTTATTCGTATTTTAAGGACAAGGATAGATCTTTTTAAGTATTTTCATTGTTTACCATGCAGCAGCTGTCACGCTATTAATAAAAACAATAATAAAACAATGATAAACCCATTGACTTAAATGAATCTGCTTAAATATTAATGCAACATGTCAGAAATGTTGATAGGTGTTAAGGTCAAGTGGGGTTTTATTTGTTGAATGAGATTATGAATTATGAGAAGGGGGGGGGGGGGTAATATGTTGGGGGGGGGGGGGTGTTCATGATAGCACCTCATTTGCATATTTGATCATTTAATTGTGTCTGCTGATGTGCAGATCATCACACACATTTATCATGAGATGTTTAACATGTTTAATGAACCTTCTCTTGTCAGCCACTCTGCTATCATGCTGGTTAGGGTAGCTATTCTGTCAAGCTGTCAACCTTTTTATCATCCTTCATTCTTCTTTCTTCTCTTTTTGGCTGGAGAATTCTGGAGAATTCTCTAGCCTTTTTAATAATGGGTTTTGGGGGTGTGGTCGATATTTGGAGGTGTGGCGCATAATGACAGGTATGCATTTTTGGCCATCATGCGTTGAGTTTGTGGTAATTGCTGGTTAGAAGCAATCTTAGTTGGCTAATTTGACAGCATTAGGCAAGGTGTAATGGGTTGACAGTTGTTCGGTTGAAACTGTGGCAGTGCCGGAAAATTTTTAATTTTTGGAGGTGTGGCTATTTAGAGCCAATGAGAATGAGGGACTTGGTGGGAAGGGCCATTTCAGCCAATAGGCAGACATGTAGAATGCAAGGCCTGGGGGGGGGAGGACACATCCAGGGGGTACTTGCAGAAATTATTTTTTTTGCTAGTTATACTTCTAGGCTGGGGGTCACCTCGGAGGGAGGTAATTTTAAAAATTTTAGATTTTAAAAGTCCCGAGGGGGGTCACCTCGGGGGGGGGGGTACTCGCAAAAAAAAATTTTCTGCCTTTTATATTGCCAGACTTGGGTCACCTCGGGGGAGGTGTTAAATTTTATATTCTATACAAGGCCCCGGGGGGGTCACATCCGGGGGGGTACTCGCGGAAATTTTTTTTTTGCTAGTGATATCTCTAGGCTTGGGGTCACCTCTGAGGGAGGTAATTAAAAAATTTTTAGATTTTACAAGTCCCGAGGGGGGTCACCTCGGGGGGGGGTTACTCGCAAAAAAAAAAAAATTTTCTGCCTGTTATATTGCCAGGCCGGGGTGACCTCGGGGAGGTATTAAATTCTATATTCTGTGCAAGGCCCCGGGGGGGGGGGGGGCTGGACACATCCAGGGGGGTACTTGCAGAAATTATTTTTTTTGCGAGTAATACTTCTAGGCTGGGGGTCACCTCGGAGGGAGGTAATTTTAAAAATTTTAGATTTTAAAAGTCCCGAGGGGGGCACCTCGGGGGGGGGGGGTACTCGCAAAAATTTTTTTTTTTTCTGCTAGATATATTGCTCGGCTGGGGTCACCTCGGGGGAGGTATTAAATTTTATATTCTATACAAGGCCCGGGGGGGGGGGTTACATCCGGTGGGAGCTTGCAGAAATTTTTTTTTTTGCTAGTTATGTTTCTAGGTTGGTCACCTCGGAGGGAGGTAATTAAAAAATTTAGGATTTTACAAGTCCCGAGGGGGTCACCTCGGGGGGGAGTACTCGCAAAAAAAAAAAGTTTATTTCTGCTAGATAGGCTGGGGTCACCTCGGGAGGTATTAAATTTTATATTCTATACAAGGCCCGGGGGGGAGTCACATCCGGGGGGGTACTTGCAGAAATTTTTATTTTTGCTAGTTATATTTCTAGGCTGGGGCTCTCCTCGGAAGGAGGTAATTTTAAAATTTTATATTTTACAAGTCCGGGGGGGGGGTCACGTCGGGGGTGTCCTCGCAAAAAAAATTTTTTTTTTGCTAGTTTTGCTAGTTATATGCTAGGGGTGAAAGCAGAAGAATGAGTAGCCTACCTGTCGAGACAACTGAGATAGCGTGCATTTTAGCAGCCATCTTTCTTCATTCCTGGACTGCCAAATGTGACCTTAATATTTCACTTAAGAGTTATAAAATTTGGTTCAGGTGTACGCCTGTGGGTATTGATTGGGAACATGACGATAAATTCAAGATGTAGGCCTTTCTGGCAGCCATCTTTTGTCATTCTTGAACTGTCCATTTGTGACCTTAATATTCCGCTTATTTTAGAGTTATGAAATTTGGTACAAGTATTCCACATTATGAATTTGTCGGCCCATAGCTCTATATGGGCAGCGACTCTGTTAGACACTAGTGTCTGCTGTCACGCTCTACTCAAACACTTGCGCAATGCTCACTGCAGCAAGTTGCACCTATACTTCATTGCTATACCCTCACGTCAAGAGAATCTAGTTCACGCAGACATCACCCTACTATACCTCAACCTCCAGTTCCACTGTTCCTACACTCATATTTTTTGCCTCAGACGCTCTCGCATGCTGCAAATCACACCTTCTACTTTCCCATAGGATTAACCAGCCATTGTATCCGAGGATGCTTGTTTCTTTTATGTTTCTTTCTTTCTCTTTCTTCTAACTTTTCTCTTTTTTTTCCTTCTTTCTTCCTTCTTTCCATCCTTTACTTCTTTTGCTCTTTATTCAGTTCCCCTTCTTCCTGTATTTCTCCCTTACTTCTACACAAACTAGAATTTGTGTCGCAAGCGGAACACATGCGAGTTCACCATGCTTATGTTGTTTTGCTTTGATGTGTTGATTCTTGGGAAAATGGTGTCGAATTTGGGGCCTAGATTTCCATACATGATCGGAGAAATATAACAGACGATAAACTTAGCAGTGGTATGACCAGGGGGGGCAGTGCCCGTTCCCCCCGAACTTCAGATACTGATGGTTGCAAAAAGTGGAAAAATGGAATAAACAACTTAATGAAGTAAAGAAGAAAGTACAAGCGGCTTATAACACAATTATGGCTATAGCAGGAAGCCCAGACCTTAAAGGTATTAAGATGAGAATGGTGTGGCAGGTGGTAAAGGCCTGCATAATACCAATTGCCACATATGCATGGGAAGCAGTAACCACTACGAAGAAGGAACGCGAAAACCTAAAAAGGACCATTGACAGCGTCATAAAAAGAGTAATCTGCACACCCTGATTCTTTTCGAGTTTCGGAGCGGCTACGCGATTGTGTGGAAACATTCGACTTTTTGGGGTCGGTGCTCATATTGAGAACTAGTGATGATGAGGTGAGAAATGATGAAAGATATATGTTATGTGGGGAAGGTGATGGGGGTAAGTGGGGGTAAATGGGGGTAAGTGAGGTAATTTAGGTAAAGGAAGTGAGTAGGTAAGAAGAGAGAAGTTAAGAGTGAAAAAGGTGGTGGGGTAAATGGGTAATGGGGGGTAAGTGGGGTTAAGTGGGGTAATTGAGGTAATTTAGGTAAAGGAAGTGAGTAGGTAAGAAGAGAGAAGTTTAGAGTGAAAAAGGTGGTGGGGGTAAATGGGGGTAAGTGGGGGTAATAGAGGTAATTTAGGTGTGGTAATTGAGGTAATTTAGGTAAAGGAAGTGAGTAGGTAAGAAGAGAGAAGTTTAGAGTGAAAAAGGTGGTGGGGGTAAATGGGGTAATTGGGGGTAAGTGGGGTTAAGTGGGGTAATTGAGGTAATTTAGGTAAAGGAAGTGAGTAGGTAAGAAGAGAGAAGTTTAGAGTGAAAAAGGTGGTGGGGGTAAATGGGGGTAAGTGGGGGTAATTGAGGTAATTTAGGTAAGGGAAGTGTGTAGGTAAGAAAAAAGAAGTTTAGAGTGAAAAGGTGGTGGGGGTAAATGGGGGAGGTAGTGTGTGGTAAGTGGGGGTAATTGAGGTAGTTTAAGTAGAGGAAGTGAGTAGAGAAGAAAAAAGGACTTTTGGGTGGAAAAAGTGGTGGGGGTAAATGGGGGTAAGTGGGGCTAAGTGAGGGTAAGTGGAGTGATTTAAGTGTTGGAGGTGTAGTAGAGGGAGAAGAGTTGGATTTGGGTGGAAAAAGTGGTGGGGGTAAGTGGGGGTAAGTGAGGGTAAAATGAGGGTAAATGAGAAATTTAAGTATGGGATGTAAGGGGAGAAAGAGAGAGAGGTTGAGAGAGTAAAGGTGGTGGGGGTAAATGGGGGTAAGTGGGGGTAAGTGAGGGTGAATGAAGTAATTTAAGTACAGAGGAGAAAAGTGAAAAAGTGAAGTTTTGGGTGAAAGTGAAGGTGGGCAGTGCCCGATTTAGGTGTGTGGGGGCCCCTGTGCTGAGAAGTTGTGGGGGCCCCCGAAATGCATTACGTCGAGAAGTTTCTGTAACTTTCAGAAGGGTCATGTAGACTCTGTCCTGGCTAAATAAAAAACAAATTTAAATACTAAAACTAATTAATGTTTGCTGAGATAGATGGGAGATCATTTTTAAAGGGCTTTCTGTCTCGTTAATGTTGGTAAATACCTGGAAGGGAGCAGGTAGTGTTAGGCAGTCCATAGCAATTTCTCCCTCAAACTGGACTTATTTTATGAAGTACATACTTTTGTGTTTTTACTTTACCCTAGAGTAAATACAGAAAGAATTGTCTTATCTTGCAAGTTGCAACAGAAGTTCCACAATCTTGTCCTGCTGAATTTAACTTTTTAAACATATTTACTCATCCTCCATGCTGTCGGGGGTGGTAGGACCTCCCCCTCCAGACAAGCCCCAGGTTTATCTCTATTTGGGTCATATATGACTCACAGGGTCATGACCCAACAACAAAACTTGACACACTTGCATCTTTAAAATGTGGTTAACCACATTGCTGAGCTCAGTGAGCTGAAGCTGCTGCTGTGACAAAATTTAACAAGAAAGTTTATAAATATGATCAACTGTTTTGCTATTTAGTAGGCCCTATATTGAAAACAGACACACTAAAAGCTATTAAAGTTGGCTTAAGTGAGAGGATTTACATTCAAAGCCACAAGAATGTTGACAGCTGGCCTAAAGCACCCAGTGACACCCCACCTAGTGACACACATCTTGGCCTCTGTGGTCTGCTGCAGCAGAAAGTTCCGAGCAAAACTGGTCGCAGTGGCCAACTGAGGAGGGGGTGAAATAGAGATAACAGTGGGGCTTGGGTGAAGGGCGTATGGAATCACTAGCCCTGAAGACTGAAGGATGTATTTACTGGCATGACAGAATATGATGACCTTTTCTTTTATGTATTTTCTTAATTGTACATGATTGTTTTAAAAAAGTCAGGAATTTCAGAATCCATGTAGGCAAAAAACTAAAAATCTGAGAAGTTGTGAGAACACCTTTGACAAATATAGCTAAAAATTTGAAATAACATATATATGAAACCTGGGGCACCTGAAGAAGGACTGAGGCCCAAGAGTGGGAGGGGCCGCCCAGAATGGTAGGGGGCCCCTAGAGAGGGAGGGCAAATTGGGACCCCAAATTGGGAGGGCCCCGATTGGGGGGGCCCCAGAGTTGGAGGCCCCCCAGAGTTGGAGGCCCCCCAGAGTGGGAGGGGGGCCCCGGAGTGGGGAAGGCCCCCAGAGTGGGTGGGGCCCCCAGAACGGCTTGGGTTCAAGAGCAAGTTGGGGCCCCCCCAGAGGCAGAGGCCCAGAGAGGAAAGGCGCATAGGAGGCCTCAGGCCAGAGGAGAAGTTTGGGCCCCAGAAGGGCAAGAGACATAGGCCTATAGGGAAGGGGACCCCTGAACCACAAATCAACCATAATTTTCCGCTGGTTTAACAGATCACCTGTTCACACCAACATTTTTGGTAAAAAAATATCCACAATTTAGCAATGCTACCTCAAGAAGGTTGGGGGCCCCACATTTTAATCATTCATAATGCTCTACTTGTTGCACACAATTTTCGGTTATGTCTCTGAACGGCATCATTCACGTGAACTGTAATAAGAATTTAAAAATATTTTGCATGATCTGCTTGTGTGGGGGCCCCCTCAAATGTGGGGGCTCTGTGCAGCCGCACACTGCGCACACTCCGAAATCGGGCACTGATATTTACTGGCATGACTGAATATGATGACCTTTTCATTTATGTATTTTCTTAATTGTACATGATTGTTTTAAAAGGTCAGGAATTTCAGAATCCATGTAGGCAAAAAACTAAAAATCTGAGAAGTTGTGAGAACACCTTTGACAAAAATAACTAAAAATTTGAAATAACATATATATGAAACCTGGGGCACCTGAAGAAGGACTGAGGCCCAAGAGTGGGAGGGGCCGCCCAGAATGGTAGGGGGCCCCTAGAGAGGGAGGGCACCCCAAATTGGGAGGGCCCCAGATTGGGAGGGCCCCCAAGATCCCCAGAGTTGGAGCCCCCCAGAGTTGGAGGCCCCCTAGAGTGGGAGGGGGGCCCCGGAGTGGGGAAGGCCCCCAGAGTGGGTGGGGGCCCCCAGAACGGCTTGGGTTCAAGAGCAAGTTGGGGCCCCCCCAGAGGCAGAGGCCCAGAGAGGAAAGGCGCATAGGAGGCCTCAGGCCAGAGGAGAAGTTTGGGCCCCAGAAGGGCAAGAGACATAGGCCTATAGGGAAGGGGACCCCTGAACCACAAATCAACCATAATTTTCCGCTGGTTTAACAGATCACCTGTTCACACCAACATTTTTGGTAAAAAAATATCCACAATTTTGCAATGTGACCTCAACAAGCTTTGGGCCCCCACATTTTAATCATTCATAATGCTCTACTTGTTGCACACAATTTTTGGTTATGTCTCTGAACGGCATCATTCACGTGAACTGTAATAAGAATTTAAAAATATTTTGCATGATCTGCTTGTGTGGGGCCCCCTCAAATGTGGGGGCTCTGTGCAGCCGCACACTCCGCACACTCCTAAATCGGGCACTGATATTTACTGGCATGACTGAATATGATGACCTTTTCTTTTATGTATTTTCTTAATTGTACATGATTGTTTTAAAAAAGTCAGGAATTTCAGAATCCATGTAGGCAAAAAACTAAAAATCTGAGAAGTTGTGAGAACACCTTTGACAAAAATAACTAAAAATTTGAAATAACATAATATATGAAACCTGGGGCACCTGAAGAAGGACTGAGGCCCAAGAGTGGGAGGGGCCGCCCAGAATGGTAGGGGGCCCCTAGAGAGGGAGGGCACCCCAAATTGGGAGGGCCCCAGATTGGGAGGGCCCCCAGATTGGAGGGGCCCCAGAGTTGGAGGCCCCCCAGAGTTGGAGGCCCCCAGAGTGGGAGGGGGACCCCGGAGTGGGGAAGGCCCCCAGAGTGGGTGGGGCCCCCAGAACGGCTTGGGTTCAAGAGTAAGTTGGGGCCCCCCCAGAGGCAGAGGCCCAGAGAGGAGCAGGAAAGGCGCATAGGAGCTCAGGCCAGAGGAGAAGTTTGGGCCCCAGAAGGGCAAGAGACATAGGCCTATAGGGAAGGGGACCCCTGAACCACAAATCAACCATAATTTTCCGCTGGTTTAACAGATCACCTGTTCACACCAACATTTTTGGTAAAAAAATATCCACAATTTTGCAATGCTACCTCAAGAAGGTTGGGGCCCCCAAATTTTAGTTATTGATAATGCTCTACTTGTTGCACACAATTTTCGGTTATGTCTCTGAACGGCATCATTCACGTGAACTGTAATAAGAATTTAAAAATATTTTGCATGATCTGCTTGTGTGGGGGCCCCCTCAAATGTGGGGGCTCTGTGCAGCCGCACACTGCGCACACTCCGAAATCGGGCACTGATATTTACTGGCATGACTGAATATGATGACCTTTTCATTTATGTATTTTCTTAATTGTACATGATTGTTTTAAAAAAGTCAGGAATTTCAGAATCCATGTAGGCAAAAAACTAAAAATCTGAGAAGTTGTGAGAACACCTTTGACAAAAATAACTAAAAATTTGAAATAACATAATATATGAAACCTGGGGCACCTGAAGAAGGACAGAGGCCAGAGTGGGAGGGCCGCCCAGAATGGTAGGGGGCCCCTAGAGAGGGAGGGCACCCCAAATTGGGAGTGGCCCCCAGATTGGGAGGGGCCCCCAGATTAGGAGGGGGCCCCAGAGTTGGAGGCCCCCCAGAGTGGGAGGGGGACCCCAGAGTGGGAGGGGGACCCCAGAGTGGGTGGGGCCCCCAGAACGGCTGGGGTTCAAGAGTAAGTTGGGGCCCCCCAGAGGCAGAGGCCCAGAGAGGAAAGGCGCATAGGAGGCCTCAGGCCAGAGGAGAAGTTTGGGCCCCAGAAGGGCAAGAGACATAGGCCTATAGGGAAGGGGACCCCTGAACCACAAATCAACCATAATTTTCCGCTGGTTTAACAGATCACCTGTTCACACCAACATTTTGGTAAAAAAATATCCACAATTTAGCAATGCTACCTCAAGAAGGTTGGGGCCCCCACATTTTAATCATTCATAATGCTCTACTTGTTGCACACAATTTTCGGTTATGTCTCTGAACGGCATCATTCACGTGAACTGTATTAAGAATTTATAAATATTATGCATGATCTGCTTGTGTAGGGGCCCCCTCAAATGTTGGGGCCCTGTGCAGCCGCACACTCCGCACACTCCTAAATCGGGCACTGAAGGTGGGGGTAAGTGGGGGTAGGAGAGGGTAAAGTAGAGATGGGTGGGGTTATGTATAGGAAGGGAGGGGTAAGTGAGGGGAAAGGAGTGATGAGAGAGAAGTGGAAGTGAGGGAGTTGTGATGTAGATGGTGAAAATGCTATACACTGTTTACAAAATAGAGTTTGGTTCTAGATGGTGAAAACCATATACAATGTTTACGTTTGGGTCCTAGATGGTGAAAATGGCATACAATGTTTACAAATGAAGATGTGATGCTGGATGGTGAAAATGAGATACAATGTTTACAAAAAGCTAGATTATGAAAATGGGATACACTGTTTATAGTGACAGCCAATGGGCTGACAGTATGAGAAGGAAGTGAAAAATTGAAGTATATAGTAATTCTAGGAAGAAAGGGAAGAACTGGGGAAGAGAGGAAGGATAGAGGGATGTTATGAGGGGATAGATGAGGTCGTGAGAGGAATAGGTTGATGAGTAAAGGGGAATTAGAAATTGAGAGATCTGATTGGTTGTTGGAATGTAGGCCTATACTACACTAAGTGTAGCGGTGAAACAACGTTGTGAAACGGACGTTTTATAGAAGTTATTATGGATTGTTTTGAAAAATAAAAAACACCAGCTTGTAGAGAATTAAATTGCGAAGACAATGAGCCTACTTAGAGATTTCTACGATGATTACAAGTGGTTTAAAAGTTGAAGAGAAGTTGAGAGTGAAAAATCTGAAATTTTGATAAAAGAAGGAAGTGATTTGCGGTAAAAAGACGCTATCGTACGAGCGAAAATAAGGGGTTTTAATGAATAGTCGGACAGGTTTTGTTTCTTCAGGGAGGTTCTAAACTGCGTTGTGTGAAAATTTGGTGAAAATCTGATGATTCTAAGCGGCTGAAATGAGCCTATAAAGATTCACACCTGCATCAACACTGTGCATATTTTTTTTTTTTTTTCAACGAATTCTTGGCAATGAATAAAGATATCTCCATAAAAAAACGAATTCATATGGTTCAAGGATTTGGGATTCTAAAGAGCCTAAAATTATAATTTTAGCCCCATTAGAAGTGTCCAAAAAACGATCGCAACTGTTTCGGCCAATCAGAGGGCAGTAAAACAATAACAACAGTATTTCTATTTCCTGTTTTGCCGTGATTTTGTTGAAACTAAAAACTTAAATTGTAATTAAACAAGACACCAAAGACACAAATGTGAGCAAGGCGCCTCAAGTTGGCCAATTCTTCATTAATTTCATGAAAAAGAAACTTTAAAAAGTGCTCCCTTGTCTCTCACAAACGATCCAAAATTTCTGACTACCCTTATTTAACCCAGTTTGCTCACAAATGCGAGTGAACTCGCAAATAACAAATAGTAAAAGAGCCAACAATACTTTATTTTGCTGACCGCAACTATTGCAGACTAAATACTCTATGCACCTTGGACCCCTTCCTTCCTTCCTTCCTTTCTTTCCTTCTATCATTCCTTCCTTGCTTCTTTCATCCTTTCTTTCCTTCACTTTCAACATTTTCATTAAAAGCATAACATTATACGGGCCATTCTCAAATTTCGGGACAACGGGTATAGGAAAATTGTCCTGTAACGGAGGGGACAATGTGGTAACGGAGGGGAATTTTGATGTAAAAAACCAACTGTAGGAACAGCAACAAAAGGAAAAATGATAAAAGATTGATGTAACTATTATTTTCACAAGTACTTCATCTCGTATCAGTAGATTTTTTGGTCCAAATGTTCATTTCTTGCTCATGATCTGGTAACGGAGTGGACGGTAACGGAGGGGAACAATTTTTTGCTTTTCGCTCATTACTGCTTTTTATTTTGGAGATTAGGCAAAATAATTGCAGAATATTAAAACCTGCCACCCTCAGCAACATATACATGAAATCGCTCTGTAAAATTATCATTGGTAAGCTTGGAAATGAAGGAAACGGAGGGGACATTTTAGTGGGACCAAAAAAATTTTTTATGAACATTATGTCATAATTTATTGAATACATGTTTTATGAAGTCTGCAAGGCAGTGGTACTATGGTGCACATGCGTCTGATGATATTCAGTGAAAATAGCTCATAAAAAATAATAACGAACAGAGCTATGGCAAGTAACGGAGGGGACAAAAAAATTGACATAAATTAGTGACACGACTATTGTATCAATTTAATCAATGAAATTATACACACAAAAAATTGAATATGAACTAAATATAAATTCAAGTCTATATTCCCATGAATCGTGCAAAGAAACTTTGAAAATAATGGTATATTAGGAGGAAAATGAACACTTGATTTTGTCATGTCGGGTCCAGTGACAGGGAAAAACCATTGATTTTGCACGGATTTCTGGACATAATGCATTATAAAAAGTCTAATGAATGACTTTTTGCTCCAAATGCAGTGGTTCTAAGTAAAAATATGAATAGCAGATGCAGAGTGACGTTTCAGATATTTATCGCATTCATATTAATGTCAGGGAGCTAGAGTGACGCAAATTGTCCCGAAATTTGAGAATGTCCCATACATGTAGCTTTGTGACTACTGTCTGGGAATACTTTTCTGTTTTCCCACTCTGTTTCTGATGTATGAATTAATCTTACTTTAAAATGAAGGTACCAATCTATTAGCTCTCTCAATTTCATGTATTCCAGTGCATGGTGCAATGTATTGAATTAGCTTGATGGCACCCAGCAGTCAATAATATTGAATATTGCCCTCATTATAGGACAATAGAAGCTATTAGCACATTCAGGAAATTCGGAATCGGGTTGCCCAAATGGAAGGGAACCTTTAGGATTCTTTTGGAACTCGGCCACTGGAACCTTTGATTACGTTCCATAGAATAGGTCCATGTCAACCGGCTGATTTGTCATGAGATATGGGCTTGGATCTGCACTGCAATTTGTTCTCAGCAGCCAGCTGTATCCACAACACTTCCCGTCATAAGCTATCCTTTGCTCCCGGGAAAGGAGAGATGGATGGATGGTTGGGGTTTTATGTCCTGTATCTATGAACTTTGCAGGCTAATTAGGACAGGAGGAGGACACAGCAATTAGGCGAAGGATGATTGAAACAGCCGTCCAACATAGGCCCCGGGTGACCCAGCAAGAGCTGGATTCGAACCCTGGACCAAACGATTGGCTCCAGCACGCCACCACCAGGGTGTACGTATGTTGGAAGGCTGTTTCAAACATCCTTCGCCTCATTGCTCACTGCTGTGGTCATTTTCCTGTCCTAATTAGCCTGGCACATAAATAAAGAAAGCAAAGCCCCAGTGTATCATCCATCGTCCAAGTTGGCCACCCATCCAATCATGAATGATGGTCAAAATGTTCATATTTTAAAGAAGGAATTTCATATCAAAGCATGATCAATATCAGAGTCACCCTCGATGTATCAGAGTGCAAACATGGGATATAAAATCTCTCTGATCGGAGCCCGAACCGTTGGACCCAGATCTTTGTACATGTACTTAATACATCAAGATCGAGATGACAGTAATGCGCAACCACAAATAATATTATTTATGACTGGCCAATGTAGGGGAGAGCGGGGCACCATGAGCCACGGGGCACCATGAACCATTGCCCCTACAAGAAAAACGGCAAGATAGAACTGCTTGATAGGAAGACCATATATTCCTTTATTTGTGTAGAATGGGCTAGG